>CM050408.1:17799588-18376363 GCA_027580255.1 Therioaphis trifolii
GCGAGCACGTGCACAGATGTTACGTCTTCGCGCTGCTATATTGTAGACGTCAAAACTGCGAGAAAATCACTCGCAACGGCCAGTTTCGACGAGAAGACCGCGAGCGAGCGAATAAAAAAATCCCCTCTCGTGTTCATATAGACGTCATGTTTGTTGCTACCTACGTGAATGACCGCGGGCCGCTGCTGTTCCTCGATCGTTTTCGTTTCCCCCGTCGTCGTCTGCCGGCCCGTTTTCAATTCGAAATGAAAAATTATCGTTCGCAAACCGATATAGTAGCGCATCTAAGGGGGAGACTGGGACTGGGACGAATGCCCCGAGTGCCACATCTGAGGGTGACAAAACTTATACACCAACACACCATAATTTAATGATCAAGTTTCATTATAGTGATGGTTCAATTGAATTTTTTTTTTTTTTATGAAGATCAATTATTTATGATCACGTCCTCAATCCCACTCATTACGATACAGCTTTAATAATGTTACTTCATATTCCGGTAAGTGATTGATCGACTAAAAGATCGTGTTCAGCCTTAAAACGCCTAAAACCACGTCTTATAAAAAAAAAATTCCAATAAAGGCGAAAAATTACTGCCTACATATAGAGCAACTATGCATATGGAAGCCGATGTTACGACGGCAGTACATCATGACGGTGTGATTCAGCAATTTGCACAACACAATGTGAATCGAAAATCACAAAAACGTTTTTAAGCACATACAAATATATTTCACGTTTTTAAAATGTACAAATCATTTATAGACGATAAAACATAACTCACGGCCAGAGCTAGGGGGGGGGCGAGCGGGACTCGTGCCCTGTACCCCGCGCTCCGTGGTTAGGCCCCGCGTTGCGGGATCCCAACTAAAAGATTTGAATGAAACAAATATTTGCAAATGTATCGTCTATAATCGTAATCCGACGTGTCCTGCTCCTGACTGACTGACAGATCGACGTAAAGTCAAAACCACCGTACTGATTCATTTGGCGTTTTGAGGGAATGTATATTTATTTCTATCCGTAAGCGCAATAAGGGAGGATTTTCTGGAATTCATATTCCATCGACCATCGGGTCGAGACGGTATAAAATGTGAAATAGTAAAACAACTCGACAAGAATTACTGCTCATTTTAGTATTGTTTTTATATACGGACATAGAGGCTGACCGTAAAATAGATATCAATACATAGATGTCGTACGAATACGGATATATGTCGGGGTATCTATGGCAAATTATTATTTTATCGTCATCATCGCCAAATCACAACAGTATTCTGTGGCCGAATCCACGAATATTACTTTTACACGTCTTTAAACTATACAATAGTATCGCGTACTTTGGTAATTAAATTACTACATTGCAACTTACAAGCATTTAAACGATTTTTATTGATTTTAAAAGGTTGAAGTTGTTAAAAAATTTTTAATTTAAATCGTTTAAAGAATAATCAAATAATTCCGATCATTCCCTCATAGTAAGACGTATCAAAAATGTAGTATCACACGCCCAATTATCATATTTTAAATGTAAAAACAAATTGTGATGTATAAATTTTTAAATTACGAATTCGGAATAAATACATTGAAAAATGCTTATATTTTGTTTTCACTGATGTAAATTAATAAAGCTCAGAATTCAGATTATTTCCCATTTTATGTTTTTTTTTAAACATTTATTGTTCATAAATACATTTTAATAGTTACTAACTCTTGTCGACTAAGAGCAATTGAAACCATTATCAAACGTTTAAACGAGTAAGCTAAAACTTTAACTTGAAAATAATAAAATCAAATTTACTTACTTCAATTAATTGTTTTATATTTCAACACAATAGCGACGAATAATTCCACTAGTTTTATAAGTATGGGCCTTTTTATGAGAATAAGTAGTGTCGATTTGGGTAAATAGTTATTATAAGGTTTTTAGAATTTTTCAAGGGGACTTTGAACCCTTAAATCCTTTTTTACGTCCTTAGGCCCCCTTCGATACAATTTGCCCTACGCCCCGCAAAACTTATCGCTAACACGGAAATAACTTATATTATACCTTAATTGATATATTTGAATTGTAGTTGTCACAAATAAATTGTAAAAAAACACTAAAAACACTAATTTCAAAAAAAATGTAATGTCAATTTTAAAACAAAAGTAACAATTTTGTAATAATAGAATTTCGCTGAATTATTTTATTCTAAAAGAATAATTAATCCATCTTTTTTTTCTTTACATAAATTTTTTTTTTCACGTAAATTTGGTATCTCTATAATGAAATCTAAAGAAGAATTAACTGCAGTATACCATTATTAGCTAATAATTATGAGGGGAGGATGGAGTGTCAGTAAAATATTGCCCCAGAACGTAAAATTCCTAAATGGCAAATGCAACCCCGTCGCAGGCTTTCTCCGAAGCGAACGAAGCGGGGTAATATAGTGACCGCCCGCACCGATGGAGAATCATATTATTTACTTTTATTTATTTTTGTTTTTCGATCGGTACAACCGAAACGATTGTAACACCGCGAGCAGAGTGTTGTGCACTGTGACCGTCAACGTTTTATTTTCACTGAACTCGCGTGGAATGATTGTCCGACATCGTTCGGTTATTTATTTTACTCTCTAAGACAGTATTCTTACACGAGAACGGCACTGTTCGAATGGACCAAGTCCAAAAAGAATTGGCATTGAAAAACGTCACACGTAGCGTCTTTTGTCGACCGACGGAATCGTCTCAAAAAATACAATTTTAACGATGTGACAAAGCAACGGGGGCGCGACAGCGTAAATAATTGTATACGTCAAAATTATTTATTATATTTTGACAAACAATTATTATTATTATTATTATACTATCATATTTATTTTTTGTTTTTCAACATACATCTCGACTGCTATAATTGTAATCGTCTAATAAAATATTTTTTAATAATAATCACAATAATCATTTGTATTACGATTATTTTGTTCTTCTCTCCGGACTATGCAAATCAGTGTCGATATCAACTCGCAAAACTAACTTTGTTCGTATTTAAAATTTATCCGTCATTACCACTCAACTCGTTTTGTCATTAAATATCATTGTTTTTTTTTCTTATGCATCAAGTAATGATACTAGTGAAGACTACAAATTACTCGTCCCGTCCCAGTGTAATAACTAGGGTTTTAAATTGGAAATATTTCAAAGTTGAAAATCATACTCTCCTTGAAATATTTCACATTATAAGTGATTATAGATTACACATATTACAGTAAACATTGATTATAAACGATCATAAGTTACTTGATTAGCTTCTATCATTCTTAATTAATTATCATACATCCACATACTTTTTGGAGTCAAATTGTGTTGTTCTTACAATACTCTAGGCTGAGTTTTAATTTTTTTACTATTTATTTTTCTATATACTGTACTTTGTAATTTATATTATTTATATCAAATTTATTGGTGTTTTAATTAAATTAAATTAATTACAGATACATTTAAATATATTTATTTAATCTAATGAATCAAAAACAAAATATGACAAAATTAAACATCAAACCTTTTAATATTATCGCATAATTGTTACCAATGGAATATCACAGAATAAATTGGAGGGAAAAAATGAAATTATTAATTCGAATATTAAGGTAAATCGGTTTAAACTGTGCGTGTAAACGTTGCAACTTAAACTGGTTTGGTGGAAGTGTATTATCCTGATACGGTATTACGATAGTATGTATACTTTTAACCTAATTCGAATTGATTCAATACGATCAAATTAATACGATCAAATTAATACGAATTAATGGATGCATGTAAACGTAGTGTACGATTATTATGAATGCGAAATTTTTTATCATTTATTTAATTTTTTTTTTTTTAGATAGGTGACAATGACATAATTTTCGATTCGCGGATCGTCCGTTTCGAAGTAAAGTCGACACGATTAATAAACACTACAATCGAGTACCTATCGTTTTGCTATGGTAATAAAACGAACCGAACAAACGATAACGTGAACATTTCCTTTACGACGAACTGCGTCCATCGGCGATTAGTAGAATTTATTATGTGTAGTTATTGTGCACGACAATACGTTTTGAGATGAAACAGAAGAACGTTCGAGAGAAAAAAATGGTTTCTCAAACCGAAATCCATACGTACACTTCAGCAAACTTTGATCAGATAATACTACAGATCCTCGTAACAATAATATACATCACGCGCCAGAATAAATTTTGAAATATATACGTTAATCTGACGGGTGTACAGCTTTTGAATTTTATTAGAAAAAGCAAACGATGATCTCAAATTCATTGACCACACTGTATTGATAAATCATAAATTTTTAATGATTATATTATTCCGAGTTTACTGTGTATTATTCGTTTTTGTTAATAATTTTTGAAGAAAAAAAATTGTTCAAGTATGATACAGAAATTATCAAAAGTCACCAATACTGTAAGGCTAATGAAATCAAAACTATTTGCGATTATTTGTTCTTGAGAACTATTTGAATAAATGCAAATGTATGTTTGAGTTTTGTCTCCGTCGGCGAAGAGAATACGCCTTTCAGATAGTTGTCGGAACAAGGATTTCCTGCAGGTATTCCGGAAGTTAGTACTTTGTGCAAATAGCATTCAAGTAAGGCACGTTTGACAATGACGTATGATCTACACGATGCGCGTGTGACACGAACCCGGGAATTATTACGTAAGAGAGGCGAATTGATGCAACGCATTTTAATCGTGGCACAGGTACTTAATATTTTTCATCGTTTAAACACGTGCAGTGTACCGCACGATTTCTTTGAAAGCAGAACAAGAAAAATATCGACTATCGTACTTCGTCAATTTTTTAACAGTTAATCGTCAGCCCGTTTGATTGTAAATACAACTGCATTTCAAATTGTTTAATTTAACAATCACATTCATCGTGTTTTAATTTTTTATATATTTCTATAAATATATATGAACACACAATACACATCCATACGTATAATTGTTTTCAATGAATTCGATCTACTCGTCCACCTGGTCTACGATGTATTTAAATAATATTTACAACGACGCTTGTATCTTATATTAATGATCTACCGTTCTTGTTGGTTTTTCAAAGCAAACCCGAGAGACTTTACGTCAACTGAAATATTTAAGATGAACGCTAAGTCCTACACTTGCAAATAATTGACATAATATACTAGAACACGACATTTTCATCAAGAAAATCAACAACCTATGCTAAACGCACGAAAATAAAACAGAATAAAATAATTTACAAATACATAATAAAATCTCAGACGAGGGATAGGACCTCTATATAGAGGTAGAGTCCTGGGTGAGAGGAATTCACGTAGGTATTAATTTTTGACATTGTCAACGATTACGTAAATTATTATTGTTTGACTCGCATATATGTTATGACTAAAATGCGTTCTCGTTTTTTTTTTTTTTTTTTGATTTTCCGTCAAGTGATATTTAAGGCAGTGAACACATTAAATAATCATATACGTGTGTCTTCCGTCTAAGCGAGTGAGTAAAGTAGTACAAAATTCATTTTTCACGCTAATAAGTACTTACACAACTATATACATATATCACAACACATATGCCGCCAACACATTTATGGTTCTAAAAGAGGAGAGGGGAGGAGGGTCGATATCACGTTTGGTATGTGGATTTATATTCCTCGACTGTAATACGATACGCATTTTATTCAACATTGACTAAATACGCGATTTTATGATTTAAAAATTAATATCGAAATCATAAAATCAAACAATACAACTAATTAACCGGCCGTCATCGATTATAATTTACTAACAATTAATAAATAACGTTTTTCAAATTCACCTCAAAGTGTATCATAATAACAGTGCATTGCGATTTTGAACATGTACATATTTTCAAAAAAAAATACTCGGTGATTCCGTTTCGAGACGTTTGTGTCATATCCCACAACGGTCGACTTTTTGCGCTGCTCTAACGACAGTTTTATTTTAATTAGTACTAAATCGATGGCTGTTGTCGAGACTGTGTTGAAAACGCTTCACGACGACGACGGCCGTATAATAATATCGACCTGGTTATTATTTTACAGGCCACAGGTGGCTTCTAAACTACCGGGTATCGAACACGGGCTCGCGTGACAACCGAATTAGTTTGAGCTGAAAAACACAAAAAAAAAAAAATCAAATCGCTTCCACGCGAAACGTGTCTGAAAATGATGTACGGACCTCCGAGGGAAACGACGAAAACCTTGTGCACGGTCATTGGCCGTTAAGCCAAAACGTTTCTCGAGCGTATCACGTGTTGCCGAGTATTGCGCCGCGGAAAATACTCGGCCGAGTGGAAACGCTTTTGCGGTCGTTCGACTTTGCGTGATGACGGCGCGGTGCAGAGTGCCGTGCGGAGTAGTCAAAACACGAATTCGTACCGATTCGCTGTTGTTAATATTCACGTACAAAAAAAAAAAAAATCAGGAGGGAGGGGTGAAAAAAAGAATTAAAACGAGAAGAATTTTTTTCTAGTAGTATTTGTTCGAAATTCAAAATAACTGATTCATTCGTTTTCGAGATGGTTTTTTTTTTTTTTTTTTTAATGAGATTTTAACATTAAATTATAACATCTGGACAATTACGTACATTAATCCGAAGTAAATATGAGTTGGTAAATCTCTAACTCTTGAATTCGGAGGCCTGATTACAGAATAAAATTTAGCGTATGTGTGATTATATTAACATTGTCGGTTGAAAGAGCGTCACTAACGGAAAAATTAGTGCCAAAAATGGAAAAGAGATTCTTTAGCTGATTTCTTTGGATGGAGAGAGATGGACACTTTACGAGTAGGTGTGGAAAGTCACAGTATTCTCCACCACAGTTGGGTAGGGGACAATACGTACTACTGTCGAGTCCCAATTTAAACGAGTGTTGTGGTAGTGGGCCGTGACCAGTGCCTAAGCTGGTGAAAGGGAAGGTTTGAACCCACGAATTTCCCATCGTGCGTCCACCACGGGTTCTTCGTGTAAAAGCTCTTCCACACCGAGTATAATAATGATTATTGCACTTGTCACCTAGTTTAATTTGTTCGGTTAATACAACTAAACGTATTATTCTAACTAAAATAATATTGCGCTGACTTTGAAACAGTTTTGATAAACTTAAGCAATTTAAAACAACACTTTCCGTAATTCACGAAACTCACTACGAATAAACGATTTATTTGTACGGAAAATAACAGAAAATATTATAATTTTAGGTTCTAAGTTTCGATTAGATTTCCTTCGAATATAACGATTCAAAATCACAACGTCATAAATCAATATAATATTCACACCGTGTCTTTTTTTCTCCGACAAACCTATCAGCTATGGCCGGCTACTCAAAATATTTTATCCGTGTACATAAACAAGAGTACCGAATCAAACACGTTAAATAAGAACACAACTCAAATATTTTCAAGGCTATGTTTTTATAGTCACATTTGCACAATATTTACATGATCGTAAGTTTACAATACTCGTGAAAATTCGTTATTTCATGCGTTGTCCGCAAGACGTTTTATTTTCTTGGAAGTTTTGTTGTTTTTTTTTTTTAACGAACACATTCACACCACGTCTTTAGAACACATTTTTTTCAGCAGTTTTAGAAATACGTTGTCGAGACGTTTTTACTATAGCGTTTGCTTCAACACCACACGTAAAATACGTTTTTCAATTTTTTTTTTTTTCGAAATTAATTTTAAACACACATGACGTGTCGACAAAACAATCGTACTATAAAATATTTTCGAAAAAACAACTTCGAGAACAAAACTTCGAGAACACAAAGAAAACGCGTGTCTGCCATATGGATTATATTTTCCTGTGGCTCGTTCGGCGACTTTCTTCTACACTAGGATGACCATACGTCCTGTTTTATACAGGATTGTCCTTTATTTTAGTGCTGTGTCCTGTTGTCCAGACAAACGTCTCTCAGGGCGCTTTTTGTCCTGTTTTTTTAGTCAATCTAATAAATTATACACATATATATAAGTATATAGACATACGTAATATTATAAAGGCAAAATACCTCAAATTATTGAATGTAATAAGTTCTTCAGAAAATATAACACATTATATAATGTGTAGACATGCAATTAGACAAATCATTAATTTCAATCAAAAGATGGTTGACAACGCCTCATATGTGTTCTAACAAAATTGTTATGTAATCACAAAATTTTTAGCGTCAGCTCAAAATGTTATGAGGCCCTATTATTTTAGTACTATAGAGGGGCCCCGGGGCTGCCGCCCCTGCTAGACTCCCCTTCATCCGGCCATGATCGTTGACATCGCACTACGCGCGTAGACTAAATCGCGCGCGTCGTGTGCACACTAACTAACCGTCAGACGCAGCGGCCGTATGAACATTACGACGATAATAATATAATAACGAGTGCTTGTGCTTTCCGTTTCACAGTAATACGTATAATAACGCGTCACGTACGCCACACAAAACAGCCGTTACGATAATAGGACGGCGAAAACGCGGTCGTGCTCGTGTACGGAAGTGTTATTTTTATTATTTCCTATTTTTATTTTTTTCATTTTCCTTTTTCATTTTTTTTTCGATTTTCCCTATTTTTCGGCTACCGAACTCTGGTGCCGACGCGCACTTAACGCCGCCGCCAACAGAAATGTACAATATTATTCCTCGAAACCATGGTAACCCGACACGTCCCCGACACTATTCCCGCGTGATCCACCGCCCCGCGCGAACGTGCCCCGTCCCGTAGTGTTTAAGATGACATTGATTGCGTCCCCGGTATAATAATAACTATACTTAATCTATACATATATATACATATGTAAAATATAGATGTACGCGTAGAAAAGTATAGAAAACATGCAGTGCTCTGGGTCTGGGGATAATCTCGTGGTAGATACGCTGTCACGCAAAGTTAATAAAAACGTAACAAAAACAATTATTATTATTTATTTTTTGTTTTTTTCAACACACTTCTTGACTCCGATACAATCATAATCGTCCAACACAATATTTTCAATAATAATCACAATAATCATTTGTATTACGATTATTTTGTTCTTCTCTCCGGACTATTATGCAAATCAGTGTCGATATCAACTCGCCAAACTAACTTTGTTTTATTTAAAATGTATCCGTCATTACCACTCAACTCGTTTTGTCATTAAATATCATTGTTATTTTTCTCGTGCATCAAGTAATGATACCAGTGAAGACTACAAATTACTCGTCCCGTTCCAGTGTAATAACTAGGGTTTTAAATTGGAAATATTTCGAAGTTGAAAATCATACTCTCCTTGAGATATTTCACACGATAAGTAATTATAGATTACATATTATAGTAAATATTGATTATAAACGATCATAAGTTACTTGATTAGCTTCTATCATTCTTAATTAATTATCATACATCCACATACTTTTTGGAGTCAAATTGTGTTGTTCTTACAATACTCTAGGCTGAGTTTTAATTTTTTTACTATTTATTTTTCTATATACTGTACTTTGTAATTTATATTATTTATATCAAATTTATTGGTGTTTTAATTAAATTAAATTAATTACAGATACATTTAAATATATTTATGTAATCTAATGAATCAAAAACAAAATATGACAAAATTAAACATCAAACCTTTTAATATTATCGCATAATTGTTACCAATGGAATATCACAGAATAAATTGGAGGGAAAAAATGAAATTATTAATTCGAATATTAAGGTAAATCGGTTTAAACTGTGCGTGTAAACGTTGCAACTTAAACTGGTTTGGTGGAAGTGTATTATCCTGATACGGTATTACGATAGTATGTATACTTTTAACCTAATTCGAATTGATTCAATACGATCAAATTAATACGAATTAATGGATGCATGTAAACGTAGTGTACGATTATTATGAATGCGACATTTTTTATCATTTATTTAATTTTTTTTTTTTTTAGATAGGTGACAATGACATAATTTTCGATTCGCGGATCGTCCGTTTCGAAGTAAAGTCGACACGATTAATAAACACTACAATCGAGTACCTATCGTTTTGCTATGGTAATAAAACGAACCGAACAAACGATAACGTGAACATTTCCTTTGCGACGAACTGCGTCCATCGGCGATTAGTAGAATTTATTATGTGTAGTTATATAAACGATCGTCAATGATAGTTATGGTTTCTCGGTTAATGGTTTTCACCACAAGCTTTTAGTAGTAGCTATAAGTTACTCGATTAGTTATCAATTAGTTTCTATCATTAATAATTAACATATATTCACATCCTTTTTGAAGTCGAATTGTGTTGTTCTTACAATACTCTAGGCTGAGTTTAAATTTTTTTACTGTTTATTTTTCTATGTACTGTACTTTGTAATACGTTAAAAAAAATAAAAAAATTAATAAATAAAAAAATTTCGTCATTTTTGTCCCTCACCACTCATTACGTCGTGTACTCGTGCGCCTTCGCGTCGTCATATTCGTTTCGTAAACAACATCGAAATACCCTACGTCCCTACACATTCGTACTCGCAGACCAGTGGCGTCATTTCAGTTTTTTCTAGACTAGGGCGACCATTTACTTATAAGCCGACTGAACTTTTATTTTTGCCGACTAAAATGTATTATATAACAATTCAATTATGTTCATAAGAGGTGAAAAAGTATTATTCATAATCGTCATTCGTATTCGTCATGATATGACGACTCCGATTATTCGGCTGCACTAAAATAGATTGAATAATATTTATTATTTAATCAATGTTTGTATACAAATTGATAATAATATGAAAATATCTTTTCTCATGGATGGCATTGTAACGACTATAATATTTATAGACTAAACTAGTCCACTAAGGCAGCGTTTCTTAAACTTTTTTTCCATGGAACCCTTTTTGATGTCCACTTTTATCGTGGAACCCCTATTTTTTTTTAGCTTTTTAGCTTTTTTTCAGGATTATTTGTAAATAAATTATAATCATTTACCAATATTGTCTTAAAGGTATTTGATTCAAAAAAGTGTGTTAAAATAAAAATAAAAATAATAATAATTGTATACATATATAATAATACTTTAATAATAATTAAATTAATAAGACCAAGGACACATTTTAATGAGACGAATGAAATTGCTTTTTATTTTTACAAATATTCTTAAAATTAGGCTCTGTTGATGAAAGTTGTATGATCATATGAGGTTCAGCGTCGAGTATATTGCGGTTTTTTGTTTTGTTGGTATATAGGTGGAGAACCCTGTTTTGGTGCCAACACGGTCTTTTGTGACAGTTGAGGATATTCATATTTGAAAATGCACCAAAATTCTACTAGTGGCATCGATTTACATTTTTCTTGCAACGATGAATCTAATGTCATTTCAATAAAAGTTTCATATTTATTTTCTGAAATGGCTGAAGGTCATGTATTGACGATAAATGGATTTTTAATTAATTTTTATATTTCACCGATTGGTCATTTGGAAAATACTGGAACTTTGAAATTTTGAAATAAATCATTATAAGCTTCGCAGAACCCTGAAGTGATCTCCGTGGAACCCCAGGGTTCCGCGGAACACAGTTTAAGAAACGCTGCACTAAGGTATTAGTCTAAAAATAATGACGTTTTGTACTTAGTACAGTGTACCGATTTAGCATTTGGGTATGTTACTATGTGCAGAGCGCCCGTCTCCCGTCATCTCAATTTTATCATTTAAATATAGACAATAATATAGTCAATAATTTTAGTCATAATTTATTTTCTTCAGGTTTAATGTTTTTATTATTATTATTGTTGTTGTCAACGGGCTCCTAACTGGCGGTTGGCCCAGAATGACGGCAACACGGTGCCCAAACTACCCAGAGAAAAGATTTATAAATACGGGTGACCAATAATATGAACAATATATAACAAATTTGGTTTGTCTGCCAATCGGTCAGAACTACTATTGAGACGAATAAATAATAATGTACAAAATTGAGACAAGCGCCCAAAAGGGGGGGGGGATAAAATGCTAATATTAATAATAAAAAAAGGTACATAAAGCCGTATGGACAATTATAAATATATACAATAATAATAAAACCTGGACGGTGACAGCGGACAGATGATGACGACAGCACGAAATCCAACGGCGGCGAGAACAAGCACACAACACCATCAACTCCTACGACCAATTATCGTTATAACAAAAAAAAGGAACGCTCGGTAAACGGCACACGTCACCAAACACGCCATCGACGGACGGTGGCTGGAACGAAAACGCAAAAGCCGACTCGTCGTGAACCGTGGTACCGGTTGCGGCGATCGGCCGAGGTTTAAGGTCGTGGATGCCGAGGGAGGGGGCCGCTGAAACGTCTCGAAAGTTCGCGACGTTCATGGCAGAACCAATAACGGTGGCGCGAAGTTTTCTATTTAAAAGTCGCTAAGGCGGCAAGTTTCGAACAATTATTATTATTATATTTTTTGTATATTTTATATTTTTCATATGTACCAACTTGAGCAGCTAAACACTAGACTGTGGCAAATGTATGAGTTGCCCCACCCCCCCAAATGACGCCACTGTCGCAGACGACGTAGCGAATGAAAGACTCGTCTTTTGCGATTCTCGAAACGCAATCCAACAACGTCTTTCAGACCGTCCCCTCGGTCGCATAGTATTCACTTTGTTTTTCGTTTAATTAAGCCGTATCTTATTATTATCGCTGTAAACTGTTTCATTTTTTCTGCTTTCGGATTCTTCATTGTTTGGTCGCGTCGAGTGCGTAAGTGTTTGATTATCGCGCGTATTGTCACTGAAAACAAACAGTGTGATTCTAATTCGTTGGAAATTCTTGAACGCCGCGGCGCTACGAGAATATTGTTCGTATAATAAACAAACCGAATTTATTGTCCGTCACGGTCGAATTTAAATGTAAAACAATTTAATAAGTAAGTAAATTGCAATTCGAGTTCAACGTTACGAGTTCTATTACGTTACGAGCGCCATTGATTTCCATTGGTAAAAAAAATAACGTACACATATTCGTCATTACTCATTAATATCAATACCCAATTCGATATTTTTATGTTTAATCGTATCGATATTTGTTTCGATTTAAACGAGAATTATGTAATATTACGTTTTTAATACGTCTTACCGCGACGTGGAATGTTATAAGACGGCTTAAATTACAAATTATTTCACAACTTCGACTTCTCGAAAACAATATGATAATCGATTCGACTCTTGTAACGAAGTACCTAATCAGATGTACAAAACATTATGTGATCATTGTGTCTTGTGTGGTGTAAATACGCAAAAAAGTTATATATAACTTATAATCATTCGTTTTGACATGGAACACTGGCGCAATGTCAACGATGTAGGTTATAGTTTGCCATAGATACTCCAGCGTAATACATACATTTATATTCATTATTCATACAATAACACGTCGCCTACCTATGTATTATAATATCTAATTGATATGAGATATATTCTGTCGTAAGTATTAATAATAAACCGGAATACCCGTCGAGCTGTAACGTTATTATTTATCAAACACTTTAGGTCGTTTTCACCCTTTAAATTACGAATTTTGAAAAACTCTTTCTTTAGGTATGTCCACACTACTAAAAAAGTTCGTTTTTGCTTGCGATAAGCGCATGCGTCATAGAGCATGCGATGACGAACGAAGCGCATTCAATAACGCATGCGTCTATCGAGTTGAACAGAGAAAAGTTTTGTGCAGCATGCGACAAAGCACGTGTTTCCAAGCCCAGTGGATTTTTCGTGCGATTTGATTGCGACTTCTGCTATTATTTTTTTATTTCTGTATTTTAATTTATATCATTTTGATTTTTTCGTTTATATTGAGTGTGATACTCATAATAATGGATGAAAATCAAACATTAAAATTTATTGAATCATATAAAGCGGCAAAACTTTAATGGGACGCAAATCATACCGATTATTGCAACAAAATTAAACGAAATGATGCGTTGGAGCGTATCGGTAATGAATTCAACATTGATGTATCCGCCGTAAAAATCAAAATTAAAAACTTGCGTTAGGGGAAGTTCGCTCGTTTTTAATGACGAAAAAAAATTTGTTTTGAACATTCGCGTAAAGTTTCCAAACAGGAAGTCTTCGACCAATTGCAAATCGTTAATAATACCGAAGTTTCTTGTTTTAAAATAATTTTTTATCCATTTGGAACGCTTTTTCTCACGTTTTTTTTCGCATTCACGATAATATATTACGATGCAGAAATACCTAAAAGTAAATTTGAATCTGACATACTTTTAGTTTTAACTATACTGCACGGTGAAAAACGACTGCTGGCGTAGACACAGATGTGGACAGAAAGAAGCATGCGTTTAAAGCACTCAACAATCGCATGCGCTTATCGAATGACGAAAAGCAAGTTGAAACGCAAGTTAAATCGAAAGGTGAAAACGAAAACGCACTAGTGTGGACATACCTTTAGTGCGTACTTTATGCACGCATGTTACTTTATCGTAAATAGAGATTCGATGCCTCTTGGGAAATAAGTGAAACAATAATAGCTATAATCATTTTTAAGTATAATAGATCTATAGGCGGGTTATTATTTTTGTTTTTGTATAATTACTTTTAATAAGTTTGACCGTTTAATTCGAATTTTGGGTATCTTAATTTTTATACGATACGTATGTTTACGATGTTCATGTAATAAAAACCAAATTAAATATTTATCGAGGTATTTATATTGAATACAAAAATTATATTTTTCAAGTGCCCGAACAGTCCGTGGAGAAACCACGAGTTAACTGCTCTCGCTGCGACCGAAATAATTCGTATCGTCGCGACCCGTTCGAAATCGCCAATCGCTGTAGCTCAACCGAGTACTACCCACAAATCATTTTATTGACACGGTAAAACGCGATCACGGTTATTATCTTCTAATCATTAAAACGACCGTACCGAAAAAAAGCGTTGTCTCACGAGGCGATTTACGTAATCCTCTATGCATTGGCATCGTTTTCATAGCAGTTTGCTTTGCTCGCATATTATTTACCATTTTAAATTCGATTACATCTAAATATGAAAATTGTTCACAACCTTATATAATCTTCATATTTTAAACTCTATATGAATATTGAATATATATGTTTAAAATATGATAATATTATTTTATAATATAATTAATATTTTTCTAATAAAAAATTTAACCTTTTTTGTAATAATACCAAAACAATAAAACAGTACTATACAGTATACTTTTATTTGGTTAATGATCAGTTTCAGCAGATGCAAAATCATATCTTTGCACCTGCTACATTTTTCAAGGGGGTGTAAGTGCACCGTCGTACACCCCCGTAATTACGCCACTGCCTCTATGTGTACGAGCAGATAATATTATATCTGCGCACAGCTATTATTCTCCTCGATATATACGCTTATTGTGATACTATGAATGGGTATTGCTCGGTCGTTATTTATTACGATATAAATTATATGAATGTGCTGTCGTGAGTGTAAAATGGTTATCGACTGAAAGTCGCAGATAGGAGCTATTGTCGACTACGCCAAAATACACCGAGGGAAAGGGGAATCTAACAGTAAGTTATTATGTAAAACAACACATTCTTTAGGTGATATTCTCTCTCTCTCTCTCTCTCTCTCTCTCTCTCACACACACACACACACAACCCCTTTGCCATGTCACCAGATATCCTATATATATATAATGAAAAGGAGTTGTGCCGAATTCAAGGCATAATTAAATGTTTTACAACACTTTACCATGCTTTAGTTAGGTATTTATTAGAATTTGGGTCTGTGGTTTGGAATCCGTCTCAATCTGGACAAATTGAACATTTTGATAAAATACAAAGGCGTTTCTTACATATGTGATATGTTTGGATATAAAATGGGCTTTCCAAACATGTCTTCTTCTGATCTAAATAACCGTATTAGAAGTTAACTTAACCTCTAGCACTCGTAATTATGTTATTTACAGTCCAATATGCCGCTTGCCTGAGTCGTGCAATGAAGTTATCAATTTTGATTTTAATGTTGATTCTGTGTAGGTATAAATTAAAATTATGTATATTTCATTAATTGTATATTTCAACCTGTATGTGTAATATACTAATAGCATGTCAAATTATTATATGACAAGTTAATCTACTGTACTTTTACCCCTTGCGGGTGTTAATTATTTATAAATAAATAAATAAATAATGTAGATCAATACATGTACGAGTATATGCTCATTATGTGCGCGTGTGTGTGAGAGAGAAAGATAATAATACATTTGTTAACAAATGTAAGTACATGTATCATTATTGGGTGTATATAAGACTAAAAGGTCGGCGGATCAGTACAGGTTTAATGGCTTCTCCGTGAGTCGACCGCAAAACGCGAATCTGTGTCACGGATGCAAAATCACTACAAACGTTTTCATTAGCCGCGCAACGAACGTTTCGTGAACTTATAAGCGCGCAAACGTCAGAAATACCTATAATATTACGGCCACGCCGAATCGTTCGTTTAATCGACATGGACCGTAAACCGTCACGTCGGATTTACAAACGCGTAAATCCGGTATGAACGAGTCCGAGTCGGTATGTGAACTAATGCAATTTTTTTTTCAGCCCCGTGCGATTCATCAGTGTCGAACCAAATATGATTTCAAGCGAAATACGCGTACGCGATGAAATAAAATAATTAATTAATTACGAATGGGTACCCGTTCACTCACTGTTCCTCTTTTTCCCCGCCTATCTTTCTATCTTTCTGCTTTTACGTGACGACGAAACCAGCACGTGAAATCGCGTAATTACAATTGCGTGATGAGTTTTTTTTTTTTTTTGTTGCATGTGGGTAGGGGATGTGTCATGTGGATTATTTCCATCCCAGCCGCTAAATTAAATTAATTAAACAAATAGAGTAATTTTATAATTTATGAAATTAAAATGTTACGGAAAAAGGTCACGAAGTTTTGGTTTTCCGGTCTCGTCACTCACATTTATGATAAAAGCCAAAAAAGATCATGACGATGAGATCGGGTGCAGTGCCACAACTTGCTATTAGTGGGCCCCAGTGCAAGACAGAATTATGGGTCTTCAATTTCTCTGCATTTTTAAAAACAATATATTTGTACATCAATTATTTGTAACCCTTTTCTCCTGTGGTAAATTATATATTCAATAAATAATTTTATAGGTACAAGTGTTTAAAAGGGTTGAATACACCAAAAAAAAATAAAAAAAAATTTCACTACACTTTAAATAACAATATACCAACATACTGATTATTCATTAAAAACACATACCTGCACAAAATATCTATATGCATATGTGTCAATGATTACTACTTTATAGTAACTGATGCCGCGTCGGCGTTTATAAAATACTAATAAAAATAGTAAGAGGCGCCTTCACGACAATAAGGTAGGCAACATAAAATGACACACTAACTCAGCACATTCAAATAAAACAATTTATAATTTTAACTGTTGGTGGCAGTTATTTTATTACAAGAACATGGTATATATAGTATAATAAATAATCAATAATTCACAAAGGTAGCCTGTTTGGCTCAACAAAAAACAAATAAAATGGTAACAATATGTGACTAAAATAGGAACAATAATAAAGTGCCTATGTCGGCCAATGCAAATATAACAATAATTAAGTAGACAAATCAAAAGTCGGCCCGTCGGCCGGATGCTTTTATAATAAGTCGGGTGGTGCACCACCTACCTTATGAGGTTATGACGTCTTGTGGTGCCGGGATCTGTATAATAATAAAGACAATAAAAAGTACAGTTGTGATCCCGCACACACACAAGAACGTCGCTAACCTCGACACGACGAACAATTCACAATACTCCTGCTGCAGCCGGACAACACAATACAAGAACCACGGTCATTCACAATACAAAACGATCTCTGGTACAGGGCCATATTTACCATTAGGCAGGATAGGCAATTGCCTATGGCCTCCGTTATTAGGGGGCCTCAGATTTTTATTTTAACTATTTTAAGGATATTTTTATCAATTCCATGTACTAATTGTAGTAGTGAAAGGTCTTTTTCTGTACTGAAGAGGATTAAAACAAGATTAAGATCAACACTTACTCAAGAAAGACTTGATAACTTAGGTTTACTATCAATAGAGAGTGATCTTACATCTTCTTTAAACTTTGATGACACAATAAATGACTTTGCTTTAAAAAAAGTAAGAAAAGTAATTTTATAAATAAATAAATATAAAACAGCTTATTTAAATTATAAGTATAAAAATATAGCTTTTTATCTAGTTAATATAAAAAAAAAAAAATGTTTAATTTTGTACATAATAGGTAGGTACAAGAAATCTATAGTCTGTAGAAATAAAAAATGTATAATATAACTATGTTTGTTAAAATATATAAATAAATTATAATTATATATTTGTTTTGTTTACTTATTTTTGGAGGGGGCTATATATGCTACTGAAGGGGCCATGGGCGCCGGGTTTCCCAAATTTCATGGTGTGCCTAAAATCCTTAGATATTAATAAATGTCAATTTAAATAAATAACAATTTTTTTTCAACATAAATTGTTACCTTATTTAATACGACCTTTTTCATATATTCAAACTTTTAAATACATATTAATTATTATACATACAATTATTTTCATTTCATATACGTATGTTAGGAACGAGTTATCAAAACATCCAAAATATATTGTTGTCATAAATATTATACAACGAAAAAATTATAAACGTATTAAATTACGTATTGATCTATCTTTTTATTTCACGGGGTGCATAGCACCCCATAGAATGATTCATGGGGTGCTTGAGCACCGCAGAACCCCAATAGTCGGCGCCCATGGAAGGGGCCTCAATTTTTATTTTGCTTAAGGCCACAAAAAGCCTAAATCAGGCCCTGCTCTGGTAAGCGGATTGACCAACCTAAGTTGCAAAAATAATTAATGAAGGGCAAATATGATGCGCTACGTTACCAGTAGACCGATTCACAATACAAGAAAGAATGAAACGCGTGGTATGACAAAAATGGCTGCAGGCAGGAACGACTTGACAAAACGTTGAATTTGACGAGAACCGTTGAATTTGATCAATACCGAACGAGAGACGGAGCGAAAGGTGGCGAGCCAGCTGCTTGTCGAACGGACGAGCAAACGGAACAACTAAAATGAGAATAGGCTTTCAGTGTCACCACACTAAACAATAACAATGGAAAAACTCAAAACTTTGTGACACTGAAAGCATGACTACACGAAACACGACTTTGAAACATTTTTGACAATAACGAATATAACATACACTGATAATGGTTCCACAGCTGCTGCTGGCCGGTCGCTCACGAAGGCCTGATAAGCCTCCGCCGACAAGGGCTGCAACTGTGGAACGCACCGTTACGAAACGTTGCGTGTATATGAACACAAATGACCTACTAACTTGATACAAACTGAAAACACATACTATAATGAACATGAACAGTAACCGAGGTAAATTATGAGCATAATTTTTTTTTTTTTTATTATAATATGAATAAAATTTATAAACAATATTAAATTATTATTTCCAACGAGGTGCCCCTATCTAAAAATAAATCTCTGGCCAGGGAATGCAACGCATACCCAGCGTCCCCCAATTGTTGCGGCACGATCGCACCCTTAATCCCAACCTGCCAAGTGCTCTCTCGAATAACATTGCAGATAGGTAAGTGGTCATAATATCATGACACGGTATGGCGATTCGTAAAATTTAAAACTAAAATCAATATCGTTGTTTTTACTCCGAATCAATCAATATATCGACATGATAAAGATATCGATCGAATCGGATACATCGGAACCTATCGTCCGAGCCGTATCGCTACCAAGAATGGCCATTGCGTGAAAACAAAATAGCGCCGACCATTTCTATAATTACTTTATCGATGTTTTTTCGTACTTTATTCTATACTCGTCAGAACATGAAAATCGACTGTTGTTTTACTTGTTTTATCGGTGCAGTGTATTGCTATAAAAAAAAAAAACTCAAATTTTAATATCAATAACGACGGTAAAATGTATAAAATACGTATCACGGCCTACACGTTTTTTACGGGAAATAATATAATCGGGAACGTATGGAAAGTAGTAGGGGTAAGAATTCTATACCCTCCGTGGTCGAGATTGTTTGCCTAAATTAAAATGCCATGACGGATAAACGAGAAGAGGTCATATTTTTCGTAAAATGATATAATCCTCCCCGACATGTTTTTCGTGTACGTCCTTAAAATATTCGCACGATACCATAATGTATAAACACATAACGCGGTACATCGGAAAAAGGAAAAATGATCGCTGCTTGTCATATTGAGTTTGAGATATGAAGCCGAACAATAAAACGTTGTTAAAGGTCTTATAAAGATAATGATTTTTCCCCCGGAGACTCTTTATAACTTTATAAGACAACAAAAGCGCTGACTTGTGCCGACCGTCGAGATGATGCTTGTGCTATAAACGGGTCGATAGCTCACCCGGTCTCAACCGTAATCTATTTGCAATCCCTTTTTAATCAGTCCGCTATAATAGTTACATTTCAACTTTCGAGTATAATGTTATCGTACATCATTTAGATTTTGAGTGAAATATGAAAAAAAAAAAATGAATTATTCTTCTTTTACCGAGATATTTTTTTATTTGATTTCTTCTTATGTAAAGACACTTTTGCGAATTATTAACTTCGTCTAAAAGTTAAGTCGAGTAACCCTATATATGCAAGACCGAGCTAGTTAATGATATTTTTTATTCGAGTTCAGTTAAGTAAATCGATTTTTTTTTTTTGTGAAGTTAAAAGTTAAATTAATAAAGTTGCATTAAATTTATTTCAATTCATTTTTTTCCCCGTGATATCAGCTTTTTTCAATTTTATGAACAAATAGATAATTATTATCAAAAATTAATGTATAACTATTAATAAGCCTACCTTAGGCTTCTGACCTATTATTATACGCTGAACTGTAGAGTTCGTGCAAAATATTCAACACCCATACATTTTATACATAATATGTACATTCTGATCTGTTTCTCCAAAATATTTTTTTTCATAACATATTAGATATTTCTAGGAATGAGTGTTAGTTATCTTGTGAATAAAATAAAAAACAAATATTTTTATGAAAATAATTCTGAATTTAAACAGCGAAAATTCGAGTTTGAATAAATTGAAAAAAAGTAAATATTTCGTTAGTATTAAATTAAATTAACGAAAATGCAATCGAGTAAGTTAAAAACTAAGTAAATATCAAATTAAAATTAAGAATTTAGAAGGAAAATTTTAAATTAACTGGACTTGACTGTGTTACTAAAATTCTGAAAATAACCAAACAAAATATAGCAAATTTGACTTAACAAATGAAACAAATATTCTATTGAAGTGAAATAATATGCCAGCGCTGACTTAAAATTTTAAATATTCGCTTCTCCCTTAAGGGACAAAGGTCCAAACAAGAATTTTAAACTATCTGGCTAAATCAGACTTGCGAGAATGAAATTGTTGTACGTTTTGCTTTACATTTACTGCCTACGTGCAATGGCGCAAGGTCAGTATTAGAAATGTGTTTGTATATTTTCAAAGTTTTGGCACCTTATCATAGTTAGCAATCTAACTATGATAAGACTTAATAATATTATTAATATGGCTGATTTTTCTATTTTTCTTTTCTGAATCAGAAAATGTGTCGATACTGACTCCAAATTTAAAACCTCCTTCCATTAGGCACAAGAGTCCAAGCTAAATCAGACTTACGAATATAAATACGCGCGATCATTTTTTTTGCATTTTCAACACAACGAAAGTGCGCTCGCAAAAATAGCATCGACATATTTGTTTGTTGATTAGCAATAAATTTGAGGTCCAAGCAAAATCTTGTAGGTAATATCCTAGAAAATTATTGATGGTTCTATTTCACGTCCTAACATAACGTTCCGGTGTCAACTTAAGTTAGGTTAATTATTAACCTACGGAGATTTAGTTTTTTTTTCAACATAGTTTAAAAATTTTTAATTTTAGCAATAAAACATGAAAAAAATATATCAGTTAAAAGGTAAAATACCCACAAACAGCATTTATTATTTATTGAAGCTTAGCTCAGATACGCTATGCTCGAACAGTGATTTATCATATCCACGAAATTCGACGCACCCATCGTCATTATCTCGTTCGAGGTCCGGAGGGACGGATTTCCATCACGATTATCTTGCCGAATTTTTTCGCCGCGTTTCCACGACGTTTGAAACTCGCTCGCCATCGTGTTTTCAACACGAATTGCCGTCCGAGAAGGAAAAAAAAAAGGTCACGTCGTACGCGGACCGTGTGTCATTGTTTTCACAAGGGCGGACGAGACGACGGCGAAAGAATATAAATAACATCCCATCACAATCGTGTTTGAGTGATGAGAAAAAAAAAAAGAAAAAAACTCTTCTCCCACGTCAAAAGTTTTCTCGTGTGACGTTCCACTTTTGGTTTAGATTATATAATAATGAGTAAATCCCATTAGAATTTTAGTAGCCGGTGCCCGGCGAGATTCGCTAATTTACCGTAGACGGTTTAATAATGGGATATTATGCTGTATACATTATTCCACCGCATCAAATTAGCAAATGTGTTCGCGGACGAACACTCATCAGCTAGGGCGAGTGTAGGTTATGCATATCGCGCGTGACGCGTGCGAATAATTTAAAAACCGTGTAACGATTATTCGTACACAGATTCTCTAATGCGTCAGTCGTAAATGCCCGTTAATTAATAATATGATATAATACTATACGAGCACTATATGAAGACTTTTTAAATACTGCCGAACGGGTTGAAAACGAATCTTTGACCTTAGAAATCAAATAACATCACTCAAACACCCTTATCGCTCAACTTCATACCAATTGTCTTCCGGACAACCCAGCCAGACGCCTCAAACGTGAATGGTCCAGAGATCTTCTCAACGCTCATCAAATTTTATCATGTATATCACTATTTCTCCTTAAATTACCTTCCACGTAGGAATTTCTAATGTAAAATTCCTACTCATTGTATTTTCCTCACCGCCTCTTTCTAATTATTATTCACATTTATTTATTGTACCATTACTGTATAGAGTGTAAATTTTCATAAATAAACGACATTTAAAAAAAAAATAAAAAATAAAAGAAATCAAGTAAAACTATATCCGCAGCGCGTGTTTTATCAGTGGCGTACTTACGGGAGGGGGGAGGGGTTCCCTGGTTTCGAACCCGAAATTCAATTTTATAAATCGGAATAAAGTAAAAAGTAAAAAATTGTTTTGGTAGACTTTCACGCCTACACGCACGTGTCGTCTCCTCTCGGTAACGCCTGCAATAGGTTAGACCGACGTTTCTCGACCGGAGGTGCGCGTACCTCTGGGGGCATGCAAGACGGTATGCGGGGATAAGTGAAGATAAATGCGTAATGGCGGAATAATGAAATTCGATGGATTTCAAATGATTTGTTTTTTGTGGAATGTTTAATAATTTTTGGCGTGAAAATTTATTTTTTTATGACGAATATAATTTAGAGTATAATATACTTTAATTGATATGATATTACAACAATATATAGACGGAGGCCCAGTACACGCACTGGATTTTATCTAATCGGGTAGCGTAACGTTATTCGACACAATTGCGTGTTTCTGGGGATTGCGTATTGAGAATAACCAACCAAAAGTTTTTGAAAAAGCGCACGGTTTTCTCTCGTCAAAACTGATATGAATCTATCACAAGACATCAAAGACCAAGTTGTTCGACATTTGAATGGACTCTATGCGGCTTTTAACAAATACTTGCCTAAATGTGGCAGAGAAGACCTTTGGATCGCGTCATCCTTTTCTGTGGAAACTATTTCAAACCTACAGTTTTATCGGTCCGAGAAAAAGAAGAACTGATTAAACTAAAAACGAATCGTTCCCTTTAAGCAGAATAATTTGAAAATAAACCCCTCAACGCCTTTTGGGTTTACGCAAAAATAGAATATCCTGAGGTTTCATGCGGAGCATTCAATGTTCTTCAACCGTTCACGAGTACTGTAGTACTGGTGGAGAGGGCCTTTTCGTCGTACACGTACATTAAACATCACAAACAAGTATCGTTAGACTCTTTGTGAACTCATATTTACAAATTTGCTTACCATCTGCAGAGCCAGATTTCGAAAATTAAGTGCCAGCAAACAAGTCCAAAGACCTCATTAAAATTAAACTATTAAGTTAATGTTATTTTTTTTTTATACATTGTATGATTACATGCTAATTAAAATAAATAAATACATCCAAATTTTCTTATTATCGAACTTGTTTTATAATAATTTCTGATCTGTTTTATGTAAAAATACACGACTAATTTACATTCGGGGGTTCGCAAAGCAGTGGTGAGAGGTTAAGGGGTACGTAAATGATAAAGGGTTGAGAAACGCTGGGTATGACTAACCCAATTTGAGTTTTTTCCATTTTAAATATTCCGGAACCCAACTCGTGTACTCGGTAAAGTATACCGGACCCAGCTCGTGTACTTGATAAAATACGTCGGGACTCATTAATTCATACATTTTTGAAATTCGAACCCCAACTCGAGTTTATCCAAACATTCCAATTTTCCGGACAACGCGATCGTATTCAGACATTTAAATACGTGTGCGTTATTAATACGTACAGTTGAAAATCAATTGAATGAGTTACATAACAAAATAAAACACTTCTGTCACATTCACATACCTATACGTAATATAAAATACATAATAATATATAATATTATGACATAGCTTACATAATGACATTAAAACTTCAAGGTTACATGTTTTGTGTTTAATTTTTAAGTTTAAAAATTATTTTTCACGTGACACCTTCTAACGGGTATCCGTTAAAAGGAGTCTTCATTGATTTTTCCTTTTTTTCCTCTGTATTATATGTAGTGTAGTGGTTATTCAACGTACTTCAATCACCGCGAGTTAAATTATGCAAATTAAATTACTTAGGTACGTCACTCAATTACGTAGTTTTTAACAATTTTTCGAAAGTTCTAATAATAAAGCTACATAATTATTAGATAATTACGTAGTTTTACCTAAAGTTGTTTACGTAACAGTATACATATATTGTATATAAAAATTATTAACAAAATCTTAGTTTGTGTGATTTTCACCGAGTTGAGTCATTTATATTGAAAATATGAAGGGTACCCGATTGCATAGGATTTAAGTATTTATTTTATAAATACTAATAAAAAAAAAAAAAACGTAAATGATTTTAATTCCAAAGAATGTTTTTTTTCAATTAATTTTTTTTTTTTTTTTAACCATTTAGTTGTTCAAAATTTAATAAGCAGTGTACGGTCGACTACAAATACTTGTTGCGTGCCTACACGTAATACCGTCGTCATCAACACGCGTTCATTCTGTTTTCTAATAATATTAGCCGGAAACAGTATTTTATTTTTTTTCGATTTTATATTTTTGGTAAATTATAATTAACCTCGAGGTTATAAAACCTAGCTAAAACACCTCAGAGGACTCAAAGATTATTTTAGTTTTCGTTTCATCAAAATCGGTTAAGAAATCGGATTCAGTGGTTAAAACGAAGAGTGGGAACAAAACATTTAGGAAATGCCACACTCGAACATCATACTTAAACAGTAAACACCTGACGCTTTTTCTTTCGCGTCCCATTAAAAATAATTACAACAGAATTACAAGGTCATAACCACGAGGAATAGATACTCCGCATTTGATTTTAATTACGGTCCGAGTCCAGTATACAAAATTAACGATTTAGTAATATTTTAATCACTAAACACACATTATTCATTAATATTGTTTGACACACATTTGCATACTTGTACGAGCGTACAGTAATTAACAATTCAACAAATATTTAGAAATAATTAAAACAAAGAGAGCCTACGTGTTGTTTTTAGAACACGGCCGTGATCAATAAGCGTGTACTCGGCCACTTTAGGCAAGTTGTTGGTATTTAGTAGTCTAAATTAACTTAAACGTTAACGTTAATAAGAAATCGATTCGTTTCTTGTTAGTTATTACTAGAGGTCAGATTTTCGGTTGACAAAACATTTTTAAAGAAATGAATATTCTCTTCCTCTATTTCTAATATTCTAGATCATTTCGATGAAAAAAAACTCACCGATAATTTGACGAAAAATCGTCAAATATATGAACGGTATGTTTTAATTCTGAAACTTTGCTCCGAATCGCTAAACTAAATAAATTATTTATAATTTCTTTAAAATTCAATACACCCGTCCATATCAACTGGTCCGAAGAGCGACGAATACGCCGTGAAAATTGAAAAACCCGGCGGCGCCAATTTTATTGTTTGCTGAAGAATATACTTCGATAATACCGACAAGAGTCTAGTTCTATGTATACCTCGAATAATACCTAGTACGAGTAAGAAACAGTAAACATTTTGAAATTTTTTTTGATCATAATTGAATACGCGTAAAAAAATTCTTTTTTTCATAGATTTTAATTAATTCTTTTTTTTGTTTTTTTTTTTTTTTATTGTTGTTTGCACAAAGCGTGTGTTTCGTCATAGGATTTTCCAAATGGTGACGGGGAAAAGACAGTGGGTAGGTGAGAAGGCTTAGTCGTACCAGCAGAGAGCCCTGAGGTTTCATCAAAATTCAATTACCCTCAATGAAAGGAGAGTTAACCTCTCCTACCCCCGTGCATACATTAACAAGACTCGAGTTGGCGTGAAAAATGTTGAGTCAGCAAATCCGTATATGTAAGAGATTTCCCTGGTCTAATAGGAAAAACTAAAATGACCCCATTGTTTTATTCATATCGGCGATAACGTAGGTACCCTTTTTTTGTTTTGTTTTATTTCGTTTTTTTCTTTTTTTGTCGTTTATTTATGATTCCGAAGTTTTGCGCGTAATAACGTACTAATAATTAATGTCAAATAACATACAATTTATGTTGATTATGTTTAATCGGCATTGTCGATATTATCAACGTTTTATTCCGAAATTGTATTGTGTTAATTAAATAAGCATTTGAAAATTATTAAATATGAAAGAGGAGAGCAATTTTATTACTCTCTTTATTCGTGGCTTAACGTTTTGTATACTTCCTTCTCAGAGGCAGTGGCGTAGCTATCGTAAAGCAGATCGAGGCAGTTCCCAAGGGCCCAAAAAGTTAAAGGGCATCACTGCATCAGATTCCCTAGACAATTATTTTGATACTATTTCCTTAAAATAATTGAAAATGTTGATGTATCTAATACCGAATGTCCCAAATCATACGTGTCAAACCCAATCACAATAAATATGTATAGTATAATATACACAATATGCAATGAATGGGTGTCCGCAGCATTTTCATTTATTTATTTTTTTTTTTTTTTTGTGAAAAGTTTATTTCATTTTTTTTTCTATTTTCATTTTTTTTTCAGTAAAAATTTGAAAATAATATATTATTTCTTTTGTTTTACGTTTTACATTTTATTCAAATGACTATAGTGTTGATTGTAATTCAATATCAATCTTGAAATGGCCTTTATAAGAAATAAAATTTATATGTGATTTCAAAAATGCATATATCTTAAAAGCTATGCATTTTTTTACTTTCATGCAGGGCCGGATTATGGTTTTTGCCGCCCATAGGCTGAAATAAATTTACCACCTAATTTACATAGGTATTGATATTTTGCTTCTATAAGTGATACGTAAAAACCCCTCCACACCCCATATGAAAAATGATAATTAATAAAATATAAATATAAAATCAGTATTTTATGTATACCGTTATTAATGAATGAAAACTCCTTAAGCATATTGCAAAAAAAAAACAAACAAATAATTATTTTTCATATTCTTCAGATTGTAGTCTTACGTCTTGATTTTTTTTTCGCAGTCTTCAATGATGTCGTCATATGATAACTGATTCGTTAATTCATGATCAATACTTATAGTATGGCAAGTGCATTTATTCAATCCTGTGACATCGTAGATCGGAGATAATTTTTTATTCTTTTCAAGCAATAAAAAGAACGTTCGGCTGAACAGTTAGTCACCGCAGTAGATGTATATGTTCTGGGTGCTATTTCGATGTGGGGATATATTGAAATTAAGTTTTTTTCACGTAAAATCTGAAGAAGTTAGGGAAATTTTTGTTGCTTATCGTCAGCCAATTGTATTATGCGTGATTTTAAACGTAGACGTTCATTGATTAATGCATTTAAATCCATATCATCATAGTATATTTCATTAAGTTGTGTAACTCCTTTAACAATATCATCATGTGATAGACTTTCGAGCATGACAATAAAATCAAATGGAAAAAAAACATTTTGGTACGTGGCTCTTCTCTTGTTAAGTTCATTCAATAAACAATCTATAAAATCACTAAAAAGGTATCAACCTAAAATTTTTCTCATCCAGAAGTAATTAAATCATTATGTCGAGTTTCATCATAAAAAATTGATTTAATTTTTTTACGAGTTTTTAAATCTTTATATTCTTTTGTAACAGATTTTTCCATTGCTTTTCTTTCAAATTAATCAAAAATTTCACGAGTATTTGTAATAAGTTTAATTAAAGAATTGTAAAATCTCGACCACGAGACCGCAATCTATATATTTCAACTTTTTGTAACTTCTCACTAACTACATTTAATCTGTTCAACAGTAAACGCCATAAATTATAGACATAAAGCAAGTATCAAATGAATCGAGTTCATTTAATAGTCCTTGTAATTTGTTTCGAGTCATATTATTTTCTGTAGTAGCATTAATTATATATGTTAAGGCATTGATAATTTCAGACAAATTTTCATTAATACTTAAGCAAGTTTCATGTCTAAAAAAAAGAAAAAAATCATACTTTCATTTAATATCATTAATTAATTATTATTTAGTTGATAAATAAATATTTTAAAGCATTTAAATTAAGCATTTTACTTAATCGTTTTAAGTAGGTATATGAACAAAATTGAAAGTTAAAATAAAAACTCAGTTTTTGAAAAGTTTTGTACCTACATCTAGTGAGCGAAAAAACAGATACAATTCTATAAACGTACTTCATACTTCAACACCGATGTCGGAAATGAAAAAAGGAATTTTTCAAATGGAAATTAACTTTACGCGACTATCCCCGTGCGTGTTAAGAGATACTTTTTGCGGTGTTTAAATATTTTAAATAATTTTGCATTTTTAAAACGCCGCCGGTTGTGTTTGATATCTCTCTTGAAATATTAAAAAAAAAAAACAAACCCGTCAGGTAGTTGAAGCCTGTAGGGAGCCCTGCAAATTGCAATTCGTTTACAAGTCGCATGCGTGTGTTGACTTGTCGAAGTAACCAGATCCGGTAACGCCGTGTAGACTACAATACAAATTTTATCAATAAAAACATTAATTGGTCCAGCTCAATCGGATATAAAAGATCTAATTAATTTTACTGTTCAAAATGACTTGGCTTTTAGTTTCCCTGATGTCTTGACTGCGTGTTTAGTATTTCTCACAATTCCAGTAACTGTGGCTCAGCAGAGAGGTCGTTTTCAAAATTGAAACTTGTTAAAAATTATCTAAGAAATTCCATGTCTCAAGACAGACTAAGTAACATTGCCATTATCAATATAGAAAGAAGCCGAACTGATGAACTAGATATAGAAAAAATAATTGATAATTTTGCTAATGCTAAAGCCAGAAAAAAAAATTTTTGTACTAAATTAATTTTAATGCATTTATAAATAATTAAAGATAAATAATGTATTTAGGTAAATATATTATTTTTATTCTGTAATTAATAAAACAATTGTAATTTGATTCTGAATTGTGATAGTGATACGTATTTTCTTTATTTATGTTTAAAGTAAACATTAATGTAAAATAAGGGCCCGCAAATTTAATTTGCACCGGGGCCCATCTATTTCTAGCTACGGCACTGCGTGTAGTGTGTACCACCTTCGCGTCCGAAATCCGAACGTAATCCGAAATCGAAAATCGAAATCCGAATCGTAACCGCGACGACGTTACCTCGAGCGACGGGCGCGCGCCCCGCATCACGACGATTCACGAACGCGATAAAGACGCGGCGAGTCGTTCGCGCGGGCGGTTGGTCACACTGTAACGTCGCGCCGTCCTTCCACCCGTCGCCCGGCCGACCGCGGTGTTATCGCGTATCATTCCGTCGTCCGCACTTCCCCGTCCGTCGCGCGTACACCACACAGTCCACACAGACAGTGCACGGCGTGCGCGCGAGATACGTTCGCCCGAGGACCGTGAGCCGCGACCCCGCCGAAAAGACCTCGTCGAAAGTCGCACCGAACAAAAAAAAAAAAACAAAAACACCGAAAAAAGCAAATCGCTCGTCCGGCGTCACTCGCGCTCCCGGGACGTCCGTCGGCCTCTCGTCCGCGAGCGGACCGAAAGCCCGGCCGTCGCGCGCAGCCACGGTCCGTTTTCCGCCCGGCCGTTCCGCGCACCGACTCCAAGACGGCCGCCATGACGAATCTGAACGGTGTGCTGACGCCGCCGTCCACGCCGTCCCCGTCGCCCAACCTGCTGCAGATGAACATGGCCCGCGAGCGCGAGAAATACCTGGAAGAGTACAACTTTCCGTTCTGCGAGGCCGCCACCAAGTTCGAGAAACTGGCCAAAATCGGCCAGGGCACGTTCGGGTACGCGCTAACGCATTTGACTCCGTTGACGCGCGCTCGCGATTCATCATGTTTTGTCGTTTAAGCTTTTCGCCCGTATCAACAGATCCGGGTCCGGTGTGTGTGCAAAGTACAAGATTACACCAACGGTTTTGCCTTTGAGCTCCCTTTCGATCTTAGATCGCCGAGCCTGTGTGAAAAACAAAGATTGGCTTCGAACGAATCGTCCGTCTCCACGAAAATACGCGCTTTGTGTATTGTTCAACAGATCCGTGTATATTATAGGCTTTGAAGTCCGAGTTTGTTTATCGGTGCTATTACTCGATCAACGAAAGAACTGACTATGAGTTAGGATTGAATAATTTAAAACGTGTCGCATGATTCACTATGTGGACGCCGATTTGTGTTTTTCAATACTATCTTCAAAGAAATCATAATCTTTATGTTTTGAATGAGTTCACAAAATCGTTCGAGTCCATTACCGTATTGTTTTCACACATTTAACCAAAATTAAATAGACACGTAACTGAAATGTATTCAGAACTTTATTCAATTGAATTTATCGATTCGTTTCTAACTAATGGAAAAACTAAATCGTGTTAAAATTTTAATAGATTGATAAGTTTTCAAAATTTTCTTTTATGATAATACAATAATATAATATACAATGTAACACAATAATTGTTTACCCAATAAAATACAAAGGCTACCTCATTACCAGAATGTCATTAATATCATAGTGTCACATTTTATCTTCAATCTTTAACAAAGCCTAAAACGGAAGCGTCTTAAATTGTTAATAATTTATGAAAATTTAGAAGAAAAACCAATGCATCTTACTGTTTAATTCTGGTTCTAAATGTATTCGTTTATATATTTGTCATTATTGCTACAATTTCATTTTTTCATAGCGATTTAATGTAATTAAATGACTATTAATGAGTACCATATTACATAAAAACTAGTCTATAATAATTGTGTAGGTATGTGCTTATTGTAATTTCAATCATCAAATGTAAATAATGTATTCACAATTAAAGAAAAAATCATAGAAATATCTTGTATTAATATCATTGATTTTTTAACCATTTATTGAATTTTATAAATTATATTAGTAATTTATTTATCGTCTATTAAAAATTTTGATTTTATATTATTCATCACATAAAAATATCTTGTTTTACATTCTAAAAAATTGTCAGTCTAACGATCTACTAAACTATGCTTTAATTTATTAGTTATCATTGATGTATTAAAATACTAAAATATATTTATTTTAATTTTTTAGTGAAGTGTTCAAAGCTCGAGACAAAAAGAATCATAAACGAATGGTGGCTATGAAAAAAATTCTGATGGAAAATGAAAAAGAAGGAGTAAGTACCTAAATAAGTGCAATTATAAATAAGCTCATATAACAAATATCATATAACTAATATAACAAACATGAGTTATACTGAAATGTTTTTAACTTTTTATTTTATTGAAAAATTCATTGATCACCGTAACTTTGATATATTTTAGTGTATTTAAATACTATACAAAAAAAAGACCTTGGAAATGTTTAAATTAGTTATTCTATATTTTCTCAACCACTTTAGCACCCCTGCAATCTTTATTGATTATTGCCTTAATCATCGAGTTATTATTATTATGATCTCTCTCTTATCATCTGATTTCACAACCACCGTTTTGATATCATTTTCATGTCTTATTTCTGCCAACCTTCATCTTCCAAATTAATTTCCATTACCGCTCTGGAAGCATTATTATTTTCTCTTCTCATTATACGCTCATATTATCTTGATCTATTCTGTCTTATTTGTTTAGTCTTTGTGGATCAACTGAATTTCCTGTGACACATTTATTCCACTTCCTATCCTTTTTGCTTATCCTATCCATCTACTTAAACATCATCACTTGAACTATATTCATTCTTAGTTTTATATTCTTAAGCATTTCTCAGCCCTGTACCATACAACATTATTGGTTTTAGCCTTAAGGATAGTTGGAATCTTTTTATTACATATAACTCTTTACACTACACTTAATCGATCCTATTTGTTACATATTCCTCAACCCATCATTCTTTTGCAACATATATTCTTAGTATTTTAAACAATCAACATCCTTTCAATTTCCATAGTCTACCGAATTTTTTTATATTATTGCTTTATTTCAAAATAATACCATAAGTATTGTCTGTGATTTCTGATAATTTAAAATCTTTTGCTCTCATTGTGTCTCATCTCAAGTGCAATCCTCCATTATTCTAATCTATTTTTTAGATCCTCCTCAACTTCTACTTTATAAATATTATGTGCTATTAAACTTATCCTAAAATATCTTTTGTAGTTTTATCCATACATTTAGAAAACAAATATAGGTTCAGTGCATTGCATACCCACATTCAGCTGATATTTATTAGTCGCCACTCTTATTAAATCAATCATATCTTTATTTTTGTTCTATCCCTTGAATTTATTTTTCAATATTTCCTAAAATATTCTTTACATCTTTTTTTTAAAAAAATTTTTATACTTCATGTTCAGAATTTTTTATTTTCCTTCATTTACATCATCCATTTTGAAAATCTTTATGTCACTTCTCTTTGGTATTTACTGACATATTTTTATATTTTATAACTATTCATTTGTATTTTCATCATATTTTCTAAATTTTGTCCGCACTCACAATATAATATACTTTTTTCAATGCATGTTTTCGTAATTGATGAACTTTTTGAATATTGTAGTATAATAAATTGTTCATCATTTTAAAAATGTGTACCAACATATTTTGAATTACCACCAAAAAAATGAATAATTTCAATTGTTGAGCAAATTTCTTTTTTTATTATTATTTTTAATTGCTAGTGTACTGTACTTCCATTTTAATTTGTTTGTTTTTTCAATTTCAGTTTCCAATTACTGCTTTACGAGAAATTCGAATATTACAGCTACTAAAACATGACAATGTTGTAAGTCTATTAGAAATTTGTCAAACTAGAGGTGATTATAATTTAAATACCTTTTATTACTTGAAATATTATATGCCTCTGTAATTAATTTATGTATTTCAAATGTTGTTTAGCTACTCAGTTCAATCGTTATCGGTCAACGTTTTATCTAGTATTTGAATTTTGTGAACATGATTTAGCTGGTTTATTATCAAATACTAAAGTAAAATTTAGCCTGGGTGAGATTAAGCAAGTAATCCAACAAATGCTGAATGGTCTCTACTACATACACAGCAATAAGGTAAATATACTGAAAAATTGATGGTCATGATACTGAACCGTTAAATCAAATCCTTGGTAAAATAATTACTAAAAAAATTGACCAACATAAAACTTTATTTTAATTATTTATAATTGTGTTCTATAGCAATTGTTTTAACATTTTATTATATGCTTGACTAAATTCATTTTCAAAATAATTGATTTTAAAATAACTTAGTTCCTAAAAATTGATTCAGTAATATCACATTTTAACTACAGATGGACAAAACTAATTACTCTGAATTTGATACTTGTTGTTTTATTTTTTTTTTTTTCTATTTTTATGACCGTATTTTACTGAATTTAGGAGGTAAAGTATAAAGAGAATATTTGTAAAGTTTTATAAAAACATATGAGCATCATATTTTAAATTTTTAACTTGTGTAACTATTCTAAACATCTGTATTGCCAACCTCTAATCTTAACCATCAAAATAGTCTATGTAATATTACTATAGTAAATTTAATAAAAATCTAATCTTAATATTGGAATTTCAGATATTACATCGTGACATGAAAGCTGCAAATGTATTAATAACCAAAACTGGAACGCTCAAATTGGCAGATTTTGGACTAGCCCGAGCATTTAGTACACAGAAAAATGGTCAACCAAATAGGTAAATGTTTGTACTAAATATTTTTGTTTTATTTTTATAAATTTGGAAAAATATTTATGCTTGCTCATATTTTAATTAAACTTGTATTATCGTCAAGATTATTGAATTTATTCAAATTTAAGTAGCGAAACTATTTATGTTGATTAATTATTAATTTGCATATTTATGTTAAGTATTAAATGTTACAAATCTTTACTTTTATTTTCATACTAACAAAAATATCTTTATAGGTATACTAATCGTGTTGTAACATTGTGGTATCGCCCTCCTGAACTGCTTCTTGGTGACCGTAATTATGGTCCACCTGTAGATTTATGGGGAGCTGGCTGCATTATGGCTGAAATGTGGACTCGTAGTCCTATTATGCAAGGCAATTCTGAACAACAACAATTAACACTGATATCCCAATTATGTGGCTCAATAACACCTGAAGTTTGGCCTAAAGTAGAATCTTTAGATCTATATAATCAGTTGGAACTGGTTAAAGGACAAAAACGAAAGGTTAATGTTACGTTTCTCTACATTTTTCTTATTTCTTATCTATTGATTTAATTTTACAGGTGAAAGAACGACTTAAGCCTTATGTGCGTGACCCAATGGGTTGTGATCTATTAGACAAATTACTAGTGTTGGACCCAGCCAAAAGATTTGATGCAGACTCAGCATTGAATCATGACTTTTTTTGGACGGATCCGATGCCATGTGATCTATCTAAAATGTTGTCTCAACAAACGCAAAGCAATTTTGAGTATTTGGCTCCTCGTCGCCTTAATAACCATCAATCATCAGCTATGCGTCCAGCATCGACTGTTTCTAGTCAAGGCGCATCCACATCTACTACCTCAGGATTTCACGAACGTGTTTTCTAGCGCAAGTGAATGGCAGCTAATGCGGCCACATGTAATTAATTTACAAATATACTATTAACTTTTTATATATTTATATTTTAATTTAGTTTGATAGAAAGTATTCTATTTGTGTAAATAAACAAAAAAAAAAAAAGAAAATGTGACTCGTGTTAAATTTATTATAGTTATAATTAAATGTTTCGTTTCGAGTTCAATAATTTAAATTTTTATTGAAAAAAGAAAAATGATTTTCAGTTTTAAATTATTAATTAATATTAGGCTTGTTCATTTTATATTTTTAAGATAAAACTTTTAAAGTTAAATTGTTGAATTTTCAGTTTTTGTTTAGTGCTCAAAAAGTGTTGCGAATTGACAATTTAAAAATTTTAAAAAATATAGTTGTTCTCAATTAAATTGTTTTATTTGATTGTTAATTTAATAATTCATTTCAAAATATTGCCAATTTCATCTGAAACATTATAATCCAGATGATCACTATGGAGTATTGATTTAAATAATCGCTAAACATTTCATTTGTATTCATTGATTTTATGTTATATGTTTATATGTTTTCATCAATGTTCAAATTTGTAAATAATTAAGAAAAAGTTTGTACTGACATTTAATATTAATTACTGTATTTGATAAAAAAAAAAAAAAACCATTTTCTTTAAAAGCATTTTGATTTATAATTATATTTCATTCAGGAAACGGTGCCATATAGTGTTGAAATTACTTACAGTCAAAACAAGTAATTATGCGTGTAATATGTGTGATGGTAGTAACATTCATAAAACCGGTTTTAGTCTGTCCCTGTGTCCATATGATGAAGAAATAAAATTTATTCTGTATGTTCAGCCAAGAGATTTGTAAATTAAATTTTCTTTTCGATCCAACCTGTATTAATATTTATATAGTAAAATCAATTATTTTTGAGTTCCACATTTGGTGTGGTACATACTCTATAGAACCGTGTTTAGATGGAAAAAATTCAACAAAACGTTTCAGATGTAAACAAATTCAAACATGAGCATTATGTGGTTTAAACGGCTATTGAAAAAAATTAAATTTTACAAAAAACTATATGTTAATATTTTCTGAGCAAATTAATTTTTGAAAATAATCTTTTTTTGTGATGTTGCAAAAACAGTGTTATTTCATTTTTTACATACATGAAACCTAGATATAACTCAAATTGAGATCGATCAAATTACATTTACTGATCGCCTGTAAATATTTAATGATATTCACCTAAAAAAAATGATTTTTTTTTTTTTTTTTGTAAATTTTAAGCCTATTTTAGAATTTTCACCTCTACGTCCAGGATACACAAAGTTTTTTGCTAATATTGATTTATTTAATTTAATTACTTATCAGTTATCAAAGGCAAAATCAACGCTGTAGATACATGTTTATTGATATTATCAAGCGTGCTTGAAACAATGTATTTTGAAGAGTAATTTAATTTGAGAATTTTAAGTTGTTCGACTACACGGTATACGCATCATAGTATCATAGTATGTTGAAAATTCGAAATTTTACAGTGCGCCTCACAGAATCGGTAGGCATCTAACGAGTACTAAAATATTAATTTAGTACCACTTCAAAAACTTGTCCATCAGTCGACACGGTGAAACTCGGCATGGGGTTAAATGTGCAAACGTATTTATCGATATTAGTTCCCTATCCTGTTGTCGACTTTAAATCGAATCACGAACGTATTTGTTTAAAAAGCCTGAAAGCTTTCTAATCAACGAAAAAATAAAACGAAGTATGTGCCGACGCACTGAAATCGATAATTAATCGACGCGTAGTGACTCGCGCAGTGCAGTGAAAAAAGCCTAGTTGCATTCAGTTACCTATATTTCGTAATAAACTGTTTTTACGTTGATATTCAAATTTTACAATTTATTTGAAGATATCTAAATGGTACCTATATTTTAATTCCGAAGCATTTCACAGAATCGTTCGACTAAAGAAATTATCTATCATTTCTTTAAAATATCGAATACACCCATTGCCTAATTTAACTTCTCGCGAAGAATACTCCACGGGGCGAAATACGTACTTTGTTTTTTTTTTTTAATCATAATACATTTATTTAAATACAAATCAAAACTGTTGTCTATCTGTTTTAAAGGTTGGGTTATTATTAATTGAGTAAGATATTCCGTCAGAGCTAGAGAGAGTATCAAATAACATCAGAGCGAAATCAACGGAATTAATTATATTTTATTGAACGTGTACAAATACACAGAGCTAAACAAAAATACATATTACAATACATGTTTAATTTTCAGCCGCGGCGCACAGTGTTCTAGAAATTTGATTTAGGTGGACAAAATTAGAATTTTCATAATCATTAATTGAACATGTAAATGAAATTAAATTTGTTGATAGTTAGTGACTGAAAATAAAATATAGGTTTTTAAATTGATACGCTATCGCATACAGTTATAACACAGATGAAACATTTCATCTAATCTGTGATTATACTAATAGTCTGAGACAGGGGCGTGCCTAGAAATTTTTTTCGGGAGGGGGATATATATATATATATATATATTTTTTTTTTTTTTTTTTTATTAAGTTTTGCATGAAAAATTTAAGTAATATATATAATATAGAAATATTTAAAAATGTAAAATACATTTTTTTTTTTAAATTATTAAGGATACTGAAAAAATAGTAGTGGATAGTAGTAGTATATGATATTTTAATTATATCATTAGAATAAATAATATACTAACTACTAAGCAGTTAATATTTTTAATTGTAAAAAAAAAATTTTAAATAAAAAAAAATAATATTACATACCGTCGGTGTTCGAAAATTTGGATTAAGGACTTAATACTTTATACTTATATAAAAGTAAAAGAAATTTATAAATAAATAATTTGGTCCCGCTAAAAACCCTTTCTGGAACACTGTGCGGCGGCCACGTCGCAAGACGGCGCCGGCGTGCTGCTGGTGACGCGGAGGACGCACACCATGGCCGGGTCCGTCGTGGCCACGGTCGGCCGACGCGAAGTGTGCGGCCACGGCGTCCACTCGTCCCCCACGGCGCGGCACGGTGGCCGCGGCGTCCACTCGTCCCCGGCGGCGCGGCACGGTGGCCGCGGCGTCCGCTCGTCGTCCGCTGTGGCGCGGCACGGCGGCCGGGACGTCCACTCGTCGTACCCGGTCACGCGACCGGGCGGCGGGCCGTGGCGCGTGGCGGCGGTACGCGTGCGCGGCGGCAGCAGCGTCCACGCGTCTCCGTCAGTCGTCCGCGGACATGGTGGCCGCGTACGCGTGCGCGGCGGCAGCAGCGTCCACGCGTCTCCGTCAGTCGTCCGCGGACATGGTGGCCGCGGCGTCCACGGTTCGGGCGGCGGCGGCGGCATGCGAGAACGGGTGCTGGCCGTGGCCACGAGGATGTATGGCGGCAGCGTCCACGCGTCGTCTCGGTCAGTCGTCCGCTGACAGGGTGGCCGCGGCGTCGTCCTCTTTTCCGTCGTCGGCGGCGGCGTCCACCCGCCGTCTCCGTGGATCCCGGCGCACGTGGTACGAGTGGCCCTCGTGGTGCAAGTGGCCCTCGTGCAGGGCGCCGGCGTCGTGGACGGGCGCAAGGCGTCGGCCAGCCACACGCGGATTTCGTCGACCGCGGAAGACGGCCAGCTCCACCGCATGGTGAGCATCGACCACCCGGTGACACGGGCCGGCGTCGACGTCGGCGCACGAGCGGTCTGAAACACGGCGGCGTCCGCGTCGACGAAACGGCGCGGCGGTCCGCGGCGCGGCAGTTGGAGGCGCGACCGTCGGAGGCGACTCTGCGACACGGCTGCGGTCGGCGAAACCGCCGAGTGCGTACGTCCTGTTTGACAAAAAAAAAAAAAAAACAAATGTTTTCGAATCAAAAATCGCGGGTATACGACTACGTCACACAAAGTCCTGAGACCAGGGCCGTGGAGAGAAATCAAGGGCCCCGGGGGGACAAACTCGTCCGGGCAGTGGTGCCGATCCAGCTGTATCTAGATTCTACTGTCGGTTGCATTATCTGTCAAGGGTGTGATTGGGTGTGCTTTTGGTGAGGATGCGAAACACACTAAGTTAGATCCGCTCGACGGGAGGAAAAAAAATTAGGGAGGGGGGGCAGTTGCTCGACCTATTGTGATGGTTAGTTGGACGGGTACTACTGGCTTTGAAGGTATGCTTATAATACTTTGTAAAACCTCTAAAACCCCGACTTCGGCACCACTGCGTCCAGGGCTCCTACCCGAGGCTCCTACTTATGTCGGCGGCACGCAGTGGTGAATCACAAGACCACTCTATCTCGTCGGTTTTTCCCTGAAAATCATTTCATCTACGTTTTCCGCCGGTTTCGAAGAAATCCAATGGACTCTATCGTGTGGCCGGTGGTTTCGTGCGTGTGCGGGCTTTGTAAATATGTATATACTAACGGCGGCGCAGTGATTACAATATTATAATATCACGTCTTGAGCACAGCGGTGACCGTTATATTATTAATTTAAATGTCAAGTAAAGTTGTTCCGGCCGTTTGCGCCATCGTTGTTGTGTTTTTATTTTTATTTATTTATTTATTTATTTATTTTTTTGTCTACAGTTTACCCGTCTGATTTTCAACCAATATCCTTCATTTGATGAAAAAATAAACGTAATTACGGTTATGACGAAAAGGAAAGTGAAGCTTTCATGGGGCACCTGTTAAGCGTCAAAATGACTTGGTACGACACAATCGTACTTCAGTGACATCAAACAACAAATGTGCTTCACGTCATACCAGCAGCTAAAAAATACGGCACGTGATAGAAGAGATTGGTGACTATACGACAAGGCCTTGCCTCTAGAAACTGATGATGTCCTTCGTTTAATCATTTAATACACGATTTCAATTGTTAAAGAAAAACTAAGATTTTAAACTACAAATAATAATTATTTATGTCAAAGTGAAAATCAGGTGAAAAATATAGGACCTCATTGCTTCGGTCGTACTCGGGCCTCAGAGCTACAGCCCTAGTTTACCCGGCTACACGGGCTACCCCTCTCTCTTGTCGGACCTGCCCGAGCTTCTCGTCTCCGGAACGCGGAGGCGATAGTGATTCGTCGAACCCCCCGTCCTCGGGTCTTCCTGCCGGCGGCGTTTCCTCGATTCACCAGTAGTAATGACTTTATCTCCCTATCTCGGCGAATAAGCGAATATTGGGGGGGGGGGATCGGGAGGCCGAAGCCGCCCCCCAGAACGTTATCAAGCTCTCTCGAAATGTTTTTACTCCTTTGCTCTACTAATTGTTCCACCGTTACTAGTCCGGCGTGACTTTTCAAAATTTCAAATAACTACAAATCTCGTTGCCTATAAAAACGTTTCTCGAGTCGATCGGTAAGGTGAAAACGTCAACCCGGGGGGGGGGGAATGGGGGGCACACACAGATGTAACCAAACGTACGGCTATACGCTCTTGGGGACGGGTTTCGTGAACGAGCCCACGGCCTCCGAACGAGACGCGATGACCTCGGTGACGCGAGAACTACTCGATAATTATTTATTAACGGCGTGATGGTGAGAATATTTACCTCGAGGGTTGCCGGTCAGGCACGAACACGGTCGCGGCGCGTGTCGGACGCACGGGCGCCGCGGCTCCAGGACGTGCCAAGCCGTCTCTGACCACGTGTCGTCAGTCGCGGACGCGGGCACGGCGTGCGCGGACCAATGGTCTGACGTGTACCGACGCGCCTCGGCGGCGGCGGCGACGCGACTTTGGAGGCGGGCGGCGGCGGTGACGCGATCTTTGGCGGCTGCGGTGACGTGATCTTTGGCGGCGGCTGCTAGATCGTGAACGGACGGATGTCGCGGAGACGGCGGCGGCGGCGGTACCCCGTGCCACAAATCGATGGTCCTCGCGGTCGTCGAGTCGACGGTCCACTGCGCGAGCACGGCGATCGCGGTCACGGCGAGGTGTCGTCTAGCGAATCCGCCACGTCTGTCGTGTGGATACATCCCGACACCGAATAAAGGTAACGGCGAATTCGACGAAATTCACAAGGTTCGTAGTTGCTGAAAACAAATTTTCACGTTCGTATATTTTCAGCGACCAACAAAACTGACTTTTGAAATTCGTTCGTGTGGACGGAGAAAATCGTTCTGTTGACATTGCCTTGACGACGATCGATGTCGAAAATGACAAACGATAACGTACGGTCGTACGGCCAACTATTATCGTGATTTGTGACGGTATTTCGTTTAGTGAACCGACGTAGTGTATTAATTTATTTTTATAAATATTTTAATGAATATTTTTTTGTTTTACATATGTATACGAAATGTCGTTATCGGTTTAAATTTATCGACGATTTCATTTGATTTAGACGCATTTAACGCGTAACAAATATACGGTCTGTGGTACGCGGCGAACGTCAGGGGCAAAGCTCCCTCGCGGCTTATTTATTTTCAAAAATATATCTGGTGCTTAAATCTCCCATTTTGATCGGCATTAATGTCATAAAGACGTGGTCCATTAGATTTTGTACGTCATGAAAAATTCCAGGCGTTTAATTTTAAATACTTGACATTATTGCTTATTATTCATCACTTCGTCTTTTAATGTATTTTTTTTTCTTGTACGATAGTATGGTTTGTACGTTGCGTATGTTTTTCTTGTTATATAATATCTTAAATTCATTGGCGTAGAAAAAATTTAGAGAAAATAGAAGGGGGTGTGGGGGGCAAAGCCCCGCCATGGATATAGTTGACATACATTTGTCCAGCCCCCCCCCCCAAGTAGAACATTGAAATCGCGACTATGATCATCACACTCTGCGCGGCTGCGCCACGACGAATCACCTATAAAATAACTATATAAAATAATAAAAGTAAAAATTTAAAACAAAAACTCAAAAAAACTTTGGAGTCTCTAGTTTACATATTTTTAATTAAATTGTAATAGCACCTTGTATAAAAATATAAAATTATACAAATGATATATACCTAAATAATACTACACATATTTATTTTTTCCTAAAGTTGAAATAAATACAAACTTTTCCGAAGTATTTTTTTCTCATACTTAGAATATTCGGTAAATATTAAAATGTAATAACCAATAGTACTTCACCTAGTATCAGGTCAAGCTAATGACCAATCTGTTGTAATACAATATTAAATACTTAACTGTTTCAGATGAATTCCAAGACTAAAAAAATGTTTATATTTATAGTTTATGTCTCGTAAATATAGGTGAGAATTTCATCCAAAATATTTTATTTTATTGCTATTGTCACGGTGAACCGATTACATTGAGTGCAGACTCTTATAAAATACGTCGCTCTTTATAAAATATTTATCTAGATAAATTCATATGGATAACTATGTATTATTTTCATCTAGATGAAAATTAGATGACAACTTTTGTTTTTATCAAGATAAGCTAATTATCTAAAATTGTTATCTAGATGAATTCATCTAGATAAAATAATCTGTGGCATAACACTGGTTCCGGACGCGTATTTCCGATTAGGCTATCTGATTTGGGGCATAGTCGCCCGAAATCTGTGAGACTCCGTATTTCACTATCGTACTACGTTCCATAACCTATTGTGGACTCGCTTTTTCGAACATCGCCTGAAATCGGTGAGGTTCCGTAATTCACGAAGTGCTACGTTCTCTATACTATTTTAGGTGTTATATTTTTATATATTAAATACTGTATAACTTATTTCTATATAAATGCACTTTTTTTTACTTATTTTACTTTTTTCTGAGTATCTGTACAATATGAATACGTCATATTTTAATTATAAATCATTATTCCAGATTAACAATAAAACTAGGTATATTACTGGTTATTACTTTGCTCATTAGTTAATTACCATTGATTTTAATTTTCCAACGAAAATGTTAAACTTTAAAATTTAAATACAAACATGTAAAATTAAAAAATATTTAAAATTCTTGAATCTACAATATACTCGTAGTTTTTATAATATATTATAGTTTTATTTTTATTAAAATACGCAACTATAGTAGGTACAGTTAAATTAAAAAAAAAAATTTTAATCAATGATCAATTTTACATGTTCGTGTTTAAAGTATAACATTTTCGTTGGAAAATGAAAATCAATTAAAAACAATGACCAATCCAGGCATTTCAGTCCATCTCTTTGAGGCTACTAAAAAATGCTCCCTGGTACGTTTCAAATCTTTCCCTACATAAAGACTTAAAACTAACAAATACCACAGAACTTGCAAAAATAACTTACAAACGCTTCCATCAAAATCTAAACACACATACTAACCTACTCATATCACAAACGTCTACCCTCACTCTACCTAAAAATACACCACGCAGACTTAAGCGAAAATGGTGTAGAGATCAATTAAATTAAAAGAGGTGTGACCAATGGGTTGCTTCCTTGTCACGATACTCATGTGAATTTAATCTATATTATCAAATTTGCTTATTGTATTATATTTGTACAGATTGTAAATTTTCTTTTAATAAAAAAAAAAAAAAAAAATTAAAAACAATATTGAACTATCAACAATTAGTGCTAAAATAAGTTATAAAGTATTTAATGTATACAAATATAACGTCTAAAATAGTAGGTATAGGGAACGTAGCACTTGGTGAATGACGGAATCTCACCGATTTCGGGCGACTATGCCCCAAATCAGATAGCCTTCGGAAATACGCGTTCCGGACGGCACAGTACGTACACAATAACATCACGTGTGCTGTATAATAATATGCTCTGCCCACGTTTTGTAATAAACACGGCGGCGGCGGTCGTGCAGTAATCGCGCGCTCACCGCAACTATTAGCCTGCATCGTCGTCATTATCACGATTATTATCGTTATCGTTATTATTATTATTATTATTATTGTCTTTTACGGCTGCGGACGTATACGACGTTTAAACAGTAGCCGTACCGCGGCGACCGCACTTGTACGCCCCCGACTATTACTTTTGGTTTTTTGACCCGCGCACACGCGTGTAAAGCCGACACCGTTCACACACGAGGCCGCGGTGGCGGACGTGCGAGCGCACGGCGAAAGGGGCCCCCTCCCAAGTTGGCCGAGGACCGTAACTGTCGGAAAATCGAATTGTCGCCCACAGGGCCGCAGCCACACGTCATTCTAGGAGCTCTCTAATTTTGCCGCCCCGGCAAATATTTATTTATTTTTAAATATTTATTTATTTATTAAAATTATATTTATTCACAAATAAATTTCAGTGTTGTCATTACCAATATAAGAGTTTGAGAAAAATTCTAAAATATTTAATATTTATTTGGATGTTAAGCGATTAATATGCGCGCCTCCCGAATTTCGAGGAAAAATCGTTTTTTTCGATTTTCGGACGCCGCTTTTAGCGATCTAGGTAATTATCCGTATCACTGAAATAAATTATGTCGGTTAACGTGTATTTTTAAAATAAAACAAGATTTAAATTTATTGTTATTGCCATCGTCGTCGTCGTCGTTGTCTACGTCGACCGTCAGCCGAGCCTTTCCGTGTTGAAAAAAAGACGACACTCTGCTGAAAACAGTCAAGATAACCAATCTCCGCTGATCGAGTGAACTTTTTATGTATGTTCACTTTTTAAGTTGTCATTCGACGTTAGTTCAAGGATATTTGATATAAAAATTGATTTTTTTTTTTTTTACATAATTCGGACTTAATTACTCTACTAAAAGTTTTTATAAGTTACGATTTACCACGCCTAATCATACGTCTGACTTTGTCCCCCCCTATTTTTTTCATTTTAAATACATTTTTAGATCGTCTTCACCGCGGTTTCGATATTTCGTTGGTTTTATTTCCCGCCGTGCGTTCGGCAGAGTTTATACAACACTCGGGAAACCTGTCTGCACACCGGACGCCAATGCAACGCGCGCACGCACGCACGCACGCGCACGACCGTTGAGATACACCTGTCCGCCGTCAGCGCCTATATAGGTAATAATAACGTTTATAACACACACACACACACACACACACACACATGTTTTTCGAAAACGTGTCGACTGCCGTATGTTACGACGGAGCCGATCGGATGACCGTCGGCCGGTGCGTCAGTAGAGGTTTTTCGAATAGGGCCTTCCGTGACCCCGTGGAAAAAAAACCCCGAGCGACACATCGCGCACATGGCGATACATCACAAACACGAGCCTGTTGGCCCGTGTTCTTCGCGTCCGGATCGAAAAAAAAATACGTCATCGTTTTTGTTATTTTTATTTTTATTTTTTATTTTTTTGGTTTCGAACGTAATAATATTAATGATAATAATTAGAGTTAGTATGTTGATGACCTAAAAAACACGCAAAAATGCCCTAAAAATAATGCAATTATGCTCTAAAAAAAGTGCAAAAATGCCCTAAAAACTTTAAAAAATTACCTTAAAAATGATCTAAAAAACTAATTAAGTAAGTGAAAAAAATGTATTTATACATAATAATTTTTATTAGAGATATGGGCGTGATAATGGGTGTAATAGTAATTTTTTACTACTTGTCCAAATCCAAAGTTAGATTTTAAATAAATTAAATTTGTTTCTAAACTTGGGTTCAACACTTGCTCTAAAATCTAAAACTGCCAATTACAAAAACTACAAAAAATGACCTAAAAGATGAAAAAATGTCTTAAAAATGTTGAAAAATGACGTTAACAAACAAACAAATGCATTTATAGCTAAAAATGCATAAAAATGCAAAATAAAATTAGAATATTCTGCATCAAGGGAGCATGAATCAAATTTTTAGCTAGGATAGCATTGTATAGAATCAAAGGAAAAAAAAATGCAAAAGTCATCTACATCTACTCTAATAATAATAATAAAATTAATCGTAAGCGGCCGCCGTACGATCGTTGTATAGTCATTTTGACGGGCGATATCGTCGAGTCGTTACTATCCGTTCACGCGGCGACTGTACGCACTGGCCGCGCGACCTTTTTAATCGCAACACGTGATGCCGAACACCAGAGTGTGCGGCGCCGGGTCGGGGGTACGGGGGAGAATAAGACACGTGTTTCGGATCCGGGCGACTGCTGCAGGGATCATTGAATTATAAGCCGCCTCTCGTCGTCACGTCCCCTGGTGAACACCCGCCGTATTTCGTTGACATTTGTTTTTTTAATTTTATTTCGAAAATCGTTTTCGTACACGGAAAACGACGGTTTGGCGGTTAGAATGATGGCTTCGGATTCGTCAACGTTTCAACCCGAGAATCGGTCGAAACGTAATATAGGTATACCGTTCAACCGTTCAACACTACTATTATTTTTATTTTATTTTATTTTTTTCATTGATATAAACGCCTTTTTAGGCTCAAGTACAAAGATTTTCGATATAATGTTACTTTTTAGATACTTTATGGAGCAAAAGCTACAGAACACCCAAATGAATGAAAACAGGCGTGGAAAAATTACTTCTTTGAAAACAAATGGTTTCTAATATTGTTAAATACATTAAATTTATAGATTTGAACATCATGAAAAATACGTGATAAAACAGAAAAATGAACCGCACGTTGAAGTGCGGCATCATGTTGGAGATGAAAGTGATGGACACACACACTAAATCGCGCTCATCCTAAATTAGACCTCTGCAAGAATTTTCGCACTCGACTATGGTAATCTGGTTTACTTCGCCTATTGTTTGGCGATGTATCGGACGACTGCAGGGATCGTCGAATTATACGCCGCCGCCTCTCGTCGTCACGTCCCCCGGTGAACACCCGCCGCGTTTCGTTGACTTTTGTTATTATTTTCATTTCTAAAATCGTTTTCGTACACGGTAAACGACGGTTTGGTCGTCAGAATGGCTTCGGGTTCATCAACGCTTCAACCCGAGTATCGGTCGAAACGTAATACCGTTTTCAACGGTTCAACACTACCGTAAACGGTATGGGTATATACGGCGAATTCGTTTAAAGGTTCAATATTTTCTCTTCGACTTCCGACCGACAATGATACACGGCAATGGTGTATTTATAATTTTTCCAAGGGGGGGAGAGGGATCAAAATAAAAAATTTTATAGGGACCCCTCAGTTAGTATTAAACTTTAATGACTACTGGACAAATGATTTATATACCTTGGTACTGCGTTAGTATGAATTTGAGGACTCTAGCTCCATGGCACGACAACAAAGTTACAAAAGAGTTTCGAAATACACGGAAGTTATTTAAAGCATTTAAATAATTAAATATAAAACAACAGTAGATATGTTTTGAAAAATTTAATACCTATGATTTATATTTAATAGTTAACAGATATTAATGAGCAACAACGTATTTTATTCTGAATCATATTTTATTTTTATTTTATGTAAAAAAATTTAGTTTCCTAGATTTTTTAGATAATGCGTCCACAACTTGCTAGTCAAAAAATCTAAATATTTCACAAATTACTATTTACCTGCAGTGTCAAAGAGCCATAGAGCTAAAATGAATTTATTTTTAAATAAGCATTCATCTCAAATCGTGGTGGGGGATCAAACCCAATGACCCCCCCCCCCCGTAAATACGCGCCACTGATACACGGTAATCATACATAGTTTGGATTTCCGAAATCCCCCAAACGTTTACAACTCACGGACGGCCACTGTTACTGACCGTTCGCATCGTCACAGCGTGTAAAAAAAAAAAAAAAAAAGTAAATAAAGATAAACAGAACGATGTTAAACCGCGAGAAAACGATTTCCGTGTCTGAGACGTCCTAAAAATATTTTCAAACTTTGGCGCTGCTCTCGTATGCGGACTGCCGACGTGTTCCTGCTCTGGTATGCGGTCTACATATTATCTAGACCGCGAAGCGTATCGTAAACGATAATGCACAATGTGTACGATATATTTTGTTTATTAGAACATAATATGGTCGAAAAGTATAATTTAGTTATAATTGCAAATAATAATAATACGTGCGTATAAAAATATAAATAAACCTCGATATCAAAAACAATTGAAAATAATAAAAACATTTTGCTGCTGATAAACTGCCTTTATGTCCTTCAAAAAACGGAACAAATAAGCCTGGTCAGTGTGGGTCTTCTTTTCGAGCAACCACACGTTTGTAGGTTTATCGGCAATTTTATCGTTTGGTAACAATTCAGTAGCGATAATTATTAATACAGTGGGAAATTACGAGACGTATCGCACCTGTATAACCTAGCAAATCTAATCGGACCATTTTTATCTTTCAATTGATGTACGTTTATAATATTAAATAGGTAGTTGTTTATTTTTTTTTCTGCTCGGATGCGATACAAACTAATACGATTACAGACCGCATATAAGAGAGCTGCAATACAACACCCAAACTTTCATTACGATACCTACGAATTCGTTTTTACAACAGTATGACAAATTATACGAGTGCTTGCATACCCGGTACCACCCGTAAACTCGATATGGAAGCGGTATCGGCCTCATAAAACTGACAGTGTAAAATTTGATAATGATGTTGCATAAAACCGAAAAATAAAAATTGACTTTACTAAAAAAAAAAAAAAAAAAAGAGACCGTTTAATACAGAAAGCGTGCATAGTTATACTTGCCTTTTATGCCCCGTAACTACAAAATATATTATTTTTTTTACTTGATTGATGGTCATTTTTTTTTTTTTTTTTTTTTTTTTATCACCGTCCATCGACGTTAGACAAAAAGCCAACCGCTTTCAACGATGAATTTTCCTGGTGCATAATAAATAATTTTTAAACACGTGATTTTGATTGATTAGTCATCTCAAATAATTTATCAATTAGTGAACTGTGTAATAATATCATCGCGGTTTCACGCGTTATTTCAACCACGTTAATTGTTAAACGTTATTCGTTGGTTTACCGATGGTCGATTTCAGCTCAAGAACAAAATCATGGTAACTTAACGATCACCACCTGTACGACGTGTTTTGGTTCGATCGACTACTGTATTTCTATGTGTAAATGTTATGATGATGTCAACACCCGTATACACAATATGTACGATGCGAACGCCATAGATACACGAGAATGAACTAGAATGGGGACTAGTGTTCATCGAAGGAGTGTATTTATAATTTTTTTGGGCAATTTCGTGATTATTAACACTTATATTTTTTGAAGAAAAAAAAACAGTGCATGTATAATATACATCGTTTATGCTATAGCAGAAGCATAGAGTGATTCATCAAACTGTAAATGTTTTGAACGCGACGAACAAAAAGTTTTTCAGCAAATCGTATCGTGGATGCTCTGACGAGTGCAAAACATAAAACGGGACACGGATCGCTGCAGCACACCCGACCACCATCGGGTCACTCGTACGGACACACACAGTGGAGCGTTGAACTTGCGAGACATCCTCAGAAGCATGCGTTCGTCTAGAATACCAACCAGTGGCGTACTAACGGGGTTAGGGATAAAACACCTCCTGACATTTTCAGGATGAATTAATTTATTGTGAGAAAACTAAAATATCTGGTACATGTTTTAATAATAATATTTTAATTTCATTGTACTTAGGTATATAAGAATGAGCCTATCACACGTATGATGTCAAACGCCAATGTGGACCCTTCGTTTCTTCTCTGTCTATAATTTACTGTATATAGCTATTACATTTTTATTATATCATAATTGTACAATTAATTTGTAACTAGATAGATATAAGTATAATGTGTATATTTGTTTCAAGGGTTTATCCCGTATATTTTATAAATAAATAAATAAATAAATAACAAATTTCCATCATGATAAAATAAATAGCGTACATTTTAAAATACCTTTGTGTAATATTGTTTTAAAATTATTTCAATGGATCACCCACTTTCAATCTATCTACAAAAAGTAAATGTTGACTTAGCATCTGCAATGGAGACTGCTAATAATTTAAGTATGCTGATAATGGAAATTCGTAGCAATGTACAGTCGAAATTCCAAAATTTATTTTGCACAGTCGAAGAACTGTTGCTAAAGAAATCGGAGAGGATATCAAAATTCCAAGGGTGACACGATCTCAACAACACTGCAGAGCAAATTATGAGTCCACTTCAGCAGAAAACTATTATCGTGTATATCTGTATTCATTCCGTTTATCGACCATTTTATCTCGCAATTAGAAATTAGATTTAATAAAAACTGCAGAAATACGCTCTCAATATTATTCAGAACTTTATTACCAAACAAACTGATAAAAATTATCGGAAAATGAAATCGAGACAAGTACGGAAGTGATGTCAAAACAGTGGCCAATCGTAATAAGCTCATGTGACAATATACGTAATAAACAAGGGAGTTCTGTTGTGGAAAAAAAGATGGATAGCCGCAGAAGATAAGCTTCCTCGCACTTTTATTGATGCAATAAGTTGTTGTGATGAGTTACTGTTCCCTAAAGTATACCAATATTTAAAAATCGGCCCTACGTCACCCGTCAAAGTTGCTAGCGTAGAACGGAGCTTTTCAACGTTGCAACGTTTGAAATCGTATTTGAGGAATTCTATGCGGGAAAATCGACTAAATCGATCGGCTCATCTAAGTATCCATAGAGAAATACCAATAAAAAGTAGTGAGGTGGTCGATATTCTTTCAGAAAAAAATGGAAGATTAATGTTTTTAAAAAAAGTATCCAAATTATTGTTATTATTTTTATTTTTTTATTGTTGCATGTCAAACATTTTTTTTTTTATAAGTACTGCTATAAGTAGTAAATAAAGTTAATTCAGACTTCAATACATATTTTATCATGGCATGTCTATTAAAAATAATATCACTAATAAAAATTAATAATGATCTAAATGTACGATATGTTTTGTTATGTTCAGGTGTTACGCCATCCGTTAATTTAAAAATTAAACCCCTCCCCCCCAAAGTTCAGGTCTAAGTACGCCACTGATACCAACGGTCGTCTGCATCCATTCGGAAAAAACGAAAATAAATCATTTTAATGCCGGGGCGCTTTATTAGTTGATTGGTTTTTCGCTTAGGCCCAATACGTTAAGAACGAGTCGACGGCGTTGTCTGCACGCTCGTGTTTCTTACACCGATATCTACGCACTTTACCCGCACGAGGCCCCTTTAAGAACCTCCGTCAAACCCGATTAACTGACAATATTATTACAGTCACCATGGAAAAGCCCCGTGTGCCGAGAAAACGTTCGCTCTCCCCTCGTGTAACTGTGTTCATCGATGTCGGTCGAAATATCGGTGTTTCCGACCCGAAAAAAAAACATTTAAAATAAATCCAACTTTTCACGGGGATGAAAATTATTTTCTAAATACATTAGTCAGTAAAACGCGCCTAGTGCGTTTACATACACGTCCGTTGTAATTTCGGCTTAATTTTTCATAGCGCACAATGAGTTGTTACTTCTTTGTGCGGGATCGAGCGAAATCTCGTAAATGATTCTACCGTGTTCTATGACATTGACAATTTGATTTATTAGTTCATTCGTCGCAAACGCCTCCTCCGTATATTAACCGACACAGTTCCTTTAGCTTTACTTTTTTCGACGCTATCCCATCGTATATAATATCTACCGACGTACACCGACTTTTGTTTGATAACGACCATAATTGTTGTAAATTGATCGTTCGCATCACCGCGGATTATTATTTTTCTTATAATTATCACGAACAGCAAGTAACATAATTTTCAACAAACCGTTCTCTCAAATAAACCTATGTTCTACTAAACAATCAAACAACTAATAGGTTCTGAGTGGGAGAGTCAAGGTAATATAACAATAGAATTTACGATATTGCAGATAAGATATACATGATGTAGGCTAGGTACCTACTCATTAGATGTGTCATCTAGTTCTCAAACTAGTATCTTCAATAACCTCGTTAATTTGGTATTATTACCATTTAGGTATATTTGATTTAGGAAATTTGGTCGTTTCAAGTTTTAAAAATAATACTTTATTGTGACTTGTGCTACGAGATGTATTGTGTATCAATGCAATTTACAAAAGGTAATACGAGGCGTGTAGAATCATTGATAGCTCAAGGCCTAATCCGTAAAAAAAAAAATAAAATAATAATAATAATCAAATATTTGTGTTTAGTCGATAAAACGTTACTGAACTATATGATTTTTCATTGCCAAAGACGTCCGCCCGACCTTCATTAGCAATAATTCGTTAGATGACAGCACACAATACGTTTTGAGTGATCGGCGTATGCGACAAAGTGGCACCCAAAGTGGGGCTCGAACCCACGACCCCGAGATTAAGTTGCATGTAGATCACATTATTACATATTAAAACGTTCTAAATGCATAATGTCCGATATGCATATAAACCACGGTTGGCAAAAACCCGGGCTTTATTGAAAAAACCCAACCCGGTCGGGTTTTTTCCAATAAAGCCCCAAAAAACCCCCGAAAAACTCAAAAACCAGTTGGGTTTAATTGAAATATTGAGTGGGTTTAACCCAGAAAAGTAGCCCGAGTAACCTGATATAAACAGATCGTAGCCGAATTCATATCGTATTAAGACACATAATGACTAACGATATCGGTATACTATAATTATTAAAATTAAAAATGTATTTAGTATGTACTTACATTTTATTGGAATATTTTCAGAGGGGGGGTGTGATTAAATGTTGGCCATAATTGGGCCACCCCAATGTCGTAATTGTAGCTACGCGCCTGCAACCCTGGGTGTGTGACAAAATATTCATAATCCATAATAATATGCTAAATGTATACTGTTCGGTATAAAATAATGAACGCGAACCGTAATAATAAAAATGTACGATATTACGTTTCGAAAATATAGACGAACATGTCCCACAGTCGTTGTAATCCCCACCTCATCACCTTGTGTGCACGGTCTGCGTCGCCCAAAATGTTCGACAATTATTACGATCGTCGCACAACCCGCCGGGTACAACAGAGCGTATTTAAAACTATTTTCATGTCGAATAATTTTGAATTATCACGATGCGAAATTGAAACGTATCAATAGAAATAAATGTTACAATGTTTTAATCATTGGGCAGCGCCGCCCGAAATGTGCGGCGACAACGACGACGACGACGAACCGTGCTGTGCGACCAGATTGCAATAGAAATTTGAAACGCCTGATGGTGCCGACAGCAAAAACGTAATGACAATTTTACTATAGAAAAACGTCGATTGCTGATTTTCGTATCATTTCGCTACGCGTTTCGTAGCAAGTCAGTCGGGAATCGAGTTCAATATCGATAAAATGTCGAATACGTTTTATGTAAATACAGGCGATGTCCTCGACCGATTTTAGGGTCGAATAAAAACTAAACATTGCTCACGCAATTATTAATATTTCTAAATCGTTTTCCAAATAACGTTTGAGTATGGAACTATCATTGTTTACTTTCGATTTTCGAATTTCCGTAGGGGTCGTGACCGCACACGTCCGCGCACGTCGTCACGAGCCGCCGCTGTTATTACTTATTTCATTACAGATATTAACTTGGATCTCGTCGAAATAAATCGCGCGTACGGGTCCGGCCTAGGGTGACCAGACGTCCCGTTAAAATACTATAAAATTAAAATTAAATTTGATATGACAAATTATAAGCAATACCTCTTAAGCATTCTAGTTTGTCTCTAATTTCGTAGTCATCAACTAAAATTTAAATTAATACGTGATTTACACAAGTCTTCATTACATCTCCAATACATGGCGATTTAATATTGTTTGTCAAACATAAATAAATAACCATTATATTTTAATAATTTTTTGTTTTTCGACTTCGAATAAATTCCATCACGAATGATTTTGATACTTAAATGTTATGTATATGATACGACACTGATACAGATCGGGCAACGGACGACTCAGTAATGGCTAAGTTCAACCATGGCTTATCTTTATTACCTACGTTATCGAAGACGCAGAAGTACAGAATATTGTCATTGATTATTTAATATTGTTATTACTTATTACTATTTAAAAGTATGTATAGGTTTTCTTAATTTTCGCTATTAGTGTTTCCGCTGTTAAAATATTTCGCGATTTTTATTTTCGCGGTTTTCACATACACTCTAGTTTTAGAAGCGTTAAAAAATACTAAATTTGCAACCCTTATGAAAGATAAATCAAATCACAAAATTTAAACCTTGTTTTTTTGCGGGGGGAAGGGGAGGGTTAACAACTGTCCCGTTTTTTATTATTATTTTTTTTTTAATATGGTCACTCTAATCTAGCGAGACCGCGTGGAATTCAGACGCTGCAGCGACGAGTTTATATTACTCGTTCGGATCGTCATCGGACGTGATACGATCGCATCGAGAGTGAATTAAAACAGCGCGTGATGCGCGTGCGCGTCGATGGGGCCCGAACGGCTCGAACACGTATTATTACGTTTTATGGATTTCGCGTGGATTTCTGTGACGTTACGACGTGAAGACGGGGGGGGGGAGGGAATGAGTATATAATTTCAAAGAAGCCCCACGCGTACACACACACATACACACACACACACACACACACACACACACACACACACACACACACACACACATACGCACACACACAAACACACACACACACACACACACACACACACACACACACACACACACACACACACACACACGATATTATTAGATCAGTGCTCACAAAACAGTCGTACCGAGGGGGGGGGGGAATGTTCACGCCACGAGGAAAAACGCCAAAGACGAAAAGTCCTCTTGGACAGGTGTGTTATCGTACGCGATAACTGACAAGTGTATCACGCTGTATTATTGTTCCGTACGTACTCGAGGAGAACGCGATATTTTTCGGAAAAATTTCGATGTTTCCTGCAATACGCCCGCGCGTCGTGTACTCGAGGCGGCGACGTTGTGCGTGTTCGCGGGAAAAAACTCCCGTAAACATGCGAATCGTTTTCAGCCCGCGGCCCTGCGCGTGCAAAAGGCGTGGAAACCCGGGAAATCGGTCGACGCACGACGAGGGCGCGTGTCGCGCGCGTATCTGCGGTGCCGATCGCGTCCGCCGTCCGCGAGGAAAAACGCACGAATGACGCGCGCGAGCGGCGCTACGACTGCAGTAATTAGGCTGTCGGGGGGTCTACTCGGTTACCCGGGGATCGCCGGGAGCCTACGGATATTCTTCGTTAGATCAAGGAGGGGCCCACGGTTAACGGATAACGCAGAGCAGCGGTTCTCAAACTGTACTCCGTCGATTTCGATTGCATTCAAGTTGTTAAATTATTATCGTAAAACTTATTGAGACGACCACCGGTTCATTTTCGAAAACTTTATTTGACAAAATATCATCGACAGCTGATTTTGGTGCAGTAGCAATATTATACTAACGGATATCAAATCTCTGGTCAAAAAAGCTATATTAGCTCTTCTTCCTTTTGCGACGGCGCAACTGTGTGAAACCGGATTTTCATCATACGAGTATATGCATCGTCAAAAACAAAATATAGCGATAAATTAGACGCGGAAGCAGACATGCATTGCTAACCTCGTCAATAAAAAAAGCTGACACCACGGATCACAATGACATCACTAAATATTAAACTTTATAAATTACAAAAATAAAATGTTCTTTTTTACTGTTAAATCAATTAAATAATTTGTATGTATTCGTATTTTACAGAAAAAAAATAAATAAAAAGCAAATCATTTACAGTTGATATCGTTTTTTATGAATTATTGTTGTCTCGAATAGACGTTTCTGATTTTCGGGGCTCCGTAATTTTTTTTTAGAAACATAAGTGCTCCGCCAACAAAAAAGTTTGAGAACCGCTGACGTCAAGAAATAAATTAAAAATAATTGGGACGTGAACAACATTAAAATCGCGTTCAACTGTAATATGTTCAAAAATTAACTACACACACTCACTCATACACGTATTAACACCTGCGTGCACGATATGCAAGATACGCGGTATTTTCATTGGTGTTGAAAAGTGAAGTACTAGAACGGTTATAATAGTATATCAAGGGTGTACCCAGAATTTTATAAAGGAGGGGATTCAATTTTTTCAAAATTAAACCGCCGAAAAAGAAATGACATCCCAGTATGAATAATAATAATATGTACACAACCTTAGAAACCAACCTTTAAGATTAGTTCATGTTCATTCAAACAGGTTTTTATTTGATCAATAAAAGAACATAAAAATGGGGTAAAAATTTAACAATACAATATTGTAAAGTATTCATTAGCAGTATATGAACTATGAAGACATTTCATGACGATTTGTTTTCGTTAATAAATTCTTGGAATACAAGTATAAACACTAAAAATGCATCCACTTCACTCAGAATAAAAAAAAAAAAAAAAATAGATTTTTCTTTTAATTTTATATGGAAAATTTCATCGATATTATGCATTGCTTTTATTTAACATCAGATAAATTCACTTCATTTAGGAAATCAATGTATAAAATCAATAGTTATGTTTGAATTCAAATACGAGTTAAGAACGACTGAGAACGATGTGTTATTGTAATAGTCTGTTTTAATTTTTAATTTTTTAATTTTTTAAGAAAGATTGATGAAATATGGATTTCTCTGAAGATCTAAACAATACGGGAACAATATAGATCATAACTATAATAATTACACTAATTACCATAATATACTTTCATTGTGATAATAATATATAGTCAGTATTCCAAGAAAATTAATACTTCAAAAATTTGGTTTCTTCATTTATTTTAAAATAAAATTATACAGGTATGATGAAATATTATATAAATGAAAATATTTTACGAAAAAAATCAACATATTTTCGCAACCTATAAATGTGGAAACTGACCAGTTCAAAGTAGTCGAATTATTATTGTCCTTTATATCTAAAATAGTTCAAATCTTGAATCAAACGACAGTTAACAATTTTTTTTCCGAGTCAAAAGTAACAGTTTTCAAGTGTTCCGATTGAAAATAAGTACGGGCCCAGTCAAGAGCCACACTGACACTGGCGCCGTGTGAGTAGCGACCTGGCGGCTGAGACGAGCCGGCCGTGTTTAGTCTACGGGGGACGATGCGACGCGTGCAGCGCGCCGGTGACGATTGACGTAAACGTGTCCACTTCGGTATTGCAGCGGTCGAAGGCTGTTCGTCGTGAAAACAATATGCAACAGTTACGGCGGGTTTTTTTTACGAATAGTGCATTAATATTTTCAAGATCAAGACCGCTCCCGAGTTTAGGGTTTGGTACTTCCCGACGCGGAAATCCAAAACGTTCGGAACGTGTTTCGCGTCACGAGTAAATCATTCGCTTCTCGGACGAGATCATCGGTGCTGGGCGTGCTGAATTTTAAATTTCGATTTCAATTTAAAAACGATCCGGAGCAAAACGTTGGTGCAATACGCAGGAATTAAAATTCTAAATTCTTTTGAGCATTTGAAAAAAAAAATTCTTACCAACGATTTTTGAGACTATCTCAATTCTCAGTGTCTTCAGTAAAGTATGCGTAAAATTATGATATAGAGATGATATACAGTTCTCAAAAATTAAAAATTGTATTAAATAAAAAGGGAATGTTTCCAAAGTTCCATATTTAACCCAAGAGTAGTCTACATCATCATTATAAGAATTTTTTTTTTTTGATTTCGTCAAATGCAAATGCAATAGTGTCATTGATATGTAGAAAAAATTTGAAGTTTTAAGGTAGTTTAATTTTGAAGTAATGATTATTAAAGAAGTAAAGGTCATTAAAGGTTAATTTTATCGTTTTTTCAAATATTGAAAAAAATTATTAAGAATCTAGAAAAATCACTTATACTAAAAGTATGTACAGAAAAAACCATTTTTAATTTATAGAATTGTGGAGAGGCTGAACATAACTTTTAGACAAGCTATGCTGCATCAAAAAACTTATTTCAGAGTTTCAGACTACAATAAAAAAACAAACATTACTGTTAAAGTTAAAACCAATAGATCCTTCGCTCTACTGAGGATATAAAATCACCATAATTAAATAGAGGATAAATGGTGATTGATGGTAGTAAATATGATTGAAATCATAGATTCGTACGTGATTTTCTTTGAAACAAACAGAATATATATATTATGGTATAGCTGCACTGCTGCAGTATTTCGTGTTCACGAGTGCACGTCTCGACAGATCTGGCAACGTAGCTGGTGGTCGTTGTACCCGTATATTCGTTTTAAAATATTTCTAATCGCCCTTGAGTCACAGTAGGGGCTGAACAATCCGCGTGGTTTGTGAAAGAACCGATAGGGTGTCGAACGGGTTGATTTGATTTCAACGGCTTCGGCGAGGGGGGTATAAAAAGAATTACTCCGGCAGATAGCAAGCAACAACGCGTAAATTTAATTATTGATACTAATTGCCTGCTGGACGGGACATATTTATATAAGTACCTAATTACTAGGACTCGAATTTTCGTAGCAAAATAAATCCTTAAAAAAGCATTTTAAGAAGCCAAAAAAGCAAAAAGAAGCATTTATTAAATTTAATTCTAAAAAATAACTTTAAATTATACATAAAATTAAATATTAAATATGAATTTACGACCCAATGTTATTTGGCCAAGTTACTTTCATTAAAACTCATCCTATTGGGCGCTAATATTTTAATACATCAACCGATGTAACCGGTGTATATTCCATATAAACTAAATCATTTGGATCATACTGATCCACATTAATGTTAAGCGTATAAGTATATATAGTACCATTATGAATACTATTGATTTTTTGTAGTTCTACCCATCCATTATTCTTTGAATATGTGGAAATTGAGAAAAAAGAACGAAATATGGGAAAAAGCAATAACAAGCAGGTTTTAAGGAAAAAAAGCAAAAAAAGCAAAATTAAGTTTACTTCATTGAAATCAGAATGAGTCAAAACGTATTTATATGAAAGAATCATCATTGTATCATCGTTCCCTCAAAAGAAGCATTTGCTACAAAATCCGAGCCCTACGCAGTAATTACTGCATATTCTTGAAGTCGTGGGTACATCAAATTAGTTTTTATTACACACATCATACACCTGTAATGTACGTTAATTAATTTATAACTGTTGTAAACGTGTTTTAATTTGTTTCTATCATTTTTACATATTTTTTCTCTTACTATCACGCATCGCAATATTCGGCAACGGATACTCGAAAAACGGTATCTATATAATACAATACGATTGATTATAAATAAATACAGTATCTACATTCTACTGATATATTATACACGTATAAATATTTTTTATTATAATCAACAATAGCGTTACTTTTCGGTAGCGAATCGTCGATTATGGATAACCGGAATTCATATGGAACGGTTTATCGTTTAACGTAGATTTGGTTGTGCGGCGGGTACAACAGATTTTTTTCCCGACCGATCTTTTTCTCACCGTCACGCAGTCGCCACGGAAATCAACCAAACAATACGGATAAATAATATTAGTACTCTAATGTAATTGTTTTATTTAGTTTATCCGTGCACTCTTATTTCAATTCATACGTACAATTAATTTTGTCTGTACTCTGTGCCCGACGAGCTTTTATTATTCAAAAATGAAAAAAAAAAAAAAAAAAAAAATAATTTTCTATGATTCGACGTTTTACACGCAGCGGGGAAAATATCGTGTGATGCTCGTTTGTTTTTCCAGTTGATTAGGAATGAGAAGTTATGGGATTTGCATATTTTTTTCTATTTATAGCTAGATGAGCTAAAAATCTGTTCTATAACTCAATGATTGAAACTTGGTATTTACATTTTGCATATTTTTGCAAATATTGGTAGTTTTGTTAAAAGCTGCATATTCGTGTTTTTTTTTTGTGCATGAAAATGCATATTTAGTAAAATTATGTGGATTTTAATACAATTGACATAAAAAAGGACCTTATTTACTTCAAGTATGCCCCCATAACTTTAGCTGATGTGGGAAGAAGTTTTTGGCCATACAAAAATATTCTTTTGGATAATCGAGATGATGGATGCCGAAAATATTAAAACAATTTGGTGGTTCAGAGCAACAAATTTACAGGTTTGAAAAAATAATATTATCAAACATATTACAAAACTTATAAAATTGTATTTTTGATTTTTTAGATTAAATCACCTGACTATCAATATATTATAATGAATACACCTACCAATCATTTATCATCTCATATTTATACCTAGTATTAATTTTTTACCACTCAGTTAAAAATTATTTATATTTTAATAGAATCAAATTTAACGAAATATTATTTATATATTAACGTATTGAAAACACGTTTTTTATTTATAGAAAAAATTGCATATTATACCCAATACATTTTTTGCATATTTTCAAAAATTTTTGATGCATATATTATAATTTTTCCTAGCATATTTGCATGCATATTTTGTCTATTTTAGCCCCTATAACTTCTCATCCTTACTGATGATCAGGGCTCGGAAGTTGTGGCAAATGCATATTTTTTTTGGTTCGTCCTAGAACACCCTAAGTAAGATAGAAACATGTTTCACACTTATCTGATGTCATACACGAATTTTTTTTTGCCATTTTTTGCATATTTACGGTTTTTATTGCTATTTTGCTATTTTAGGGTTTTTAGTGCTATTTTTGGGTATATTTTCACATAATATAGGAAAAGATCACATTTTGTTGAAAAGAATAATTTTATTTGGTTATTTTTTTTTGAATATTTAAATTATTGGAAATAAAGCGAAAAATATTTCATTTTTCACCGTTCTACAAACTCATCGACGGTCCGATGTATTAATAATTCGTGGCATTTAATAAAATAGTTTATTTATTAATTAGTAATTAGTAAATGTAATTATAAATTACATTTAATTTTTTTTTTACAATAAATTTATAATTATTATTTTTTTATATATTTTTTATATATTTTTTAATATTTTTTGTTTTTTCGTGCCATTTATAGCGCATATTTTGGAGTTTTTAAGTGCATATTAAAGAGCTAAAAAGTAACATTTTTAGTGCCACAACTTCCGAGCCCTGCTGTTGATTCATTACGCATAACGCTGTATTGTATACGTTGACGATGTAGAGTGCACGTGCCCGTGTGTCGACGGTACAATAATTGAAGCGAACACAGAATGTCAACACACATATATATTATATATATCACGCGATACGGTTCGAAGACGGTTACGAAGTCGACGTAACATATTTAAACACGGTTCTAAGACAGCTTCTACCGACGTCTTTGGGCCGCGTGCGCATTGTGCGCTGCGCGGTAGTGTGACACGTTTATAAAGGGAATCACATTCGGGTAAAATATAATACAGCCAAATAAAAAATATCCATTCCCAACGATAGGCACGGACAATAAACGTACGTTTTCGGTTTTCAGAACACCGTATAAAGTTCAACGTTTAAAAGCGTGGTTCACACATTTGTCTGGGTCGTGTCCGTTATGGAATTCGAAATCTATACCTGTAAATCACAAAAAAAAACCATAAATCCGTACGACGATTTTCGTCCCGTCGTCATTGTGTGATGAATTTACCGTTTTCAATTTACAAATATTCGAAACGCACATGAGCACATGATGTAATAGAAAAAATCCAAACGGTCTTTCGTCCGACGTTGTTTTGCGATAAACGTTTAAAATACAAAACGAATACAAATAATATAACATTACAATAATGCGTAGGTACGCCTACTTGTTTGCATTATCACATGTACAATACGTTTTCGATTTAATTCACGTTCGCTGTCCCTCAATGTGTATTTTTTATGTTGGCGTCAGCCGGGTTCGGTATAATACCTGTAGAATTAAAAAAAAAAAAAAAGTGATCCGTGCCTGATCTGCTGACTGCGTATTTTTTGAAAGGTATAGTAATAGTAGTCCGTATAATAGGTAGGTATGCACAGGACCAGATATGTGAATTTTAACACCCAGAGAAATTAATCGTGAAATACGCCTGTTTTGGGAGACGTATTTTATGTACATTAATAAATACGAGTAAACACACACACGTCACATAACGTATATAACTTGTTGATGATATTTTAATGTTTCTCACGTGGTTTTTGTTTTACTAACTCCGATCTGACGAAAATACAGGGCCATAGTGTTTTTTTAGTAGGTACGCCATACCTAATAATTACTAGATTATACACTACTAGCTATATATTATATATTATAATGAAGGTAATAATCAAAATAATATTATTCAATGCGGTTGTGATGTGAAATACATATTTTTTGTCAACTATTCATTACGTTGCTGCCCGAAAGAAAGTAAACGGTTTTACGACCGGGGATGATATACGTCCCGACCTCAACCCCCAACCCTAGAACCGGTTCTCGGTATACGTATATAGACGCTGTGCCACCATATATAATATGGTGCTCATACCGTCTAGTAGTGCAGGTACACGTGCGAAGGTACTCGTCATAATATTATAATACACAGTGTACGGCGGCGCAGAGAGCGTGAGTCGTCTTATTGCGAGGCGATACGACGTCCTTTACATGCGACTCGGCCTTTACACGCCGCCATATTGCGTACACACGCATTATGGTGTATCATTATACACACCACGCGCCCCCTTCGGTCGAGTACCCACTATATTTGTCCGACGATATTTCGGTCCGGTGTTTTTACGGCCTGGCGTGTTCCGACTTTATTGTTGTGACGGTGAAATAAATTATTAAAATATACACCGTAATGCATGCACGTATTATATTATCAAGCGGTATGGCATCCAAAAATGTTTTACAACGCCGGTAACCGGCGACGCGTGGTCGTATTACGCGGGTTTATGACTTACCGTGCGCAGTGAAAAGGTAGAAATGTAAAAATAATAATAATAATTCGTTTATATTTTCAAATCCGATTTAAAAAGACACAGTTACGCTTGTACGTAAACCAAATAGCACGTTTCGAGTTATAGGTATATTCAATGTATTATATTTAGTCCCCGATTTCAAAATCGATAATTTATATTTCCGAATTCCAAGAGCCCATTTCAAATCAGAGCTATATACATTTATGTATGAGTATGTTGTGTCTTTGTGTGTGTGTCTAGCATCCCTCGTATATACTATGTATCGTAGTACCTGTATATATATATATATATATATATATATAAGAGAAGCGTTTTGAAACACTAATGATTTTAAATACACAAACTAACCTATAGGTGTACTGCACATTGTGTAGGTTGATACAGGTCTCATGTTTAATAATACTTCAACAATAATTACTATAGGTACTCATTTATCTCCAAACTGGGGGATTTCAAAGGGCATTGTTTATTTTTATCAATATAAATAATTATTTGCAAGGGTTGTTATATTCCAATCAGAGACGGGCGCGTTTGTAAAAAATACAGAGTATACACAATAAAATCATAAAAACCGTGACCGACGAAAAACAAAAACACGAGTGCTACGTTAGTTTGTCGTAGAAGTCGTGTATAACGTATTACGTTGTATTACACGATTAAGGTTCAATACTTTAATAATATTAGGTATAATATTGGATTCCGTTTAAAACGAATTCATAGAATTCACTTACCCAAATTAGTTTCAATTTGAATAATGACACGGTAACCGTTTTACAGTTTAAACACAATTGCGACTCTGCGGTTCGAAACCGTATTTATTATAAAAGACACAGTACGAACAGTTGTTAACACGGAAAAAAAATCATGTTAGAAAAATTGTTATTTTCTTCGTCATCGTGGCTACATGCGAGAAGAAGAGAGAATTTTCAGCGATCGTGACGACCTCTCGCCCGTAACGCAATTTATTAGTCTACGGTAATAACATTTTCCATAATAATTTAGAAAAAAAACACTCTTTGCCTACTGACTACGTTATACCTACTCAACCTAATAATCATTATTTTACTGTGACCTTTTTTCTTTTACGCTATATATATAAAGAGAAAGAGAGAGAGGTATCAAAAAAAAAAAAGTCCTTTATTGAAACGTATAGTAATCGATGAATTTTAAATAACACACTCTAAATAAATTAATCCGTAAACATATTATTATACGTTGTATATAGGTACCATAAAAGACGAATCGATAAAGACACCAATTATTTATTTTTTTCTCGTTAAAATCGAGATCTTTTCGAGCGTTAAAACGATAATCGACGCGATAACTATTGAGTTTTTCTAACGTAATAAACAAATATCGTGCGATATAAACCAACAAACCGACAGAACGTACAACAATCGATTACGAAACACCGAGTTTGTTCTACAATCAAAAGATAATAATACATACACAATGGTTGTATCGCATATCTGTGGGCGACCGTCCGGTACGCACAGTCTCACAAAGGCAGATAGGTACGACCCATTATCAGTAGACGTGCGCCCGCGTGGTTTTTATTTTTCGAAGACAAACGTGAAAACGGAAATTATTTCTGAAACACGAGTCTTCTGCAGAGCAACACACGACGTACTATATTATTGCATATTACGCGGAACCGAGTAGTGTTTTTACATAGAGCGACTATGACGGACCAGCGTCCAGAGGCCCTGGCCTAGAGCGGCGACATTCGGAGGGCGGCAAATTTCAACAATTTTTTTTTTTTTTTTTACAGAATTACAAAAAGTATTTCTTTCATTCGACAACATCAAATTCGTGTTATTTTTCGACAAGAGCAATTCGTTTACAAACCATAAGTTTTATGATTTAGAGTTACGATTCGGACCGTAAACGCGTGCGTCCGTTCGCTCAACATCAAACAGCTACTTACATACTATACAGTACGCGTGTGGGCAAGCTCTCCACATCATATTTTTGGCCCGGGTACAGAACTAAACCCGGGCCCCTCTATCATAGCAATTAATTTTTCGAGATGAATTGAAGGGCTTGCTGCAACAGCCAGATAAATCCATTTTTTGAAATTTTTCAAATTTAGTTTGAAAATTATTATTTATGGCTAAAATCCTGTCAACGAAATATATTTGAATTCTATACTCATTTATACATACATCTTTGAAGTTAGAATTTAAAAAAAAAATGTTCGGTATTGAAATATGGTTAGTCAAAGTTGTAGGGAACATGGATATATCTGGTTGTTGTACCGAAAAGCACATTAATTTTTATTAATTCTTAAATAAAGCCAATTTTGCTCTTGAATCTTGTAGCATATTTAATGCTTTTGTTATATATAAATATTAAATGGCAGCTTATGCCTCTAAAAAAGTAATCACAGGAACCCTGTGTCATCACTGTAGCAAATTACAAAACACGATAGGTCCATTTCTTTAAATAACTCCATCACTATTGATCGGATTTTACTGGTTGTTGCGTCTGATTTTCAAGAAAAATGTTCTTCACACATTTCCGCAAAAAAGTCAGTTTTGGGAAAAAATGGATTTATCTGGTTGTTGCCCTTCAATTACTTCAAGACCTTAAATATTATAAAATATCATCAAATTCCTTTAGAAATTTATGTATCCTTTAGAAATTAAAAAACATATGTGTAATATTATATACATAGTACAAACTAAAAATGTATGTTAAAAAATAAAATCTTGAAAAAAAAAGGTATAAAACATTTGTAGGGTAAAAATAAAATAATGTGATTATTATAACTTATACTGCATAATAATTGAATGTATGTATGTATAGTTCTGGTAGTCTTATAAATCACAATACTTAATACACATTATCATTTAAATTCTAATTTCTAATTTCTATATTAACTAAATTTTGATTTTCTTGCTTTTTCTGAGCAAATTAGTCATGTATAATATCATCAAAATGTATTTGAAATATTTTTCTATCATATATTGAAGTAACTATTTGCATGAACGCCGGGCCCCTCGAAAGTCCGGGCCCCAGTACCATGGGTCCACCTGACCCCTCCCCCCCCTTGTGGGGGCCCTGTGTGTGGGTAGCGAAAAAATGCGAGCGTTCTACGCGGGTTCGAATTCTCAAACTGTGGTTTCGAACGTGTTTTGTGAAAAATTCTAGGAGAGGCGGCACATCGGAAAGTGTCTACAGGCGGAAAATCCCTAGACACGCCGCTGCCGGCATCATAACAACAATATCGTTTGTTGTAATATTATGACGTTAACGTATCGACGAAGAGTTCACGCGGACACGTCGGACGACGATTTCGCCGTGATTTCTCGATACACGCGATAATTAATAGGTACTATTTTCATAACGTACGTACTGGAGCAGTCGTCTGTGCAGGTGTGCAACGATATCACGGACACACTGCCGTTTTAATCAACCGACCGTGCGTGAAACGCGTGTTTTGCACAGTCGTATGCGCCTCGCACTCGTGATAATTAATGAATCGCAGCCATATACGGCAAGTATTGAAAACATAAGAATGTACGTGTGTGTGTGTGTGTGTGTGTGTGTGTGTGTGTGTGTGTGTGTGTGTGTGTGTGTGAGTGTAGGAAAAAATATGCCGACGTGTTTTCTGCGATTCGAAGGAGCATGGAGGCCGTCGTAATAGAGACGTGGGCGCGATAAACTGCAGGAATCCAGGGAATCGACGGGTGCAAAAATAATAATTACTGCTAATCGAGCTTTCGTCTCGCCCCGTGACCAGGAATATCGATTTTAAAAAAAAATAAAATAATAATAATAATAACAATAATAATTTTTCGTACATTCGCGTGCCGTCGCACTGGTCGATTTTCTTTCAACTCTGCGTGCCGATAAGAGAAAATTATTTTACTTGACCTGCGACGTCGCTGACCGAGGACCTATATACTTTTTGTTTGCAATATATACATATAATGGCACGTGCGCGTGATGTAGACACAATATACATAATATAACTAAGTCGCGTGGGACGTATAATATATAATCATATAGGTACCCGCACCAGTGGCGAAATTAAGGAGAGACTTGTGGGGCGAAGCTGCCCCTGTAGCGATTTTAGCCCCCCAGATTACAGAAGTGATTTGAAAAATTTCTGTTTCAGATAAATAATTAATTGATCTTTATTTAGTTTCGCTGTAAACGTGCAACATGATTATTATAAACCGTCTGAAATAATTGACCGATTTGTCGACTTGTGTGGAAAGAAAAATATCTTTAAAATTATAACTTTATAATTAAATTTTAATCATTAATACTAAATGAAATGTGTGGGTGTGTGTATTGTTATGTTGCTCAGCGACTTGTACGTAGGTGATTAATAAACGTTTGTTCTTGATATTGTGTTGCTAGCGAGTTTTTAACCTAAACACAGAAAAAAATATACCGGTGGTTCTAAAAGTACCCCCCCCCTGCCAAGAGTTCAGTACTGATTGCGCCACTGACCCACACGTCGCGTATTACACGTATAATCCGTACAAAACAATAATATGATATTCCTACTAAATGTGGATCATTAATGACATTGATTAACCAAAAAAAAAACATCACTTTTTCCAAACTACAAATGTTACATACCAAGGTCCATTTTTCTATTGTACGCTTTTTTTTAATGACCGAATTCGAATCAATCTATTGAACTTCATTTTTTTTAATTTGACTTAAAGCTCTGCAGTAATTAAACCTGTAATCTTTTTCTACAGTATCATTATTATTCGGATAGAGCACACCCAGTGGATCAATTATTTCTCTACCAAGTGTTCAACTTTATCTTGACTGGTTGTCCATTTGGACACAGAAAACATACTTGAAAAATGGCCTGCTGCATAAGGTTCTCTATATCTTTTAGAGTGTGTAAATAATAAAGAGTACGTTTCCCTCACGACGCCGACGTAGAAACACCTCCGCACACGTATCCATTTAATGATATCGATCATTGTCCACTTTTCCGCATCCGTTTCGTCGACAATTGCAGTAATTACCGTGTTCAATAAAAAAAAAAAATGTATCTATATATATATAAACCTATTACGTCCGGGATATCGGCTAATCGAAATTATTACTCCGTTAATCACCCCCCGCCCGCTACCCAGTCTTACGCGATGATGATGTTCGCAACGGTGGCTCTACGGTACGATATAGTTTTTGTCTCGTCCCGTCCACCGTCGTGTCAACATCACGTGCGCGGCTGAGCAAAACGTTCGTCCGATGCGTCTAGGGGGTGACGACCGAAGAAATCGGGACGCGTGGTAACATTGTATTTTATTATTGTCTTCTTGTAAATTAAAAAAACTTATGAAAACTAAAGTCAGTCCGTCTGGCCGTCCTATCCGGTCGATTTCCTTCATTTATTTTATCATTTTTTTTTAACGAAAGGTATTTAGACACAGATATGTCATCAATTATTGAATTTACTCAACTCCTACCTTACTCAAATTATACTCAGACGCGATTCTTCCCTCTACATTTCTCATGGGACACATTCACTCAAGCGATTCGAATTCTCATAGCTCCTCTTCTAATGAATGGATCTTGATCATTTCACTCTCAGTTCACACTCAGTGGGTCAAGCCCTTTTTTTGAGCTATTGACTGCTTAAATTCGTTGAGTTTAAGGAAAGTTATGCGTGCACAATCAATTTTACATTAAATTTTTTCAAGATTTTCCTCCACTCAAACCTCTATAACTAGAGTTCTAAGTTTCCAACTAACGTAGGGCGGTTGACACAAGTCTAAGAACACTCAGTGGATCAAGCTCTTTCTTTTGAGTTATTGACTGCTTAAATTCGTTGAGTTTGAGGAAAGTTTGCGGAACACATATTTTAATAAACACTCTGTTATTTCGACGTGTCTTTCAATTTTCGATATTATACTCATTTATTGATTTGTCAAAATGTGTTTATGTATTCGATCGCACCTACACTTTTTTTTTTAAATAAATAAATTATGTATTGCGATTTGCGAATTTTCGCAATGGGTATACTAGTTATTATTATTATTGTTATAGGTACTTTGGCCGGTATCCTTGAATGTTCATTTGTGATTTATATTCCCTTTTCATTATGTTTTTATTCGCCCGGAAAGAGTGAACTTTGATTATGTTATTATTGTTCGACCGATTTAGTCGAGTTTCGGTTTTATCATCATTTAAAAGTGGAGGTTTCATGCCCAAACCCGCTCTCCTCCACATCCATTATCAATTTAAAAACCAAACAATATTTTGTTTTAATTCAATAGTTTTCGCTTGACAATTTCGTACATCGATAGACTTGACATTTTTCCCGAACCTTTGGTATTGTTTTTATTTATTATTTTTTTTCCAATTTACATTCACGGTGTATTTTCGTTCTGTGACACCATCTGTTTTTATTACCATACCGTATGAAATCCTGTACGTCCCGGCTTTCGGGTCTCGGCTACTGGTCGGTGACCCTATCGGTCCGTCGTATAACCAACGGTCCAACGACCGAGACGAAAAGTGCGAGACGTACACCAAAGTACGACTAGACCAGTGGTTCCCAACCTTTTTATCTTTACCACCCACTTCCAAAAAAAAAAATCCGACAGACGCCCCCTAAAAAAAAATATTGTTACAAAAGTATGCTATGAAAAATCAAATATATTTAATTATATAAATGTGTATAATGTGTATTGTATAGGTACAAATAAAAACAGGCATCTTAATGAGATGGACATGTTTTGCTAAAAGTTCGTTGATATTATTAGGTTCGATTTTCGTAAGCAGTATTATTGAGTCCCCACGATTAGTTGTTTGTAAATTGTAACCGTTGTCTTTTTTTAGTGAATAGATTGGATACTGCACTAAACCCACGTTCCACCAAGTAGGATGATGGAAATGCTATTAAAAACGTTTGTACAACAGCTCACAAACCAGGATAAAGAATAGCTACCTACTTTTGTAGCCAAAATGCTTGGTAACCTTCCTTGAACTTTTATTTTAATTCCTCATTTGTTGTTACTTCTATCAATTCTTCTTCCGATTTTGCAGAATCTATGGTTTCTGTAATTGAAAATGGACCCTCTGTCATCACGCCCTTTTTTTTGTAAAATGCCCCCCCCCCCAATTTAGCTTGTAACTTCCATTGCCCCCATGGATAGCTCTAGCGCCCCCAAGGAGGCGATATCGCCCACTTTGGGAAACACTGGACTAGACGGTCTAATTCCGCGGACTTTGTCATATTCATACCCGCGCGTATACCGTAAACGTTGTATACGGGTCGCAGCCTGGCGTCGAGTCGAGTTTTCGATTCACGGTCGCCGGCCGCGTGTATAGGAGAGGGACGGTCGGTCGGTGGATGTCTGCACGCAGTGCGAGAGAAACGCGGCGGCGCGGCGTTCGGACGCGTTGTTAATCGTATATCGGGAAAATGGTCGCGGGGGGCGCGAAACCCCCTAGGGTAGGCCAAGTCGGCCCGTACTCGGAAAACAAACGCGGCGAAGAAGTGTCCGAAACGCGTAATTACATCAAAGTATTATTCTTTTTTTTCGATCGAGAGTCCGGCGCCACTGCGCGTACAGCGCGTGTGTAGTGGGTCGTGTGTACGGCTGCGTGTGTTTGTCGTAATATACAGTATGTACATTAATTGGAAAGACAGTACCTAGTAATTACTCCTAATATAATGCAGAGATTGAAGTTCCGTTTTTTTTTTTTAACATAATATGTGACTTATAGCACATCTTTTACCATGGTTAAAGAAAAAAAAGTCCGAAATTCAGAACCGCCAAAAAAAATGTTTGAAAATGTTCGAAAACAGCCACTATGTAGAATTACTTATAAGTTACTCAGAGAAAAAAAAATTGAAATCGGTTGAATTTTGAATGAATGAGAGCACTTTATATTTTCAAAATCACAGCAAATTGTAAAATCATACGGTTTTTGATTTTTTTTAGAAATCGTATTAATTACTGTTAAACATAGGTATTCAATTTAAGCAGCTATTTATGTCCATGTTATTGATTTTAGTTACATTTTAACATCAACTACTTGAAAAATGTTGTCTATTCATCTACATCCTTTCTAGATTTTCGTGAAGGTATGATAAAAAATGTGAGAGATATTCCCAGAGATACATTAGTTTCATTACAAAGATCATGGTTGTATAAAATTGAGTTATGTATAATAGCAGTCAATGGGGGGCATTTTGAACATTTATAAAAATTAACAAAAATGTTAATTAGTTGTGTGTACTTCATTACCTAATATCATATTATTAGTTATCTATTTAAAAGCTTATAAAAATCATTCAATTTTACAATTTGCTGTGTTTTTAGAAAATATAAAATGCTCTCATTCATTCAAAGTTCAACCAATTTCAAATTTTTTGTTTCTCTGAGTAATTTATAAGCTATTCTACAAAGTGGCTATTTACAAAAATTTTTTTTGGCGGTTTTGAATTTTGGATTTTTTTTAACCATGGTGAAAGATGATACTATAAGTCACATATTACGTTAAAAAAACGGAACTTCAATATCTGCATTATATAAGGCGTAATAACTACTGACTTTCCAATTAACTTACATACTGTATAAATGTATCGTTTAACTAGACCGCGAGCACGTTTTCAAGCACTCTCTGTGCGACGAAACGTATATTCTTATTATTATTATTATTATTATTATTATTACGCTGGTGTAGCGGTCCTGCGATTTTTCATCTGTGCCACCGCGCCGTCGTAAACTCGTAATTGTCGGGACAAACGATTATTTCTTTTGTCTAGGAATGATCATTAATTTCCGGATCTTTCCGAACGCGCGTGGCTATCGCGCAGTCAATGCAGTTGTCGTTTTTTTTACGGTCGTATTGTACAGAAGCACCTACTCGTATGTAATACGTATATATATATATATATATATATATATATATATATATATATATATATATATATATATATATATATATATAAGAGTATATAGGTATATTATATTCATGTACGCGTGTATATGTGGATCAGGGGGGGAGTAGCGTGCATGTAAACACTGTAAGCATTGCTTACACTTAAAAATAGGAAAAATAAAAAGTATCTATTGTTGGTGTTTATATAATTCAAATAAATTCTTTAATTATTTTTTTCAACATTTAACATTGATAAAAACATGTTTACAAAGATTTTATTTTTGACGAATTAGGCAATGTGTTATCGTCACCAGTCGCGTCAATATTACCATGGAATATGACATTTGAATTCTATCAATACTCTGTTTTTACGCGTCGTGTAACATAATATTTCAAAACTGCTTACGTGGTCCCATATATACGATGTAGGTTCAGAGCACATAGAGGGGGCTCGAATTTATACAATATTTGTAAGCACTTTTGATTTTGCATACATCACAGCAGTACAGTACTGTTATCTATTATTTAGATTATTTAGACAATCTAAAATAATTTAAAATTAAAAAATAAAGATAGTATTTTATTAAGGTTTATTAAGATTAAATAGTTGTCCTTTTTTTTTTTTTAACTCATTAAATAGTAGACAAAAATTTATGATCTATATAATATATTTTCAATAAATTAGTGTTATAGCTTGCAGTGGCGTATTTTGGGAGAAATTCTAGGGGGGAGGGAAGTATATATTTTCAACCAAAATTTTAACGATATAGCGAAAAACTCCAAAGCATGCGCTTATCAAATTTGAGAACTGTGTGCATCATATTTATTTTGGAAGGCTGGAAAAATTTAGCTTTTCTTTCTAATCTGTACTTCCACTTTTACATTTTAATGTTCAAATATTCTCAAATATAACAAGAAATATGTATATTGCGATTTTTCGAATCAATGTTTACTGTATAAACAATATTTTAACAGAATAAACGTTATATATAGTTTAAGTACACATAGATACAATATTGTATGATGTTTCATATAAAATGTAGAAAATATTACATGTTAAGATGTTTAGTATTTAGAAATAAAGTATTTTATTAGTTTAATCAAATTAAAATTAGAATTATCACTGATGGCAAAGGAGGCAAAATAATACCTTTGCCCCCCCTCAGTTAAACGCCCAGAGTGGCGGTTGCCCCTCCTTGCCCCCACCCCTATATTACGCCTATGACAGCTTGCATTTTCACGGAACCCACGCTACGTCACTGGTGCGGATCGTCAAATAAGTCATCCGATACGGTGGCCGGGCTAAAAGCTCCGGGTGAAAACATTTTATATTACATTTTCACCCACGTCTGACAACGCGCAGCACGCGAATACGAACGCTATCGTTTTTCTCAGCGATTCAACGAATAATTATCGTGAAAGAATAAAAAAACGTGTTTTCCGTACAAACAGACGCGTCATTTCAGTTTTTTAATTGTTGGCGATGTCGATACGTCTGTATAGGCCATTTCAACATCGTTACCGCGGGCTACTAATTGCCAATTTACCATCCGCTAACGCTATAATGATTTTCCATTTGCTTTTCCATTTGCTACTTTAATTTGACTGGGTAACTTTAAGTGGATCAACAACTACCTGCAAATATATTAATAAACGTTGTATTTACTGAATGACAGCGTACGCCTATAGTTACATCAACAGATTATAATCGAAAAAAGATGTATTAAATGTGCGTATACGTATAATTACTATATAATTACTCGTAAAAGTCGACATTACCTATCTCTGATTTTTTTTTATTGATATAACGAAGTGAACTTTGAATTAAATACATCGTTTATCACGGGAATTCGACTAGAAATTTTTCGGAAAAAAGAGACTCACTTATGTAAATGCACAACTTGCTCCTCTCCTCTCCCGGGTACAATTTTGAGGGAAATAAAATATTATTGACTTTTGCCGCGGCAGTGTTTGAATAATATTGTGACGCTACGTAGTACGTATTTATATAATTTCTGCGTATATGGATGTGATACGCCCCGCTTCGTTAACTTACCGTATACCTAATAATATGTCGTCCGTTATTTAGGTATATTGTTTGCTGCCAATATATTGCGTTTTCCCACTCGTTTTTATCCCCGATATATTCTTCCATTCCGGTAATGTACAGATGTAGGTACATGTTTTGTTTCAAGGCAACGCGGCGGTTTACGTGCGGTCGTAATACGCGTGGGGATGGAGCGAACACCGGTGACCGTCGAGCACGTCCGCAGACGGGGTAGGTGTGTGGGTAAGTGTCCCACGCGAGGGGTGGAAAAAAATTGATCGAGATGGATTGTGGACTCGTTTTTAACGGAATATAACCATTATTTTAAATAAATAAAAAAAAAAAAGGAATCGCAATTCGAATAAACGGTATAGTGATATACCTATATACTTGATACGTACATCACCCGGTTTTCGCTAACTTTTTCAATGGCCGTCTATACATATATTTCTAAAAATGTGTGTTCTTTATAATCTGTCGTTTATTAAAAAAAAAAAAACGAAAAACAATACGAATACCTATATATCATAAACGTGTTTCACGCCTGACGTACTAAAAATTACAAATTTTATGAAAGTGAAAATTCGTAATTAAAAATGTCGGCGGCAGTGAACTATAAATTATACTAACAAGTCATACATATTTGTTCGAAAGTAGAGATGAAAAACACAACCAAGTCGATTCGGTTGTACCGATCGCGTTATAGGTCTATACAAGAGTATTGTTACGAAAAACAGTACGCAACAATCGTCTTACGAAAACAAGACGTGTCCGCACGCGGTCAGCACGTACGTGTAACGACCATTAGTCGACGAACTACGCGGTCCGGCCGATTCGATCCGAATCGTTTTCTTAACGCTGTCACGTTACGTATAGATACTTATTAGAGTGTAATAGACTGTCGGTGTGGTTTTTTCGTCGTAAAACACGACCCGATCAACTAGATACGCATAGCACATTTACGTTTACGTGTAGAGCCATAATAATATACGGATCGACCGAGTCACGTCTCGATTCGTCGTTGGCCGTAATGAGACCGCGGTGCTGCAATGTTTTCACGACACAGTTTTCACGACGACGACGACCCGCCCGCCGTACACTGGCCCGGCTCGAGTGATTTTACACACCTAGGCAAACTTAAGTTTTGCCGTCCCTTATACATGTAAATACTATATCAAATATTTTTTCACAATAAATATTACTAAAATATAGTTAATTCTGAGTTCATTATATTTATTTGTATAAAGTTAATGATTGATTAGATTCATATATATTTAGACAAGTAAACTCCTGCTAATTTTATTTAAAGAAAAAAAAACAATTTGAAAATAGTTGTATTATAATATAAAAGTTAATAAAAACATAATATAAATGTTAACATCGTATTAGAACATGACTTTTCTTGCTTTTGCGTTAGCGAAATCATTGCAAGGCCCACTAAACGATATGGTCACTTGTCCGATCATACTGACCAAGTTTTATATTTTTATATTGATTTTTATTTTTCACTACACACGATTTGATATAAGTAATAAGGAATGTTTAAAAAAATTATCTAATATACAAAAATGTTAAATACCGTCCCTGAAAAATGCCGCCCTAGGCGTGGGCCTATATCGTCTACCCCTTGAGTCGGGCCTGGCCGTGCGAAATCTCTGTCTCCTTATCATATTGTTACGCGGCGCGTGCGAAATCTCTGTCTCCTTCGAACCGTCCGATAAACAATGACAGTTGCATATTATTTCGAAGGTCGAACGATGGCGGACCGTAGCCGCGACTACACGCAGGCAAAACTGTAGCCGCCGAGTCACGAGCACTGTCGAAAGACTCGCTAACTCGACTCACGTACGCACAATGTACAACAGACACGACAAATAATAAAAGAGTATCACAAAGCAAATAGCAAGTGGCGTACGCACGCTTGCGTTTCGCGCAGAGACGTTGTCGTGCACCGAGAAAAATTTAAAAAAGTTATCATATCACGTGATTTAACGCGGATATCGTTTTGTTTCCGGGGGGAGGGGGGGAATAAAGCCCTCCAGTCCTTCCACCCTCCTAGCGCGTGATCGTCGTTTAAAACACGAATCGTATATCGTTTATATACTATATATTATATATATATATTTTTTTTTATCGATGTGTTTGTGCGTGTGCGTTTCTCGAAGGAAACATAACAATTAAAAATTGATCATTATTCAGAATACGTTTTCAAATATTCCCACAGTGACGTCCATAATAATATGTGCCGTACGTCCAACACGTAATATACGTATATATAAATGCGTTTACGATAATATTCCAATTATAAGACAATCGCGCGATGCTCCGTCGTGTGTGGACACGACGATTTCGACCGCCGTGATATAACAGTATCGATTTTACTACACACTGTATAATATTCTAAAACCCGATCGATATAGTACGTACGACGACGTACATTGTTACTCGTCGCCTGTTGTTTGCACGACGGTAATGGTCAGCATCCCTACAATATTATGTAATACAAATGTAATAAATAGGTACGTATCGTATCTTCGGAATGAGTGAATTCTCTATATGGGTAGGTACGTGCTGCAGCCGTCTGAGGTGAATACATGTCAATTGATCGAAAACAATATTGATCGCACGGGAATTGATCGAAAAACAATAATAATTGCTCGCAAAAACGACAATTGACCGAAGAACAAAAAACGAATTGGTTGCTCAATAACGCGATAATCCGAATAAGTAATATAATATTATGGTATTCAGATGTGGTTCTCAGTGTTTATGTATTGCTACTGATAAAAAACAAGATACCTATCGTCGAATGTTTGATGCTTTAAAGTCATTAAAACCAAATTTAAATCCCAAAACTATAACGATTGATTATGAAAAAGCTACTATTAATGAAATAAAAACAGAATTTCCTATTAGGTACTAAAGTAATTGGATGTTTTATTTTTTCATTTATCCCAGTGTATGTGGCGTCATGTTCAGAAATTTGGCTTGCTAAAAAAAAATACAGCGAAGACCCTGAATTTGAATTGCAATTAAGAATGTTACAGGCATTAGCATTTGTACCTTGTATTAGGTTGATGTAACAAGTTCATATAGTATTTCAATTGAAAGTAATTATTATACAGAAAATGAAGAAATATTAGAACAATTTTGAGACTATTTCGATAACACTTAGTTAGGCAAGTTAGACAGACGAAGAAGACGAAAACAACCAATAATTGAAATTCAAATGTGGAACTGTTTTTTAGGAATAAAACAAGATTTAGCAACAACAAATAATTCCGTTCAAGGTTGGCATAACTGTTTTACATCAATCTTAAGTGGAAAACATCCATCAATATGGCGTTTTATTGAAGCTTTAAAAAAATAAGTATAAATCGACTCAAAATTGAGCAGTATATATCTGGCATAGAAGTTCAGAAAAAAAAATACCAAGATAGGGCTGAGAGTATTAAAAAAATTTGCACTGATTATAATGATCTATTCTTCTAGATTATCTACATGGAATATCCTGTAATTTTCAAATTTTTAATTTTACGTATTTTTTAGCAATTTGAATTGACTTCATTTTTTAAATGCAATTTAAATAATACTATCATTTTGTTCGACATTTTTTTTTTAATGTATTTAATTAAGAATATTATAAAATTATTAATTTAGTAATTTTATCTGACCATTTTTTTTTAAATAACAAGATATAAATAATATAATAATTATAATATAATTTGTAGTTTTGCGAGCAATTATTTCCCTTCGATCAAAAGTTTTCAAGCAATATCGTCACGCGATCAATTTATTGTTTTCGATAAATTGACGGGATACCGTCCGAGTTATCTCGTTTGTTAATATGTTATTTATACGTCATCATACGCGGTCTGTAATAATTCCTAAGAAAAAAAAATAAAATAAAATAATATAATAAATAAAAACGCAAATTTAATGGTCGGCAAAAATCAAAACAAAACGAATGACTTATAAATAAATTGTAGTAAAACGAAATGACAGACGACGAAATAAATAAATATTGAAATTATTTATTAGACAAAATTCGTGAAAAAATTATTTTGTAACGGATCAAGAACAATAATGAATTCAAATTAAAATGATTTTTCAACGGCTACAAATATTTGCACCTACATGGTAATTTTACAAAAAAACTATGTTACACGTTTCATGAAAAAAAAAAAAAAAACAAAAAAAAACCGTAACACGAATAATATATCAAGTGTCTTTAGCTCTATTTGACAAATGCAATTAAATCCGTGTAATGGTGAAATTTGAACTCTCTAAATAAAATAACATCTCCGTCTGAAATTTAAAACGCTACAGAATCAACTACTTTTTTTCGTGAACAATAATAATTGTTGTCTATTTTTTAGCTACTCGACTTTTAAGTATTTCAGTATTTCGCGTACACTATACGTATTACGGTTTGGTGTAAATAATAATATTATGAAAGAGAACATTTTTCTCGGAAATAACGTTGTTAAAATGTTTTATTATTGGACTAATAGCTTTTAAAGAGAGACTTAAAGTTTAGAGTGCCGACGAGAAGGAGCGCGAGAGGCGGGTAGCCTAGAAAATATGAATTGCCACTGCGCTCCTCCGGCACTCGTGAACTTCGAATGCTCTACAGGCGGGGGTACCTCTGAAACTATTCGTCCAATATTTGTTTTCAACCGCGGACGGAATAACGTGCGTTTTCCGATTATCGGCTCATAAACAGCGGCACAAGTACGTGGGTACACACAAAAATATAGACGGATACGCGTGCACGGATGATTTTCACGTCGAGTGTGTGGAACGGTTGACTTGTCGACGTCATGTGCCCGTCGTCGTGTCGCGGGTGACGCGCGTATGTCGGGGCTGGCCAGGGTTGCCAACCGTCCAGATTTTAGCAGGACATTCACGATTCTAAATTTTTTTTCCCGTGTCTCGATCAAAATTTATACGGGACACAATTTCCCGGGACATCAAGAAATTATAAATTTACCTTTTTCTACGATTGTACAAACAGTAATATTTCATTTGTTATCGAGCACAGCAATAACTAATTTGTATTATCTATATTTAGATTCTATACCGTTTTAATATAATATCATTGATTATAAATAGTGACCTTTTATTTCATAAAAAATTTAGTCATTAAAAAATATTATATTAGGTACTTATTATTATTTCATTAATCATTACTTTTATTCAATATCTAGTGTAAAATGTCTGTTAATAAAGTATTTACATAAAGAGAGTAATTATGTTTTGTCATTATGCTATCATTTGTCAAACTATTACCTTTATAATTATATTAAAATCAGAAGAAATTGTTCTTTTATTGGACAATTTGTTCCGATTTTCCAAACTAAATAGTTGGCGACCCTGGGGCTGGCCCAGTGCCGCAGTCGGACGTTTTGCGCCCCGGGGCAAAATATTTTACCGTTCCTCCCCCAAAACAACGATTGGCCGATAGGGGTATAAACAGTTAATTACTATTTCAATTTTCTCTCGGCGAAACGCGTTATTTATGTGATTTAAACGAGAAGCCAGAAGGGTACCGACATTATATTTTCATTAAATTCGGTCACGAGGGATTGTAGGCAAGGGATCGAAATTTGATTTTCATCGAAAAAAAATTTCGCTACAACCGTTGGAATAAATCTTATCATCGTGTAATGAAACGATGTCGTAAGTTTTGCCGCCCACAAAATTTGGCACCAGGGACATTCGCTCAGTCGCCCCACCCCCCTAAATGTGCCACTGGAGTGGAACTGAATTGGAACTCTTGTAAAACGATTATTGTTTATATTGTTTATAATAACAAGAATAATAATAAATATAATAAAATCGCGGAGTTTATAATGCGAAAACCGCGGCGGTCGGACGAGATGCGTGCGTAGGTATACGTTCCGACGGGCGACGTAGTATATTATAATATACCCACAGATATATAAAACAACTAGATAGTCGACTCAGTGATAAAGTCTCATAAGACCTATGAAGTCTGACAGCCATATGCGAACAGGGCAAATGCGATTGATTAATCCATGAAATATTTAATTACTCCGTGATTTTTTTAAAAACAATTTAATAACCTAACTAATAATAAGTTTACGTAAGATATAACAATGTATAACTTACGAAAAAAAATGAACTTTGCTTCCTTTCAGTCTCCTGTTGACACAACCAGACACAGAACAAGAAACCACCATGATGTTGAATTACTTGAATTGCACTTTATAGTTTATAAATTATAATCGAAAAATTGTGTTTCGATCCGAATCCATAGGTATAGAAAGATAACAGATATATAAAACAACATTTTTATAAATCTGTGGTTTCAATCACAGAAAAATTATATTTCATGGAATAATATACAACGTCATGGATTAATCAATCATATTTTGCCCTGTTCGCATATGGATTCTAGACTTCAATTTTATTCGTTGAGTCGGCTATCTAGTTGTTTTATATATCTGTGAATATACCTAAGTGTATGTTGTATAGGTAACCCGCGCTCGCAGCACTATCTCGTGGGATTAATTCGAGCGTGATAAGCCGTGTTCGAATCGGAAAAATAATACGGCGAAAAAAGGGCGAGGGAGAATCGCCGCGTGCGCGTGACGTAGTCGTTGAATGCGAAAAAACGACGTTCGGCGGAAAAACGAAAACCATTTACTCGGCGGCGCCGCGGGCGATGGTTTTGTATAATATTTTATACGCGCCTCGCCCGACCGTCCGTCCCGTCGTACGTCCGCCGCGAACAACATCACGGACCGTATATAATGGAAATTAACACGACACAACGTAGGTATTCGTGTGCACCCCAGAAGATACCCGCACGGCTCGCACAGCCGTAGTTTATAATACTACGCGTATAGTCGATAATATGATTTACGAAAAGTTTTCTCGTTGTTTTTTCGCCGGCGCGATGCGACTGATGAATTTTTCTGCGGTGTAGAACACTCGTGATACGGCGGGAGGGTTTTTTTTTGTTACTTAATACGTGTACTACGAGTGGAGAAAAAAATACGTGTGGCACTATAAACACAGTTTACAAAGACGTGTCGGCGAGAAAAGAAAAAATTAATAACAAACTAACTTTATCATTAAAAAAACGAAAGTAGTGATTTCGAATTAACGTTTTCGAGTAAAAAAATAAATAAACAAACTGTTTTTCGAGATTTTCTTTTCAGCCATCAAAGGGTAAGTACTTTGTGAATTACATCTCGAGAGCGGATCGGTGTGTTTGATTTTAAAATGTTTCCCTTGATTAATGTATACGCTATATAGTACCAGGAAGGCCAATCTCCGATCGTAAGATATCGTAGATCTCCGATCTATTTATTAGTAAATAAGGTGCGGTTATTTTACACTGTATTGTTTTTATGCAAAAAAAGTATGCTTATTTTTTTGTAAGTAGATTTTCGTTAATATATAAAAAATGGTCAGAAAATTATAGCTTGCAAAAGTCACCCTTAATGTATAAACTTGATATGTTGTGTTTTGAAATTTTACTATTTTTTACTAATTTGTTTTCGGAAATAATATTTGAAAAATAAAATCTTGAAATGTCAAGCGAATTTTTTATCTTTGTATATTTATAAATTTATATTTTTTTAGGGTATTATGAAAAAAAATATCTTAAAGATTTTAAGGACGCTCTGGCCAATGAATTCCCCAACTAAGACATATACAGGATGTTAGAGAAAAGCCTCAGGAATCAAATGGTATGGGTCTTATAGTCGATTGTCGTGCAAAATTTTTAGATATAAGGGTGCAAAGATAAATAAATATTGCATTAGTCTTATGGGGAGAATTGATGAAGTTAATTATTTTTACCATGAAATCGCGAATTCCCCAATACAGATAGTGATAAACTGAAAGTTCAAAGCTTAAAGAAGTTATTGGTACTTTCCGAATATGAGGTATACGTGGGAAATTTCGTGTAATTAAACGAAGAAAATTTTATAATTTATGATTTTAAAATAAATTTTTTTCCATAAAATAATTTGTAAACTGCATTTAATAAAAAATATTAATATTTACTTGATAAGTATATACACGGAAGTTTAAATTTGAGTTTTGAATTTGTTCTTTTTGCAGAAGTACTGTTTAATAAAATGTTTCATAAAATGTAAAATTAAAAGTCGCGTTGTCATCATCGCGGTCCCAAGAAAGGTTTTCCAAAGATATGAACTATCACGTCGCGCGACGGTGATATGGAAGGGGAAGTTTGGGCGGCCACTTCTAGCCGCCGTCCGTTGCCGTACCGCGAACCTCACCCACAGATACTTTTACTGTATAAAGATTTTTCATGAAAACTCATAGAAATGAAATTTTCTTGAAATTTGGACTAAGTCCATTGGATTCCTGAGGTCGAAAACTCTTTGTATATGAAATTAAGAAAAATCGTTAGAGCCGTTTTCGAGATGGCATGACTGGAAATAGGTAAGTACATACAATTCCTTGCTCGTTTTATAGTATAAGATTATATATATTACATATCAATAATATCAACGCACATTTCCAGTACAAAGAAACACTGTTTTTATTTCTTTCAATCGTTGAAAATCTTAGGTACAGACGTACAGTCATTATATTGTAAATATGTTTCCTTTTTATTGGAAAAAGTAATTCGTAAAAGTTTTAAAATTAAAAAATATAAATATGTTTATAATTCAATCATATTTTGTATAATACTTTTGAAGGACGTCGCACGTGTTACGCATTATATCAACTATAAATACATGTATATTGTATACAGTTTAATAATGCAGGGTTGAAATTGTTGTATATACAAGGCTACAAGACGATGGGTGAAACTCAGGGTGGGTTAGAAGTTATAGGATATCGACTCCCTCAATGAAAAAAGGAAGTAACTCGAATTTTATCATTTTTCAGTAGAGCTATACTATAAGGTTTAACTTAAATTACAATCGGTTTTTAACTGTTTCATATCAAATTTTTATATGAACTTTGGTTGTTTGATTGAATATAATAATATTATCACCATAATTTTTTGTTTTTTAACTTCCACGGTACAATGTATGATGAAAAATAAACTTAAGTTACTTCTTTTTTCACGGGGAAAAAAGTTATTCGGAGAAGTAACTCGAGTTACTTCCTTAATCTTGGGTAAATATAGATAAGTAATAAAAATTAAAATATTTTCAAATACAACTTTTTTATTTTAATTTAGCAACAAGAATATTATAATAAACCAAACTATAAATGTAGAAAAATTTATTGTCATTATGTTCTAATTCACATTATCAGTGGATAACTGTTTATAATAGTAAAAAAAAAAAAAAAAAAAAAAAAAAATAGAAAAACTGATCATAAAGGCATAATATTAACCATGTTTAGTTAAAGAAAAAAAAATTGCTTTGTACACCTTTCTTAGGCAAATAATTATAAAAAAATATCATTAAAATTAAAATAACCAATCACTTAGTAATTAAAAAAATATTTTTTAATAATATTAATATGTATTATACAATCGAATAACTTACTTTTTTGTAGGCCATGATTGATAATAAAAAACACTATAATAATAATTATTAATTTTATTACTTGTATTAATAATATTATTACTGACGTCTGACACTAAACAGTCAAGTTTATTGAGTTTATGTATGTATATCATTATGCATGCTATCATAAAACACTATAAATACAATAATTAAAATAAACAATAAATTATTGTTGTATTTCAAAATACAATAATGAGTTACTTCCTTTATCTCGGGGAATGTTGATTTTTTAAAATAGAAGTAACTTAAGATACGTCTTTCTTCGCCGGAAACTTTATCACGAGATATAAATATATTTTAATATTATGATTTCTAACCTCTTTGGAGTAGTAAAGTTACTGCCGTTTTCGCGGGAGGTACAGAACATATTTCTTTATCACATTTCAACAAAAAGTGAAAAATGATAAAATTCGAGTTACTTCCATTTTCTTTGGAGGAGTCGACATATTATACGCAACATAAAGCTCGATGACGACGATACAAAAACATCAACTCTGACAAAATAAAACAACAAATCTGAATAACTCTTAAAAGATTTATTCCCAAAAAAATGTACGTTATTGTCGTCTATAATATGTCAATAAGTATAATAAAGAGTGTTTTTAATTTTGAATTATACAGGGAGTGGCAGCGAAACCGGAAATTTCGATAAAGCATGGAAAAACCCAAGAAAATGGCGGACTGTGTCGGCAGAGCCATCATTGTTTTTCTCATGGCTCATGGCATCATAAAGTCATCATGAAACAGAGGACGCTTGTTGAACTTCATATGCGAATTCGGTAAGAAATCAAAAAAATCCCTCAGCCAATATTGCGTGACGCGATGGAGAACATCAAGAAACGCCTGCGGCTGCGTGAACGTCTGAGTCGAGAAAGACGTCATTTTGCTGATTTTATTTTTAAAAATTTTTATCAATATCCGTTCAACTAATATTGACAATATTACATACTGCGTTATCATATTAATCATCAGGAACATGGAATGATTTCTTTTTTTAGATTAGTGTCACCTGTTACGGATGTTCTAGTTTTTAACTTTTTTATACAGCTTTTTATAATTTATTCATATAGTTTATAAAATGTACGTGCAATAATATCAAATATGTGTGCACGTTAGATGGCGTTATATGCAAAAATCATGAGAATACTAATAAGATCCATAAAATAAAATATGAAAACGCCTAGTGTACATGAATACACAATGCCCTTGGTTTTATTAAATGATACTATTTTCTTTTCTATTTCACATCAATAATATACATTTTAATTTTTTATCTCGATTGTCGATAACACATTTTTATATAGATTTATACTCGTTTTTTCCTCAGCTTTGACGGCGTAGATGTTAGAAATGAAAATATGAAATAATTTTTATGAATTTGTTACGATCGAAGCCGACTGAATCGGACAATGGCCCAAATGACTAATTCAAAACAATATAAGTAAGTTAAGTTTTGTTCGTTTACTTTCTGCGTCACATTCAACTATTACAACTTATACATTTTCTACACCGAGTGTAAAAAAAAAAAAAAAAAACTCTTACGAATAGTATACCGAAATAGCTTATATTATTATCACATCTGTAATTATTGCAATTTGCAGACATAGGTAAATTATTGTATAAATTCGGTGAATACTTATACATTAGGAAAAAAAACTCATTTTTCCCAATATACTCGTAACTCAATTGTTACAACCATAAAATCATCTTATTTACGGACGTCATACTCGAACGAATTTTATACTAAACTGAATTTTATGGTCGGTAATTCGTATTTTCTATTGAAGTTGTTGCTTAACACGCGGGAGGCCGGTAATCTAAGAAGCGAGAGGATCGCTTACGGGTTTCTAATTCCACAAGATTTTGCAAGCACTCGTACACATATCAGCAGCCCCGAAATTCAATGTCGTTTTACGGTCATATATTATGGTAGAATATACATCACAATATACACGTGGGGTGTGCAGTGGAGCCGAAACCTGCAATATATGTGTGTGTGTGTGTGTGTGTATGTAGTTTACGTTGTTCCTAACAATCCTAACGATTTTCGGGGGCAGTCCCTTTTGTAATAAGTAGGTGTATCGTGTATACCTACTATATATTAAATAGTCTTATGAATTTAAGAGAAAGCTATCCCGAGGCGTCTCGATTCAATATTTTGTTTTAAATCGCACACGGAGGCCGCCGCCATCGCCGAGTGTGCGCGGGGACAGACGTGGTAGCCAACCCCGAAAGGAAATTCCGCCCGTTTTCAATTTATCCGAAAAAAAAACTCCGGAGCGTTATTGGCACACACACACACACACACACACACACACACATTCTTGCACGCAAATGTCATAATAAAAAACCGTATAATCGTTGTGCTATCAAATCGATGTACATACCGAAGTATGTTAACGCTCGAGCATATTATATTATCATATATTTTTTTATAGATATAAAAAAAAAAATGTATACCTATACCGCAAACCGTCGATTTGCTCGTCGTCGAAAACGGACGAGCCGCGCTCGAACGAGGTGCGTATATCTAACCGAAAATCCCCAAAACTTTCCAAAACGTGAACAAACCTGCGCTCGCGTGTTCGTCGCGTCCGCGTCTAGTGACACAATAATAATAATTATTAATAATAATAATTTAGGCCGCTTTAGGGCTGAAACAGACGACCGGTTTTCGCCGGCCGGCGCGCGCCGGCCGGTTTCTTTTTACATTGAGTTAGATTAGAGTAAACAGACGATACCGTTTTTCGCCGGCCGGTTAGTTCTCGTCGGAACTCGCCGGCCGGCGCATTTACCAGGCTTGGTGAGTACCGGCGACCGGCCGGCGAAAAAACCACCGGTTCCCAGCAAATTACATATAAAATGATTGGAGTGAACACACGACCGGCCGTTTCGCCGGCCGGCGGCCCGAAATTTGTTACATTTCTTACATTATTTTGATGCCCGATTCGAAGATTTTAAAACTTAAACTTATTTATTGTCCTATCTCCCTATTGCCCCCTCCCGAAAACTCATTCTAAATATGGGGCCATGCTCCTACACACATTTTAAAAACCATAATATTGTATTTAACAGCGAAGATTGAGTTTATGTAAACAATAAAATGACGATACTTGTTCTCATAAAATAAATATCATTCACTGCACCTTCTGTGTGTATTTATTTCTCATTGGTGTTTATTTTTAATGTAATTCAAGGTAGAAAGAATGTTCAAGATAGAACATTTCAGAAATGTATCATTGCGGTAAGTTGTAATATTCACATATATATGTGTATCAAAACTTTTGAAAAATACTGTAAACATTGTATTTACTCTACCAGGTGATTAAAATACGAAACTCGCCGGCCGGCGAGTTCTCGTGTGTTCACATTTATTTTTCACCGGCCGGCGCGCGCCGGTTAAAGTTTTAAAATCTTCGAATCGGGCATCAAAATAATGTAAGAAATGTAACAAATTTCGGGCCGCCGGCCGGCGAAACGGCCGGTCGTGTGTTCACTCCAATCATTTTATATGTAATTTGCTGGGAACCGGTGGTTTTTTCGCCGGCCGGTCGCCGGTACCCACCAAGCCTGGTAAATGCGCCGGCCGGCGAGTTCCGACGAGAACTAACCGGCCGGCGAAAAACGGTATCGTCTGTTTACTCTAATCTAACTCAATGTAAAAAGAAACCGGCCGGCGCGCGCCGGCCGGTGAAAAATAAATGTGAACACACGAGGACTCGCCGGCCGGCGAGTTTCGTATTTTAATCACCTGGTAGAGTAAATACAATGTTTACAGTATTTTTCAAAAGTTTTGATACACATATATGTGAATATTACAACTTACCGCAATGATACATTTCTGAAATGTTCTATCATGAACATTCTTTCTACCTTGAATTACATTAAAAATAAACACCAATGAGAAATAAATACTCACAGGAGGTACAGTGAATGATATTTATTTTATGAGAACAAGTATCATCATTTTATTGTTTACATAAACTCAATCTTCGCTGTTAAATACAATATTATGGTTTTTAAAATGTGTATAGGGGCATGGCCCCATATTTAGAATGAGTTTTCGGGAGGGGGACAATAGAGAGATAGGACAATAAATAAGTTTAAGTTTTAAAATCTTCGAATCGGGCATCAAAACAATGTAAGAAATGTAACAAATTTCGGGCCGCCGGCCGGCGAAACGGCCGGTCGTGTGTTCACTCCAATCATTTTATATGTAATTTGCTGGGAACCGGTGGTTTTTTCGCCGGCCGGTCGCCGGTACCCACCAAGCCTGGTAAATGCGCCGGCCGGCGAGTTCCGACGAGAACTAACCGGCCGGCGAAAAACGGTATCGTCTGTTTACTCTAATCTAACTCAATGTAAAAAGAAACCGGCCGGCGCGCGCCGGCCGGCGAAAACCGGTCGTCTGTTTCAGCCCTTAGACGATCGTTTTTTCTCGTGAGATTGGAACGCGACGTTCCATTCGTACAAGAAAGAGTATGCGTGTAATATTATAAAATCGTCATTTAGGAAAGCGTGCATGATTGTACATGTTTCAACAGGATTGTCGTGCGTGATAATATTGTCATTACAGGGACGGTATATCACACAGTTTATCGTTCACGACTTGTGCGTACATTTTTATAAAAGTGTTGTAATATATTAACTAAAAATTATTCGAATTTCTTGTACTAATTTGTTATTAACGTGTTATATTACACTAAATTATAATAATAATTAAAAATTAATTTAATAACTGGTTTGGTGCGTTTTGAAATTTACGTAATTTTACTAAATTTAATATAGAATTTAAATTTGTTACCTAATTTTCCATTTCGACAACATAAGTGACTCAAGATATATATCAAAAGAATTTATAATAGAATTCTTAGAAAAATATCGTCAGTTTCCATGTTTATGGAAAATAAAATCAAAAGATTACACTAATAAAAACTTTAAAAATAGTGCCCACGACGAGTTACTGACAGTGTGTAAGAATATTAATCCAGAAGCCAATCGGGATTTCGTCGTTAAAAAAATCCAAAGTTTTAAAAGTTTTAATTTAAAATAATTTAATGTAATTGAACATTTTTGAATTTTATTCAATACGAAATTAATATATAAATAAATTAACACCGCGATACACTCTACGTTACTCGACTATATTTTACGGGAGTTTGAAAACGTGTGGAACGTAGACAAAACTGTTGGTTTTCGCAAAACTGCACACGCCACGCCAATCGCGTGGGAAAATAGAACATTTTTGTATTTAGACGGACGCGCTTTCTTGTTGACTCCAACACAAAGGAAAGAACGCACGATTGGCGCGTGTCACTTAATTTCAAGCACACTCTTGGCGTGTCACGAGCCAATCCTTCGGGATAGACTGCGAACTCAAGCCGCAGTCTTAGCGCGCCAGAAAGCGCGATCGTCTAAAGCGGCCTAATATTATAGCGTAGTCGCCAGCCGATCTCGGCGGACGAGCGATTTCTAGTTTCAACCGGTGCGAGTTGAATCGAAGAGAGAGAGGGGAAAGCTACTCTTTTATTTTATTTATTTTCACTTGTTACAGCGTGCCTCCGAATTTAATTCATTAGAGAACGCAAGAATCGCCATGCGTTCATTAAAACTGTTTGTAGAAAATCGAGAAATCAATTTTTAACCATTTTTGAACGCGGTCGGATAAATATGCAGAGTTATGGTAAAACGGTTTATTTTGTATAATCTTTCATGTCATGCGTTCAATTTTGGACACTTGCTGCTCTTGTTACAACACAGGGAACTTTCTTCGGTTAACGAGATACGTACCGTGAGTTCAACGGCCGTTTAGTATACATAATATATATTATTATAGGTGTGTGTGTGTGTTTGTGTGTGTGTGTGTGTATCTATGAGAAAATATCTAGGCAGCCATTTATTACATTTTTAATGAATAATTAGATTCTAATTTACATTCTAAACGACGAAGGATGTATGTATATTGGTTTTAAAATAACTTGTGTTTTTTTTTTATGTGTGTAACTATTTTTTTGCAAAGTGAAATTAGTTCAAAAGTTGTATATTGTGCCTCAAAATATCAACGGTTCCTTTTATTCAGTACCGCGAATAAGTTATACGTGACAAAATATCGTCAATAGTTGTTTCATATACGTTATACAGATGACTACCGAAAAAGTGAGTTTGACGGTTAGATTATATGTTCTATTAGATTTTCGCGAAAACGATTATAATTATTTTTTTCGAAACTCGTGAGGGTCCAAAAATAATGATGCCGGTGACTTGAAATTTCAGTCAATTATTCAAATCGGAGCATATTGAGCCGGACGATCAATAAAATCACTGTTTCCTAAGCTCCGTTTAGTTGATGATTTTCACAAATAATGGAGTATACTGTATAAGTATAAACAAATAAGTACACAATGATAATATATGAGTGTAAGTAGGTACCTAAAATACACGGTATATCTATAGTATAAAACTTGCATCCTAAACACGGTAATAAAATCATGCGAAGAGTTCCGCTCAGAATCGTGTCCCGGACGGATTGATTAATCAATCGTTTTCAAATTTAAAACAATATCTTACAAAACTATCGAGGTCCAGACGAGTTCGTAGTAAAACTGGTCTGTACGAGCCTGCATCCGAGGACAAATGTGCATAAATATAAACATTAAACACGTCATAACAATATACACTCGTCATCATTAATGTGCTACCTTATTATTTTTTTTTTTTTTATCCAAAATTATGCTCCGTCCAATGAAATATTTAAACTTTTCAGTTTTTAGAAGCGACCCCTCAAGATCTCAGAGTGTTACTTCTACATTCGTTTATAATATCATGTTGTACGTTGCGAAACGCGTTGGTTTTTAATTTAAAATCAACGTCCTCGATTCGTTTTTCAATCCTACCACTGGTTTTTACCAAAGCATCGCGATTATGTAAAAAAAAAAAAACCGGCGTGGCCACTGACTACTGTAAATATTAAACGTTGCTATTATATTATATATAGCCGTTAAATTAGAAAGGAAGCGCGGTGTTTCTCTCGATAATTCTCGCACGCGTCTTTCGCCGGTTTTTAAACACATCATACTCAAATACAGGTGTTTACGTGCACCGGACGACCGTACGTTTTTGTAAATACTCCGCGCACACTATATTTTCATCCGGTCGAACACAAAACCAATCCATTCCGTTCCGCGTGTAAATGCAACGTATTAGTATTCAGTATTCGCATCTACTTAGGGTACAATATTAATGCCACGTTATCGCGCGTCGGCACAACGGGCAATCGAACGTGTCTGCAGACTCTCGTGCCGACGGCAGATTTTTCACGTGGATTTTTCCCCTCTCGGACCTACAAAACGATGTTTAGGTTTCCATTCGTTCGCTTGTGTGCGTTGTTGATTTTTCGGTTCAATACGTGCGTCGCGCGACGAAACATCGCGGTTTTTAGTTTTGTTTTCGTTCTATCGTACGAGCGTTTTACCAGCGCACATTTCGACCACGTCGTCGTATCCGTCGCATACGTATCACTTCAACACAACAATATTTAATTCGACGGCGACAGTCCAAAAGGGCACAAGCGACATTTTCGAAATTATTCCGGAGAGCTAAAAGACGATTTTTTACCGATTCCTTAACTTGGTAATTTTTGTTTTTAAAAAAATATGTCGTCAAGGACGAATTTCGGTTTCAATCTGTTTAAAACTATCATCCGACTATATACTTTTGATTGATTATAGTTTATATCAATCGAAAGCTGAGTATAATATAGATTTTGGCGATTATGCCCTTTTGGGATTGTCGTCGCCGTCGAATTATTATGATACAACACACAGATACCACGTGTGTGTGTGTGTGTGTGTGTGTGTGTGTGTGTGTGTGTGTGGTAAGTGTCTTCGAGTATCAATATCAATGTATTACCTGTACAGGGCGAATCAACAAGCGTTCGCGACGCGGAACGGTACTGTGTGCAGAGGGTGGGTCGCCCGCGTTATTGTTTGTCTTTTGGCGCTCGGCGGCGAATAAAAATCTTACGGTACGCGCGGGTTATACGTATACAATATACATTCACGGACTCACGGTGTCTTTTAATATTTATCTGTTTGTTCGTTAATTACCCGTGGAATATATTAATTCTTATTGTGCGGTTCTCGGTTAGACTCCCCGAACATATTATTGTAAACCGGAATCTCGTTCTACATAAAAGTAATGTTTCCACGCGAAATCGTGTTTTCAACGCGTACTAATATATCGTGATATTATTATTATTATTATTATTATTATTATTATTATTATTATTGTTATTGTAATTATTATTATTATACATAATAACGAGAACATTTGACTCCTCGTCGTACAAATCGTTCACGTTATTTCGATAATAATAATTGATAATTATTAGGGCTCGGATTTCAATGCATTTGCATCTTTTTTTTTTGGAATGTCTTACGCAATGCGTTCCAAGCTTTCAAGTACTACGTATTCTAACCACGAAAGTTTTTTGGGACATTTTTTTGCATTTTTTGCATTTTTAGCGGATTTTTTACTTTTTAGGGCATTTTTTGACGTTTTAAATGAATTTTTTAATTTGTAGGACATTTTTGACTTATTTCACGTATTATGACTAAAAAAATTGACCTCAATGAAATATAAGTACTACATATAATATTATAGTTCTACAAAATATAAATTATTTTCATTTTAAACTTAACACCAGGTAATCCAGTTTTTAATTAGACAAGGTTGATATTGAAAAACTTTTATCGGAGTATTTTATTACCGAGCGATAATATTATATCGTTTTAAACGTTTTAAATAAAAATAAAGGCTTTAACCAAATAAAAAAATATGCCAAATATTAAAAGGAGAAGAATATATTAATCCAGAAAATATTGTTCCAGAAGACTTAACACCTAACGACATATCATTTTTCAAGTTTGCTCCTATCACCTCAGTTGATGTAGAGAGGTAATTCTCAGTATACAAAATCTTGTTGGCAGACAACCGACGTCCATTTAAATTCCAAAACATTATAAGATACAAATGTTAATTAATTTTAACTCAATTTTTTAATTTTAATTTTTTTTTTTTTTGTACAGTGTAATGCAAAAATAATTGCATTTGTTACTCCTTTTTTAATAATAATTTGAATTTATTTTATAAAATGTGCATTTTTTGAAAGGATATTTTTTTATATTTTAAGGACATTTTTTAGAGTTCTTAGGTCATCAATTTATTTTTTGAAATGGCATTTTTTGATATTTTTAGGGCATTTAAATCCGAGCCCTAATAATTATACAATTATTACGCGATTGAATGTAATCTCTTAATGAATAACGGAATAGAAAAAATATCTGATCGGGGTTCCGTTCAAAACGTTTGAATCATAATAATATGTGTAATTCGAAAAACGTCCCGCGAAGAATACAATTATTAATTAAAGAAAAAAAAAGAAAAAAAAAACTCTCGCGTTCACTGCAGCCATCCAAAACATGCCTCGATGCAATTAATTCCTTTTTAAAAATTTAAAATAAAAAGGATCCCAGTCGAGGGAAAAATATATTTAATACGATTCCATAAAACAATTTCAAAAATGCCAAGGACGCTCTTAAGCCTAGTTAATTACACACGCGTCTCTTTTTCCTTTCCTTTCCTATTTTTAAATAATTCGGAACGGTAAATCTTCGAAACACAACTTACAGTGTCATGCAATATTGTTAAAATATGCGGCGCAGTTATTAAAATGATTAAATTTTTTCGCCGTACGTCATGATATATTCGTATAATTCTCTTTGTTTTTCTCTTCATTATTATTTCCTCTTTTTCCGCCGGGCGCGACGCATCAGTAATAATACTGCGTACATTATTCTCTGTTTGTCGTAGACAATATGCACCTAAATCGGGCCAATATTTTTTCGTCGGTTTGGACGACCCGGTCGCGAAACAGGTATATGTACGTGTCTGTCCGTCGAGCCACGTGCACGATTCGAAATTGTTACGGCGAGCTCACGGCTCCCGAAAAGGCATCGCGAAGTTAAGGTTTTTTTTTTTTTAACACGCTCGTTTCGTTTTGCGTTTTTTTTAACGCTGTACGCGTTTGAATTATGCACGGTTTGAAAAATTAAAAATTAATATATTTTTTTTTTTTTGAAAAAAAAAAATATGGGTTAATGCATTTTAATTTTTTTTTATCTTCGTGATTCCTTGAATTTTACGACCTTTTTTCACGGCGATCTCTGTTCTCAACTGAATTTTCAACTCCTCCCTACTACCGATAATACGTACGAGAAGGATTCGAGCTCGGCCTGCTGCGTACCGCCGCGGATTACCGCATTGGGCTAAACCGTGGTCGATAGCATAAGTATAATATTACGATGAGTTTATCCCATACCAGTGGCGTATTTTCAAATTTTTTCTGTCCAAAAAATATTTTTTATATTCTGAGTAACCCTCTTCACCATTATCGCTGAATTACAAATTGCAACATAAAATAATATCAATATGTATGTATATTTATATATATAAATACATAAAAATATAGGTAGTAAATAAATATTCTCTTCCTCTAGTCTTACGTAATAAGTCGTTTATGACTTCTAAATGCAATTTTATAATATATTTTGTATTTGAGTCTGGAATCTTGTAAATATAATTATTATGTTATTATATAGTACATTTCATTTCAGACGTAAATTTAATTTTGTTTTCTTCTGGGGGGGTCGAGACCCGGAGACCTCCTGCCCCCGTAAATACGCCACTGCCCCGTAGATTCAAAGAATAAAACGATTTTTCCTCGGCGTAGTACATACATACTGTTTACGTCTTGACGTTTATGATATGTTGAACATCACGGCGGATCTACGCGTTTGAGATAAACGTAAGAGATTTACGAGATTCACGAGTATTGTACAACTGTGAGCACGTAGTTTATCTGTAAGTGCCGAGGTCGACCTGAGGTAGCCCGGCGCCCGCTGAAGTAACGCTAAAGTGACGCGTGATCTGACAAGTGATTTTATAGTAACATGTTACTCCCAAAATTAGTTATTGAATATTGAAATATAGGGTAAATCACGCGGGCCCGTACTCCGATAAAACATGTCAGAATATGAGTCACTTTTGAATCATATCTAAATTTTTGTTAGTGACAAAAGTGCTGCTCGCACTACTTTCGTCACTTGTTGTTTGTTTGTCACATAATAACCACTGTGCATTTTCGTTCAAATATAATAAAATAATTTCAAAAAAAGATATGTTGTGTTTGCTTAGTACCTACTAGGTAAGCAGTAAAATACATGATATATATATATATATATATATATATATATATATATATATATATTATACGAGTATTTATAGTATATTATACTAGTAGTTATTATAGTTATAGTATTTATATAGTTATAAATATTACTTTTGTCACTTATTAAGTAAATAATTAAATAGAATTACTTTATTTCTTTATTATTTTGAGTGATGAAATGTAAAACTGTAATAATTAATATATTTATGAATTATTATTAAATATAGTTTTTAAATTGTAAAATGTACTAGTTTATAAATGTATTAAAATGCATAGGTCCTATGACCTATACCATAGGAGTATCTGAGTATGAAATACGATCCTGATACCAATGTAGAATTTGTACAAACCGTACAAATGTTTCCAAATATCACGTCAGTGTATTATCATTTCGATTAGAACATATTTTGTGTTACACGTTACTCGTCACCACCTCACCATCTTGTCACGCGTCACGTTACTTTGGTGGGCGCCGGGCCTAAAGTATTTTCCCGATCAGTTTGTTAAAATATTCCAAGCTCAAGTAATAGAATCGAATCTTAAAATGAAATTGTAATATTTTAGCAATAATTAGTTGAAACATTTAAAACTTGACACTTAAAACCAGTGCTGTAGTCCTAAAAATAACAGATTGGTATACTATGAGTTACTTTTTTTTTATTTTTTATTTATTTATTTATATTTTAACACCCCAAAAGGGGTAAATGAGTACATGAAATGTCGTACAAGCTTAAATCTAGTAATAATAACAGTAATAATATATATAAGTAAATTAATTTTACATAGTTAAAGAACATTAAGTAAATTAAGAACTATTCATAACAATATTTTTTAACTTAGCTAGAGAGTCAAAACAAAAATCAAAATTAGGTATTTCATTACAATGATTCAGAAGTCGGTACTCCGGACTATATGCAATTAAGTTACAAGAGTACTGAAGAACCAGAAAGGGAGGATTGTATCTAGAATTAAAAGCAGGTACTCTAAAGTTAATTTTTTGCAAAAACTCAGGACAAATAAGTTGCCCAGAAATTAATTTATAAATAAAAGATACTTCATTATATAAACGTCTAGTATTTAAATGTTCTAGACCAAGTTCTTTAGCAATAGCATCTAATCCTATTGCTATATAGTGTTATTATTATTATTGTTTTTTATTTTTTTCAAAATTGTTTTTATTTAAAATTTAATTCAACATAAATTTAAACAATAAAAAAATTATCTACCACCTTTAAGCACATGCTTGTGTTCGGTGGTAGAGAGTAAATTATACATTTATACCACCATTAGGTAGGAAATTTTGTTTATATATGAAATGCAGAGATTATAGCATTTGTGTTATTTGATGTTGGATTGTTCGTAATATATAAAATTATAATATTCAAATTATAATACGTATTTCACCGTTTATTTTTAGTTTTTCTGTAAAAAATTTCGTTAATAATAATATATTAATGACTTAAATTTTTATACTATTTGGTGATTTCGCTATAACTGAGAGTATAAGATCTCAATTAGAAGGTATACGGAGTTTATTGAAAACGACCAGAAGGTATACGACGTATTACGCCTTATACCCTCCACTACAGCCCTGCTTAAAACTAAATGTATTATTATTGTTATTATTATTTATGTGATTTAATGCGTGACGATAATTAGATAATACTGGACGCTCCATCGTTCTACCAATCCCTTTGAAGCCGATTCTCGAGCAAACTCAAGGTGACGGATGTAAAACACCTTATCAGGCTAAATATTTTGATATCGGATCACCTTGCGCACAATCGATAGTGTCGATATTGTATAATTTTATTTAATTCAAAAAATAATTATGAGTAAATCCCGGTGGATAACGTATAATTTATTATATGATTCGTCAATATAAAAATGTAAGTATATTTGAGAATGATCTTAGATTCTGAGTGTAGCGAAAGATATATTAGTTTTATATTGATGTTTATTTTTTCTTTCTTTCTTTTTTTCTGAAGACGCTTTTTGGTAGGTACACATTAACTTTCTCCAAAACTTTGAGAATAAGAAAAGAGGCTTACACTAAACTTTTAACTTTTAAGCTAAAAGTAGAACTTTGAAAGTACATCATTTTAAAAAAATTATCTCTAATAATATTTTTAATATTTGACAAAAAGTTCTGGAATTTAGTATCACCATACTTATATAATTAACTAATGTTAATCGAAAAACCTCAAAAATCGTTATTCGAGATTTTTTTTTACAAGCTAAATTTGTATACGATTTTTACGGAATTGATTGATTTTCTTAAAAATGTATTTATCATATAATTTGTAATAATCGATAATAAATTCTCAAAATTTAATACGACCTTACTCATATACTTAACTAACAGTACTGAAATCATTTTAAAAGTCGTAATTTAGAATTTTTTCTATAAACGCTTAAGTAAATAATATACTGCGATTAGTTATAATGTAATTATAATTAATGTTATGCATGTATTCATGTGTGCTAGGTAATTAATAATAATGTCAATTGATTATGTACGATTAGTTATTGTAAATATTATTGGATTTTTATGGAATCGACTGTTTTCACATAGATTTTCAACTTAAAACGTATATGAAAAATCATTGGTCCATCCAATCATTATGAACTGTTGGTTACAGATAGAACAAAATGTTTTTAATCTATCGGAGAAAAAATTTTTCCTCAGTTCAAAAAAAAAAATAATTTAAATAATTTTTATGAAAAAAAACCTAAGTGACAATTACACTAAAAACACATAAATATATGAACAGTGTATTTCAAACGGAAGTTTTGCGCATAATCGTTTAACCGGCGAAATAATGTATAGTTTCTATAAAATTCAATACGTCCATTTCCATTATCTTGTCAGAGGGGCGAAGAACACCTATATCTAATATGTTATGAAGTATGTCTGGCTTTTTTGAAAATGAAATTTCTTATCTCTAGAGCCCAGAGGGACTGTACGTAACTTTGGACCAAGTCTTCTGTATCTAAAAAAATGTTCATAGACATAAATAAAATAAAAAAAAAAAAAAACAAAAAATTACATTTTAAAACCCATACATCTTAGCTTCGCTAAGAATATTAGAATTATTTTCGTAGTGTTATTCAATCGATTCTCTTGATTTAGTCACTACTACATTTCAGATTTGTAAAAAAAAAAAAACTATGGTATAGTGTACACCTACGTACTTGTGTTTTATAGAATAGATACTGACTTTTTAAAGGAACCGAGTTAAAACTTGAAACGTTAAAATTAGCCACGTCCAAACTTTCGTCGGTATACTCGAGTTGGTGCGATACTGCATGTGCCGCCCCCACGGTGCTTATGTGATATTCTTTATACCAACCGTCGTGTATAATATCAATCACTTCTCCGTTTTTGTTGCTACACAATAATTATTTTATGTGAACAAAAGAGCACATGAAAAAAAAACATTAGGCAATTAAAGTGCGTGTGTGTGTGTGTGTGTGTGTGTGTAGTAAACTATGTACACATTGTGTACTAATAGAATTGCATTCATGTTAATCTCCACTGTACTGCCTACGACGGGGGATTAGTGAAACGGTTCAAAATACTTAAGGCGCACGTGTCGTATCGACGTAAAAAAAAAAAAAACTCTTATTTTTATTTCCATTAAATTCGGTGGCTTAACAGTGCTGTTTCAATGGCACGCATGCTGTTGGCCATCACGTCGTGACATGTACGATTAAACGAGTCGGTTATTAAGTTTTAAGTGTGTATTACTCGAAAAAATTGATGAAAATAACCTCGAGCCACGTAGTCAGATCCACCGAAATGTATTATTGGCGAAACGCATCAATGCAAGACCGTGAATATTTTTTTAATTCGTGCTGATTTCCCAGTGGCATTCAAATGCTTTGATGGTGTATACGGGAATCGCGGCGGAATCGATTGCGATGAAAGTTCAAAAAGCAATTAACTTTATTATCGTATAGTGTATAGCTCCGATATATCGGCTCGGCTTCTTGTTCAAAAAACAACTGCGTTGCAGGTTATTGGATTTTGTCGTCACCGCATACACAAAAGATATTATACGAATAAATACTTTTTCAAACGTATAATAAAATAACGTTTGTTGATTTTCAGTGTGAAAATGTTATCATCAAAAATGCATGGCTTTATCGGCAACGGTTTTCGAAAAAAAATAATTCTCTCCGTGAATCGGTTTCAGTTTGCTTGCTTTTTTAAAATCGAAAATGACGAATCAGTGGAAAAAAATAATCATTTTTCTTCTTTTAGGTATATGATAAAGTGCATTTTAGTACTTCGTTCGCAGAGGCCATTTCCCGAAGAAGAATCGTTTGATGTAATTTTCTAATTTAAATTTATTATTTTGTTTATCTGAGTCGAGCACAAACAAATTAAAGTTGAAAAAAATGGATAGTTTTCTTGCTTCAAAGAAATATATTCGTATTCGTAGTTTTTTCATAAAACTACGAAAGATGTAAATAATATATTTGTTTAAAAGAAATACAAAATGCAGTTTTGAAATACAACAGTTGATTAAATATTTTCACACAGAGCGTATCAATTCATCATAAATCATAATACAATATTACCAAATATAGACGTAGATTATAGTTTTATTAGCGTTAAATTATATTTTCCCTCCGATAAGTGTCGAAGTATATTAAAATATTTGATTGTGTTGTTGTCCAAACCATAATATTATTTCTGTAGATATATTTTTATATTACAAAACGTTACTATTTATTAACAACACTATTAATACACCTGTTATACTATATCGTTGTAATAACACTTAATATAGTGACTGTGTGAATACCAAAGTCCATCTAACGAGTAGAGTTTTTCACCGATCACTCGAATGCATAAATTCTGTCCGATCTAATGTTGCACGACATCATATTATGAGGAGAGAATCGAATCCAGTCAAAAAGTTTTTCTAAAGAGTCCATCTGTCGAGGCTGTTTATTTCTTTCCGATTATTTCAAGATGAGATGAGATACCGACGCGTACGTGGACGTACGAACTACCCGTCCCGTTCCGCTGCAGCGTGTGATATGTTACTGAACTCGCAAGCTATCGCGGACGAAGAAAAAAATAAAACTCGACTACAACCCCAGAGGCGTAGTATTTAGGCTCAGGACCTGTAGGCCCGGGCCTAGAGCGGCGACATTTAGATTCAATATATATATATTTTTTTTTTTTTACAGAATTACAAAAAGTATTTTTCATTCGAAAACATCAAATTTGAATTATTTTTCGACTAGAAAAATTCGTTTACAAATCATAAGTTTTATGAATTAGAATTACGGTTCGAACCGTAAACGCGTGCGTCCGTTCGCTCAAAATCGATCAGCTATACTTACACACAATACGCACACGCGATACGGCACGAACCAGTACGCGTGTGGGTAGCGAAAAAAAAAACGCGCGCGTTCAACGAGGGTTCGAATCATCAAACTTTGGCTTCGAATGCGTTTCGTGAAAAATTTTAGTAGAGGCAGCGCATCGGAAAATGTCTACAGGCGGAAAATCCCTGAATACGCCGCTGTTCAACCAGGTCACCGAATTGTCGGAAATTCCCGCAGAACGTTTCGTGTTTGTTTTCCGGACACAAAACGAAATCACGGGTCTCCGTGCGATGGAATCATTCACATCTCGTTGTTTGAATAGACGGCCGACGGAAAATTCACTGCGTGGTCGCATCGTTTCTCGTACACTGCAGCCGTTCCATTATAATTGGTAACATATTCGTGCGTGCGTGTGTGTGCGTGAGACAGTGGCGAATCCTACGGGGTGGATTCGAACGTCCGATCACTCGTGTCCCGCCACTTTGGTATTTATAAAATCGTACCGATCGATCCGTTCCAAAATCGATAAAATACCAACCGGTCGTGTGATCACGTGCGTGCGAAACACCGGCGTATGATGACCCTGCAGCCTGATGATATAGCCTGATCTCATAACACCCAAACGTGTACGCAAAACGCAATTCCGTCCTACGAGTCGTCGAGAGTGGGACGGCTCCAAGAACTCGGTCGGTAAGGGGTGTGTGATGTCGAAAACAAAAAAAAAATAAAATAATAATCACACAACATTATACATATAGACCAGCGGTTCTCAACCTTTTTGAGTTCGCGACCCCTTATGATGTCTCTGAAATGTCTCACGACCCTTTTGTAATGTAAGCATTAAAAAATTGAACAAACTGTTATTATTGTATTTATTTGTGTGTATAATTTATAGAAAAAGGTATATTATTATGCATATTCGATTTTTTTTTTTTTAATTTAATGACTCTTTTGCTGTTGTTGATTTGAAATAATTTTGTCAATCCTTGGCTAAACAGATTTGGATGGACTTATTCTTATTGTTGGCGATATATCCTGCCGATTTCGCGATTTAGTTTTAATTGTAGTCACCGTAGAAAATCCTGCTTCGCATGAGTATGTTGTTGAAAAAGGAATACAATTTTTTAAAGCTTCCTCTGTTAATGTTAAAAATCCGTTCCAACCCTTTGTCTGAATACAACTCAATAATTGTTCTTCACGTAATGACGATTATGTATTTATTAACTATTAGTTTTATTTTATTTTATTTACAACTATTAATTACAAGAATTTAAGTGAAACAATTTTTTTCCCACATGAATTTGCGACCCTAAAATAATTGTTGGCGATCCCCCCGGTTGAGAATCGCTGATATAGACTGTACGTTAAATCACATTATAATCTATGACCCGTGTCCCATGGAATCATAATAGTACTGCGTATATCATTCCATTTTTCCTAAAACAAATTACACGCCATAGAAATACAAGTCAATTCGACTAAAATGATTACGATAAAATTGATTCGTTTTTTTTTTTTTAATTTCCGGCCTAATGTAAATCATAGTGACTAATAAGAGGTTGTTTGTTTGTTTTTTTTTCGTTATTAAGAATTTTTATCTGAAACCTGGGAAACCGTGCCAAACTGTCGTCCGGTTATTTTCACGTTTCAATCGATAATGATAATTAGTATATATTTTGAATAGTCACCTTTTTTAAAACTTCTATACACCAATTTTATTATACTAGTTGAACTTGGAAGGGATTAACTCTCTATACTATAACTATTCATAAAATATTGTAAATGTCTTGGTTTTTATGTACGTACCATAAATGTCCATGGCCATATTTAAATTTTAATTGTATTTTGACTTATGCTGTTTACGTTTGATGATACGGTGATTAGTGATAACATTAGATAAATATTGCTCTTCTATTTATAAATACAGTTAATAACTGTACAATGTATCAATTTTTGTATAAATTGTTTTTTCATTTATTATTAATTATACATTTTGTGTGCAATCTTTTTCATTCACGAAAAGATTTGACGCTTACTTCAAACATGGTCTGCAACTTCAGCAGCGGATGATAAACTGCAGGTAAACAAAAGTAAACAAAATACTCAGATAAAGAATTGAAGACAATTTTACTTTCATTTGACACTGATAAAACAATTATTTATCTCAATGTTTTTAAGTTCTTTAAAAAAATTATTTTATTTAAATTCTGTGCATTTTATCCAGCCGATAACATCAGCATTTTTTTTACTTTTGAACTTCCATTTATTTATACACCTAATGAAATTCGATAATTTATTTTCTCACATCCGAGACATGAATTATTAATTATCATTAATAGGTAATTAAATTAATTTGTTAAAAACATAAAGATTACATTAAAATCACGATGAATTTTTATCGTCTAATATTTAATGCGAAGTAAATGTTTTAATTATTAAACGTTATTAATTCCGTCGAGGAAAGTAGGTACCTGTAGATATTATTATTTTGAATTATCCATTAGGAATATTATATTTATGATTATTTATGACGTCATCTACAACAGTAACAGTAAATAATGATTTCACATCCAGTACGCCAACAATTAACACTATGCATCATAGGGATAGTCTTTATTCTTTTTTAACTCGTGGCCGAGTGCAATAATATAGTGATCTCGGTTATTATGATCGTCCGTTTTTTTTTTTTTTTGTTTGTTTGTTGTAACATTTATCACTTTTATACATTTATACATATTATATATGTCCACCTAAATATAAAACATTGAGTAACCTACATTATGCTCTATACGCCGATGATGTACCTGCAGCGTATAGGTCTAGTATTTAATAATAGTTTTGCCTTTCGCATGACTTTATTTTTTCATCGTGTTCAATTTAATATTAGCACGTGCAGTGATGTATTCTGCAAACAGTCATAACTAATAACCTATACCTATTCTAACGCGACGTATTGTATGACACGGTACATTGTATGACACGGTACATTGTATGATTACTGCGGGTTTTTAAGAGAATTTTTCAAAAAAAAAAAAAAAATTTAATGATAATAACTTCGATAACATGCTATAGACTGCACGTGTACGACTATAACTAGAGTCCGGATTTTTATGCACTCAAAAAGCCTAAAATAGTATGCATTTATGCATCTAAAATCTTTTAAATATGCACTTGATATGTTCTTATTTTTTTTTAATTATATGCAAAAATATACTTTTGCCCAAAATATATGCATTTATTTGCATAATTGTTTATGCATTTAATTATGTTTTTGTTATTTTTTTAATTTCTTTCATAAATAATAATTCAACTAAATTAGATAGGTTACTTAATTTTTTGATTGCAGACATCAACTTAAAATATTGGTTGAGGAATAGTAAATATTTAAAAATGTATTCAACAAATAAAACAAATACTTTAATTAGGAATAGTAAAAAATAATAGATAAAATCATATTAAATCTTCTTATACTATTTCTTTAGTTAATATTTTTGAATAAAAATACAAAATAAAGAAATTTATAAAAAAAAACACGGTTTTGTAAACTTAAATACTTTGTTAGGCACCAAACATGCTTGAATATGCAAACATTTAAAAACATGCCGTCATCCCTGAAATATGCATTTATATGCAAAATAAATTGTTTTCTATGAATTATCTGTTACACAAATCGTCCAAATTTCTTACTGTCATCGAACAGCATACACACATGACAAATATGTAAATGCATACAAATCCGGACTCTAACTATAACATATTTTCAACTTAAAAACGATGTCCCGACTCGGGAGCGATATACGAATATGAATTATCATAAAACAATAATAATCAAACACAATCGACGTCGGTAAATTATGCTCTAATATATGGCCATAGGTCAATCGAACGGGCTCGAATTGAAAAATCTAGCCAGACCACAAATAAACACGATGAGGTCTACAGAAGCCAATGATCCATTGTGAAACACGGTAATCACGGCTAAAATAAATCACGGACATATTATTATCGCATAGTGTAGTTCGAAGATTGTATATGATTTGCGGCGGAAAAGATACTCGCGCTCGAGTTGTTTACGGAATAACGATATAATCACAATCGTGTAATTTTTCTAAATATTTATCACGGTATTTTTATAAACCGTATTGTTTATGAGTACGTTTATCGCCGTATGCTCGAATATACACGTTCGGGTGATTTACCGAAATGATTTTTCACTAAAGGTTTAAATTGTCTAAATCAGGCGCGAACAAAAAAAAATTATAAAAAATTTTACGATGACAATGCGGCCTGAGCGTATTCGCCGTATATCAATATTTTAAAATTAGAAATGTCAATAATCAGAATATAGTGATAAACCAATTAATAGTAATAAAACCAACATATGTTTATCTAATACATATCTCCCTCATTGATAGAAACCACTTATATTTCGTTAAATATTGAATACTTTTCCTGAAATTTCGGGAGGGTTGAACCCCTAAACCCCCCCTTGTGTACGCGCCTGGTCTAAATAGAGTCGTAGAAACTCTCGCGTTAAGTAGTCGATAGTCTATACCAGGGGTCGGCAACCTTTTCAACCACGCGGGCCATATTTTTTTTCAATTTTTCATCAAGGGCCACATTAAAAAAAAAATTACATATTATGATATAATACTTATTATATAATTGTATTGCTGTTATATTTGACTATTTTACATAGAAATATTAGAGTAAAAAAACACAAATGTTATTGGAAAAAATTGCATAGAAAAATTTAATTGAATAAAAAATTGTAAAGTTGTAAATTAATGCGATTTCTGTGCCTGCAGTTTATTAGTTAAATTTTCGATATCAGCTTGCAGACTTGTTATTGAGACTCGTAATACAGCTCGTAAATGACATCACTAAGGCGCGAAGATTGCTTACTTTTTCTGTACTTCACAATGGAAATTGTCTGCTCACATATATATATATATATATATATATATGTACTTGCAAACGCCGCTATAAGTTTTTGTGCGAATTGTCTGATTCCAGGGAAGGTAGATATTGGAAGACAAGTATAAAATTGAGGCAAACTAGTTGCTTCACGAAAATAATTTTTTAGAACCTCATCATTTTGAAGTTCAATGACTTCCATTTGTAAATTATTCTTGACATTATTTATGTCCACACAAACGCACTATATATTAGGTACAAACGCAAACAGTCACACGTACGTTGTAATACTAATCACTACAAACTCAAAGTAACTATATGAATATGACTGAGTAGTACAGCCATCATTATCTTCAACTTCGATTAGATAATAATAATTTTATAGATTAAACTGACTATACCATATAACTGTATAATAGAATAAACATTAACTATTAACGGTTAGATTAGATTTTATTTATAAAAGAAAAATAATTATAAAATATTGAAAATTATATGAAAAATGTTATTGAAAAAAAATAAAACACAAAAATTAACCACCTTTGTGCGGGCCATCAAAAATTGCTTCGCGGGCCGCATGCGGCCCGCGGGCCGCGGGTTGCCGACCCCTGGTCTATACGGTAATACCGTATACGTCGAACACTCGAATATATAGATAATAATATTGCAATAACGCCCGTCGGCCGTCTAGAACAATCGTCGTGGTGAGTCCCCTCTGCGCTTCGCAAAACGGAACCACCATCCCCCGGCATGATGCACTGCGTGTATACGTACACTTGTGGATAAACCTCGCCGGATAAGTCACTACAGCCGCTCGCGAAGCATTAACGACTATAATAATAATAATAATAATTAATTTCATCAAAACGGAATCCACCTAACTCGAGGATGTATTATACATACAATGTGATATTATTATATTACTATGCAGTACGTCGCGTATACATGACAAAAAAAAAAACAAATAAAATAGTTATAAAATATCAATAAAACGCGTCGTGTATATATTACTATACGAATATTATTTACTATTATGCACACTGCATGATACCCAAGTAAATAAATGCATTTAGTTGTTTGTTCGTAGCAGAACGGCGTGCGACGAGGCAGCCATTTCAACGAATGTTTTTTTTTTTATTTCATCAACTATTCATGAACGCATTTAAAGTTTGGACGTTTAAAATATTTAAAAAGCACATCTAAAAAAAATTAAAAAACTTTTGATCACTGCACGAGGAATATAATATGATATACATGATGTACATACGAGTAAATACTGTATTATAGGTACTTTTCGTAATCTTCTTAAAAGAATTAATTACATTGTAGGCCGTATAATAATAATTAATAATTATAAATGCACTTTCGTGTATAATTTCCATAAAGACTTGTTGTGTACGTATTATATATACGTGTTTGTATATTCAAATCGGGAGAATAATATTTAGTAGGTTCTCGGAAATAGACCTAGTGGAATAACAATGGAAATATTTTTAGTTTGCGACGAAAAATACCAATTTTAATCAGATAATAAAATAAAGTAGGTATACTGAATGGATATCTCGAATTTTATATTTCTATTTCTATTCGAACTAAGCATATTTTTATTTGTATTTTATACCGCGTAATAAGATAATGATTTATATACACATTTAGTATTTTTCATAATTTTAGTCAATTTATGCACGGGTATCGTCATTTTACCACCGTCAATATTTCAAATCACTAAGTACACACTGACATTTGTAAACACTATTATTCCAGTTTAAATATTTATTCGTAAATTATCATTTTTTCTCTTGACTTTTTTGGGAATTCATCGCTCCACCGGAACCACTTATATACTCGTACAACTGTGCAGTCTTTTTACTCAATAGTGTTATATGTTTCAAAATGTAATTACTAATTTATTTATTTCATCATTTTTCGATTGAATTTTATTTTTTAATCTATAGTCCGTGAATATATCACTGTTCGATGTTCATAGTGTAATCAATACAAATACAGGCGAGTCGTCGAGGCTGTCCTACGATATTTTGGGACAAAAAGTTTTGTTTTTAATATTTTAAATATAATCATGTGAACTGTTACGATATGTTTATGTTTCACGGAACCGAATAAATCAATCGTTTTTAAAGAAATCGTAAAAACAAAAATATTGATAATATAAAATGATTTTGATTTTTCAGTGATAATTCCTTTCAAAGAAAGCCTTCCTCGTCAAGAATAGACCTGATCAAGATTATTCATACATACATCCATAACTAATATTTTAAAGCACGCCTTACGCTAATTATTTCGGTGCTGGTAAGAAAATCACGATATAATATTTAAACTAAAAGTAAATAAAAAACTGAATTACGAGTATTTTGCCAAGTGAAAAAATTCTATTAAAATGAATACATCTAATCTATATTACTTAATTAAACATATTATGACGGGTGTGTTTGAAAAATCACGTGACGAATAATACGGAGATTTGAAGTTTTTCCAATTCTTTTGTGCTTTTAGTTTGATAATTATTACGATATAATGCGGTATAATACTGTTTAATTCTGTTTTTACTCATATAAGAGGATTAAAAAATCATAATATCTAATTTTTTTAATTATTGACTTGTTTTAGTCGCAACAACAGTATCATGGCGTCGGATTGAAAAATCAAATAAAATAAAATTAATGACATTCTTTCATACTTCGTAGAAATAATAAAGCCGTACAACGTTAAAAAAAGAAAATATATATATACTAAAATAAGTACCGCGAAAATCGCGTGCAAAACTCGACTGACGGGAGTACATCGAACATTTAGATATAAATATATAATAATATAATATACCTAAGTATGTGTGTATGTAATAATACGAGTGCATAGGAATAATCTAGGCCAGTGATGACAACGCGAAATATGTCAATTATTTCGCCGCATACAATACGTACGTACTATGACCCGTACGTTCGCGACATGGCGTACGGATCAAATTCGTACAAAAAGTACTGTTTCATTATTTGTAAAAATGATTGACTACTTGACTAGTATACACTATACAGTTATGCGTAACTCCACTGCCTAATAACGTTGAAAACCAATTAGAAAACGTAGGTATACAATGTAAGTTGCGCTACGAGTCAATGTATTAATTATAATTTTTACAATTTGTCATTTCTAACTAAACTAACAAAGCAATTATTAATAAGCATGTACGTGATGCCTCACAAGTGTGGGTACCCGCGTACAATCTTATTCAGTTAACTAAGCTTTATTTACGCGTACAAAAGCAGCGTGGAAATATCACATTATAATTATTTTCAACAATCCACTTTGCAGGTATACTAATAATAGAAGGAGCAATTAGTACGTTATTATTTTTGTTCGCGATTCTTCGTGATTCATGAATAAAAACATTACATAAATTGTTTCCAAAAAAACGTTACACGTACGACAATTTTTAATTTAATTCAGACAATCGCCTATTATACTATTTATAGCTATTGCTAATGCATTATATACTCTTATTATATTTATGTATACCGGTAATCTATTTTAATACAATACCTGGTATTTGGTAGATTTGTCATGTTTGCGCTGCACGGTGTTACATATACCTGTTACAGAAGGACGTCAAATCCTTCAGATTCACTATATCTGTACAATGCATATGCGGAAATCGGAGAATGGGGCTTAAGGGGACTTAGGCCTTCTCTTCAATAGTAAAAATTAAAAGGCTTAGCCCCTCACTTAATTTGGCTCACTCTCACAGATGTAAAACGACAACATCTTGTAAAATTTTACTGTACATTGTACTTAAATAGTAATATTAATGTGCTCCTGATTGGTACTTCCACATTTTTTCTAATTTAAATGCATCAATGAATAGGTAGGTAATGTAAATTTGTTTTAATGCTATTAAATTATGATTTTTTGTAAGTTAAAAGTTTTTTTGAAATAAAAAATGTTCAAGAATTGTTACTACGAACATAATTTATTTTTATTTTTTTATTGTATACATTTTTCTTATTTAAATAAGTAGGTATGTTTACTTAATAAGTGTATTAGTTAAAAATTGTTACAGTCCCAGATTTAAACTTATAAATTATTTACAATAATGAAATATGTGGTATTTCATTAAGCTAAAAACTGTCTAATGTGTGATATTTCAAATCTAAACCAGTCATAAATAATCAAACTTAAAATAGCTCTTGACCATGCTATATAGAACGGGGACCGGCAACTGGTGGCCTGCAAACTTCATCCGCCTTCCGGCTCGAATACTGTTTTAATCTAGTCCTTGTAATCTTTAAAAAAAATAAAAATGAACTCAGAAAATTCTAGAAAACGTTCTGGAGCTCCGCAAAGCCCTCTAACACCAACACGCTTCAAGCTTTTCAATCTATCTGCATTCTGCCTACGATTAATAACATCTTCTCGTTGGTATTTCACAAACAATAATCTTCACAAAGACCTAAAAATTCCTACACTCAATCAATTAGCAAAAGCACATTACTTTAAATTTTACTCCAACTTAAACTCTCACAGCAATCCATTAATAAAGCAACTTTCTTCCACCTCACTTCCTGGCAATTTACGCAGAAGACTCAAAAGACAGTGGCCTAGACACCTATTAAAATTATATAAAAAAAAAAAAACCATGATATCTAAAATAATATTCACGTTCATTTTTTTATTCGTTTACTTATGCAAGATAAAAATACGTGATACTTAATTTTGCACGCACAAATCCAATAATTATATTATATTAATAAAGTAATTAATAATAATTAAAATAAATAATGCCGATTATTAATATTTTTAATGACCTATTTTTAAATTTTATTTTGTTTTTTTGTTTTTGTCCCATTAAATTTTTTAGTTCAGAATATCGGCCTTCTAGTCACTTGAAGTTGTCCATCCTCCTTATATAGTATAATTGTATAATATGTTTTGTTGTTTATTTCATTTAGTTTGTAAGTTATAAATAATTGAGTAATTATTATTCGTAAGCCATAGTGAGCAAAGTAATCTGCTTTGGTATTACACAAAGGACACACGCGTAAAAAATGATTAGTCCACGCCGTTATTTCTCCAAATATCCGCATATGGTACAACGTATAATATAACATCGTAAATAGAACATTCATACTCATATCGTATATCCATTATCTTCTGTGTTTGTAACGTTTAAACGTTAAATTTCTCAAGACTTGGGTTTAACATCAATACACTTTTTATACCTAACACCGTGCAATGTGCGTCCGTATATTATGTGTATATGTTATACGGTAATAATAATAATAAATAACCTATGTAAGAGTCTACGTGTATGTTATAAAGTAGCATCGCTGCAATTCAGTTTTTAATCAAGATAGGACGTGACCCTCGTATTGACCGTCTCCGCTGATCATATCTGTACGTACCATCGTGTACACATGATAATCTATTGAGGTATAGCGAAATCAAGCTATGGTCATTAATTGTGTCTTAAGCATCTAAGCATCTAAGCATGTCGTTAATTGTGTGGCGTTTGAGTTTAAATCAAAATATAAACACTTTTAGTGGAATGCACACTCTAAATTTAAAGAAACAAACACGTTCTACGGTCCTCTGTAACATTTTCGAAAAATATCGTCTGCAGACAAAAAGTTGTACAGACAGTTCTTTAAAAAAAAAATCTAAAAACCACTGTTGAAATTTGTATTGCTCAATTCAAAATGAATACACGAGATGCCTTTGAAAACGCTCTCCTCTTCAATTATTATGTGAGTGATGTTCATGTACAAGTGCAGAGTACGTGTAGTTAAAATAATTCAATTTTGACTTATAGGCTCACCGCAATAATTATTATTATCTTGCGAGGCTCGATTTTGTTAAGAAATATATAATATAAAGACACTTTATTATTATTATTATTATTATTTACATGATGCGTACAAATGATCGCGACGATAAGAATAAATGCGCGAGCATAGTGTACGGTAGTCCAATTACAGCTTCACTGTTTGAAACTTTAAAATAAAATTGATTTACAAATAATGGTGTTGTATAGGAATTTTACAATCCACAATATTTAAGCTTTTATATGATATCGAGGCTATTGACTGCGATCGTCTTTCTCACATTTTTCGTTGTGTATTTTTTTTTTTTTTCAAAAATTGTTCACATACCAACGTGCAGATTGGAAAATTAAATGTTTTCAATTATATCCACGAAACTAAGGCAGCAAAAGTTCGAAAAGTAGGAAATCCACGCACGTTACTTGTTAGATATCAGATCTGATCGGTACGCATCGGGATGATATCCAGGTCTACTGCAGTGATTCAGTCCAAAAAAAAAAAAAATAAATAAAAAATACGGTCTGCTAGCAATCCCTTTAAATGATGGCATTATTTTGTACCAAGTGTTATAACATGTATAAATATAGTGTCTACACAATACTGCACATACATATATATTTATTCAATACAAATAGCGTTATCAGATTCGATATTCCGATTTTATGTTAGACAAATAAATAATGGTAGAACCTATTAGCTTTATATACGTTACACACGTTCGTCGTAGTTATACCAAAGTTATTGTTGCTATTAATTTTTATACGGGTACTTACACTGTATTTGGTTTTAATTATATTTCACGGCTAACCGCTAAGATGTGAGACATGATGTGTACATATTAAGTGTATATTGTATATATTATATATTTATACATCTATATAGTTTATTCAAACAATATTTTTAAAGTTTCAAAGGGTAGGTATAGGCTACCATATGACACGAATGCTTTTATTTATTTTTGTTTTCGAAGTAGAGGGAGTATAATATAGTATATATAAATATATATATATATATATATATGTAGGTGCATATACACGAACACGACGAGAATATTATGGTCGTGACATTATCGTTATATAATATTTATATAGTTTTAGATGGTAGTCGCGAGGCGAGCATGATGATAATTTATATTTTACATCACAGTTTACAAAGTTATAACTTTTTATCTTGTTAGAATTCTATATCATCGAAACAACAACGATGCTTAATAATTATTATTATCAAGGTGTACTTATTCATTTACATAATAATTATAAACTATACAATATATTTATGTATACAAATCGCCACTAAAAGTATAAACGATTTTTTAAAGGCTTTTTTCAATATCATTTATATTACACGCGATATATAATCGATTTAACTTTCACTTATATAGTCTTATACGTATCTGTGTACATAAAATTATTTTTATAAAAATTCAAGTTTACAAATTTGATGCATGTGCGTTGTAGAAATATTCACAAGTAATCTGTATTGAACAGGTAATATGAACAGTGTAGGTGTGTATACCATTTATCTCTTAAATTGGTGAATTGCTGTGTGCCAGTTGTTTTCGAGGAATAATTTAATTACATTTGCACAATCAAAGGGTTAATTACTGTGAACTACTGGGCTAATTAATGAAAACCGTGAATATCATACATATATTTATAATAGTCTTTTGCCGGTTTTAGAGTTACAAAACATAATATACCGTTGTACGGTTGTTTGCGTTAGTAATTTCGGTAATTATAATTGGTCTAATAATAATAATATGAAATACATCGTATTTTAATTTTTTTATGACTAGCGTCATTATGATACGCTTAAAATATTCAAATTTTAGGAGTTAGTTTATACGACGTTATTTGAACACAATATAAAGTTGATAAAATGTCATCCGTGAAATTATGATAATTCGATGTTTTAATTGATATAGATGTATATTAACTGTACACCTCGCTGTACACACAGCAACGAATACGGCGTGTCAGGTATTAAGTGCGCGTTTTGTTTAAACGCAGTCGGAGAATATTCAAACTTTTCTTACGACGTTTGCTGACGGATATTTTAATGCTGCTTGTTAATTTAGTTTTATAACTATTATTTAACGGCACGTTTAACTGAAACGAATAGTTTTATTGAATGCACTGTCTGCGTAACGTATACAAAGGGTTAAACATTGAAAATAAAATATGGAGTTCAGCGTGTTTACCGTAGCCGTATGTAAGCGAACGTATATGTCGTTCGAATTCCAGACACGTTTTCTCAATACAATCCACGTTTTCTACTCTTATGCCATAAATAAATCGTGTCAAATGTCAATTTTATTTTATAAGTATTAATACAGTCTAACTCTTTTGATATATTTCTTTTCTAGAACGATCAGATTTGTTATAATGTCTCTGCACCAATACCCGTTTGTAAAAAACATTCAATAATTGCCGTTAATTAATTAATATTGAAAATGCATTTTAAATACCGCAGGCACCACATATTTTATGATCGTTCGTACATTAATTACAATGCTTTATGCCTATCCGCATCATGATAGCACGTATATTGATTTATAATTGTTATGCATTAAATTTAATTAGATCGATATACGCACCTATGAAATTTATCGTATACAATATGATAAACCTAGGCCCTGTAACGTATAAATAAGTGTGCGGGCGTTGCTGATATCGATATCGATTTAATTCCGTTAATGAAGTTTACATCAAAATTAATTCGCACAATGATTATGTCTGGCGTGCTCGGAGTATTATTGAACGCATCATCAATAACGGGCACTTTGAATTTATGTCATCGGCGATAGCGGTTTAAATTGAATCTATATACCTACGGTTTTTGCGTCGTGTAAAGGCAGTAAAAGTGTATTTGTAATTGAGTATTTCGTAAATCTAAACACGCCTAAAACGGTAAAACGACGAGAATATTATTACGTTGCTGTGCGTACACCGTATGCCTACGAATCAATAGTTTTATTACATACAAAATAAATACATCGTTTCGTATGTGTACGTTTAACACAGCTGGCGCATTTGATATTCGGTCAATAAGACGTATAATGATGTAGGTGCGTAGATATAGATACCGAGTTGTGTACACGTATATGATACACGCAGGGTGTGGTTTAAATTTTTGGCAAGTCTCACCCCAGTAGTAGCCAGTGCGTCATATCGTATATATACTTGAGAGTAATATACCCTCTTCGATGTATATTGTGACGTAATATAACTGTGTGGTTCTCCGTAGACCCGCCACGACTCTCACAATTGAAACGGAATTTATCTTTTATTAACGCACTCTAACGTATTCTATGGTGAGCTTAATTGAAACCGTACGGTTATATTGAATTAACAATTAACTTTTATTATTTGTCGTTTGCGGGGATCACATGAATATATATATATTATATGTATAGGTATTCAATGCATTTAAGTGATATTATTCAGAATAACTTACTGTGTACGATTTAAGCGTAATGGGAGAATTAATACTAAATGTTATTTTTGAAAAATCAATCGAGGACAGCGCTGTTCGTATTATAATCGGGATAAATAATTGGATTTAGCCGTGCGATACGCGTGGCGGGAGTCGAACGCGTCCCGATCGAAATTTTCAATTAAAAACTAATAAAAAATGATTGGAAACACAACGAAAACTCAAGTACAATAATACAATACGCGTTATTAACTTATTACACACACACACACTCACATACGCACGCACGCATACATAGATAGTTGGATGTATAGGTACACACGACAGGCGGCAGCAGAGCATAGGTTGCTCGAATCGTGTTACAACAGTCAACAATACAGTGTATTTATGAAGGTACCTACGCTTATAGAACGTCTACGTACACACGGGAGCATAATACAATACCACGGATGTCGTTGGTAACGGTGTCGGCCGGACGCGGGGGAACTGAGAAGAATGGGAAAAAATAAACAAAATTAGGCCCGTATTATAAAAAACATATTTTCGTTTTGACGCTGTACAACCGAAAACCAATAACGCGATGTACGTAATAATATTACATTGGTAGGTGTGTTCTACGTGTTCAAGAAAAATCGGTCGGGCTATCGATTGTGTGTGTGAGAGAATCCTACAGTGTGATGCACCGATGCGTACATATCTTATCTCAAGTCTGCAATCATAGCGATATACTTCATTAATTATACGATTTTATGGTTTTTAAACACGGTCGTGTGCGTGTGATACCCGACGGAAGACTAGACGGCGACGGCGATCGACCGCGCTAACGCTTTTTCTCCTCGTGATAACAGTAATAACAACGGCAACAATAACATTACGATCAATTGGCGACCGTTGTCGGTGGGGGCGTGTGTGTGTACGTTTCACGGTTAAAGACGCTGCGTCTCGGGTCGTTTATCAACACGGAATCGTATGTGTCGGTACCGCCGTCGTGCCCAAACGTCGGCGGAACGATTTCGTATTTAAACGATTTTTACTTTTCGTCGTCGTCGAACACAATAGTATTATTGTTCTTCGACACGAAACACGGGCGCGCACAGTGCACACACACACACACACACACACCGCACTCGCAGACGTACAGGACGTTTGGAAAAGGTCATTGGATTTTTCCGTCGCGGAATTTTTTTCTCGGCAGAGGGGGACGGCCAGGCCATATCGTGTTTCGCGGCGGTCGTGTGGCCGGACGAAAATTCGCGCGACGCCGTGCAGCGCCACGGCGGCGGAACCCGCGTTCTCGGTCGATTCGCGCCGCGTCGGGGACCGGGCAGCGACGCGGACGCGACGGCACGCTGGCGCACCTAATCGTCGGCGGTGTGTCACTGCTCGACTGTTGTCGGCGGCCGATCGCGCCGCCGTCCGTCGTCGTGGGCAAACATCGATAGGAGGGGGATGGCGCGCGTGTGTGTGTATGTGCTCGCCCGAGTGTGGCGCCAAATGGAGGGGGCACCTGTACGCGCGGTTTTCTTCCATAATCTCCGGTCGGTTTTTTTCCCCATCACGGAACGCAAGAGTTTCGACGGTAAATCAAATAAAATACAAATTAATGTGCCATCGACGTTTCGTAAAGTCAATTTTTTAAATTGATTGGAAACAAAAAAAATAAATAAAATAAAAAAAGATAAATAAACGCCGTGGACGCGCGGCTACCAGTATGTCATCGGACCGCGTCCCGTCGAAAACTCGGGACGAGCACGGCACGACGGACACGGAGCTTCCACATCACGGAGAACTGGTCGAGAGAGAGAGCGATCGTAATGATTTCGTTTCGCGTACTCTCCGAGCGAGTGAAACGCCGCGACTACGGATCGGAAGTCGCCGCCGCAGCGACGCGAGTCTATCGGCACTCTCGCAGTCTCGCCGCCATCGACGGCGCGCGCTCGACTCGCGGCCGGCTCGTTCCGGCGGCGGCAGCGTGCGGCTCGGCCGCGGTCGGTCGTCGTCGCCGCACCGTTCCCCACCGCTGCGGACGGTCCCGAAAAGGTGAACGCACACACACACACAGGCGCCCGTCGCCGCCGTCGTCGTCCCCGGCCCCTCTCCAGTCCGCATTCGACGGTGTTCGCGTCGTCTAGTGAGTGCGTTCCGTGTCGGTCCGTTCACGTCGCAAATGGAATTTTCGTCGCGCACATTACGCCAGTCGACGACCATCGGGGACAATCAAACGTTACGAAACCAAAGCTTCTAAATGGATGGTAAGCGTCGGGTCGGGTCGGTTTATGAGGGATTCCGGGGTCGTGGTCCGCGACTTTTTGCCGGGCACGTCCGTCGCGCGCGCGCGCCGCTTCCGTTCGGCATCATAACGTCTAGCTTTTCGCTTTTATTATTATTATGATTTATTTTTTACAAAATTTTTTATTCTGTTTTTTGTCTGGTGGCCACTCGCTTTTTTTTGAATTACGACTCCTCTGCTCGCATTACCGACGTTTGGCGACGGACGCCCCCTTGTTCACGTGGTCTCCGCGCCCATTCGCACAGTCCGTGTCGTTTTTTAAATTTTTCGCGTTTTTTCACTCTCTCTCTCTCCCCTCCACCTACCCCTAAAAACCTCCTCTGGACGGTGCTCTTCTCGTCGACCGTCGACGGACACACACGCGTTTTTGTGGGGCACGACGGCGGCGGCGACGACGACGACGGTAGTGGCGACGGCGGTGGTGGTAGCGAACGCCGTCGTCGGTTGGCGTGTTGCCGCCGCCGCCGCCGCCGTAATGCGTCGTGTGGCGCACTTGGCGGCCGCGCGCGCCGTCGCTCGGTTTGGGGCCCACTGAGCGCGCGCGCCCGTTGCAAACAACGCCGCCGCCGATCCCCCGCCACCGATCCCCCGCCACCGCCGCCGCCGCCGCCGGCCCACAGCTGAGTAAGCCGAGGTTTCTACGGCGGATAACGTCATAATCGTCGTCGGGTCTCTCTCTCGCTCTCGCTCTCTCCGTCTAACCTCTCTCTTCGCGGCGCACGACGCACACACGCATATACACTCGGCCGCGCGCGTCGGTGTGCGGCGGCCGTACGTTTTTCTACGCGCCCCGCGCTTTTTTCGGCTTCGCCGGATCTCCAAATTTTCTCAATTACGCCGCCGTGGTCCCTCGTGTATCACGTGAGCATAGAAATTTTCGCTACGTTGAAAAAATTAATTATTAACCGAATATCTTCGATCGAGATTCATCGCGTCTCGGTTGCGACCTTTTTCTCCGGTACTACGCCTATTTTCCGTTAACGTTTTAGTGTTTATTCGTTTATTTGTTTTTTTTTTTTTTTTTTAATTTTCATTCATCCGCATCCTACATTAATCTCTTGTCGCGTTTTATACACCGTGACCCTATTAAAATATAATGTCATTTTTTTTTCGCGCCCTTACTCCCGCACCGTACGTGATTTTACGTCGGCTCGAGTCAAACGCGCGTCTCCTCTCCCTCCTTTCGTTAATAATAATAACGCATCGAGCCATGTGGGAATATTGTTTGTTTCACGACGACGGGTTTGTTCGAGATAATAAAACGCGTCTATTCTTCTCTCGTCTCACTCGATATCGAACCGTACGACGCGCGTTATTGTCGTCGTGGTTGCGTTCGGCCGATCTCGTTTCGAAACACTGCCAGTGCAGTGTGTTTCGCTCGGGTTAATAAACCGCGCGTGGTGTTTCGACCGTCGTGTCCCGACGACGTTTAGGGGTCAGTTTCGAAAATAGAAATTATCGTTCTCGCGGTGTAATTATTTTTCGAAAATATTTCCACCGTTTTTCAAATACTAATAAAACTAGACGGGTGAAATAGAAGAGGAACCTACTTCGCCGTCGCACGTCCTCTTTATTTATCGTTCTCTTCCCCGTCTACCTCTCTCCTGTCCGTCGGCGCACACAATTTTTGTCGTGATAATCTCGCTCGACGACGGGTTAAAATGAGATTCGGGTGGAACGCCGATATAAATAAATAATAATAATATCACCTAGGTGTACCGTCTGCGTCGCTTGTTAATCCACAATTATATAGCGTAAACCGTCGTCGTAAAGCGTTAATGTACACCAACACGGGAATATTGTGGAACGCGTGCGACCCGCCGCCGTCGTGCTCTATGGCCGTGTACGTCGTCTCCGCGGAGTGTGTCGCGCGCGTAATGAATAATTTAGCAACGATATACGCGGCCGCCGCCGTTTCCGTCGTGTATCCGACCGCGCGGTTTCAAGTGCAAAATGTGTAAAACAATCGCCGCGTAAAAATCTCGAGCGGAACGACCGAGCGAAACGCGATTCCGTGCCCGAAAACACCAGACGTCGTCTCTACGTTTCCATACAATAATATTGTATTATTATTAAACGCATTAACCCCCCGCGTACCCACGACACGCTATCTATTACTACTTATACGATTACGAATTAAAACACTGTCATGTACTCGTTGTAATTTTTATAACTATATTTCAATAGTTTAAGCAGGTGCCGTATTTTTTTTTTTATTTTTTTTACTTAGATGTGAGTTCGTGACTTTCGCCCCCCGAGTATAATACTGTTGTGTATAGTGTTTCGATAGGTTTGTTCGTAATTTCTCTCGATAGCGACGACAAAACGATAGGTTAGGTCTTAGGTGTCTTGACGCGTTCGTATTACGTTCAATAATATTACTCGTTCTCGATAGATATTATTATAATACGGTAAACCTTGTGAACGTTACACGTTCTCGTGACATGTGTGTACACACGTATATTATTTCGTCATAATTGCTCGCATAAGAACAATTAATCCGCTGAAAATGTCCTTTAGTGTGTGTGTGTGTAAGTTATGCATGCAGTTAGGTACGCGTCCGTTGACGCATGGCTGTTTGTTTTCACGTATTTTAAATATTGTTACCGTTTAATGATAATTTTTATTTACTGTTGAAAAAATATAATTTTTGGTTTAGTGACGACGACCGCCACGCATTAGTAGTCGCGTATATTATTATTATTACGATTATTACTATATTTTTTATCGAATAGAGTTAAAAAATCGAGCACGATATTCTTTTCTACCAGAACCGTCGTTCAACATGTATTGTACTTAATTATTTATCAATTCATCGTGGTAAATTACGGCAACGCCTACTTAATGTCGGGCGCACTAGATCCGCTTCTGTTTGCACGCGCATGGTCACAATAGTGGTAAATTAGCGATGCGATATACCTCAAGCGAAATCAAATTATTTAATAAGAAAATACTACATAGTGTATATTATTATTGCTTTTTCTTGCTAATTATTATTGTTACGTTTAGACCTTGTATTATTGGACAATGAACGACTATGTAATTGACATTGAATTATTTTATAAACTTTGAGCTGTAAAATCATGTACAAACACTAAGTAAGCCTCGGAGTAAGCACTTAGGAATACTTTTAACCTATATTTCAAATCGGTACTTCAAGTTGTTTTAGTTATATTTTATTTCTCTCTCTGTCGTGAATATTCCGTACGAAATTTATCCCGTAGTTAATTATTTTTGCAAATTAGTCGTAATTGAATGTTTATTTTTTTCTAACGAATATATTTAACCGGTGTGTTTTTCTTTTAATTGTTTTTTAAATGTGTTTTTACTTTTATGAAAGTTAGGTGGATGAGTGGGGGAATGAGATACTCGGTGAGATGCATATGTTGGCACATTTGTTTTCATAATATTTTATTCGTATAGTATTTTCATGTCTTTTTATTATTATACCTACTCTTTCATAACGGAAATAAAACCATGACAAACCTACACATATTTTGAATTATTATCGTCCATTATTGAAATGTTTTATTGACTTATGATGGTTTAATACATAAATAGTATTTTAAGTAATCATTCAAAAACCAATGTATTTTTTGGTCTTCTAATGTTTTTAACGGAGTTTGAAGGTCGATTTCTTAAATATTTTACCAACTCGGTCAGTACCCACATGTTTCAATGTTTAAAAATTACCTATCATGTTGACATTTTTTAATATTGCCATTGATTTTATAATATTATAAAATCAATGATATTACGTATATTTTAAATTATATTTTGACTGAACACTTTTATTATTGTCATCTACTATTATTTTATAAATTATTTTTAGTTAATTTATAGGTATATTTTATCCATTTGTATATTTTTCGAAAAATATCAGTTTAATTAATTTACTATCTCTACAAAATATTAAGAGGAATTTTCATTATACAGTATATGTATATATATATATATATATATATATATATATATATATATATATATATATATATATATTTGTCACTATTTTAAGGGATTGTTTAGTCGCTGGGGGTCGTAAATCCGGTTTCGTGTCGTCATCGTATATTTCATTTGTGCCTTCTCGGCAATATGTATATAAACTTAAAAATTTATATTCTTGTTTCTTTCTAATCATTCTTTAAATTATAATCTATCTTCACTGCTTATCTATACTTAAAATTATTGAGTGGTTTGTAAGAAGCCACAATACTTTTACGTTCTGATAGCACTGATATAAGTACCTAATTATGTAATGTAATAATTTGGCTTTTTTATGTAATTATATGTTGTTTACTATAAATATTTGTTATTTAAATTCAATTTTATTAATTACCAATTTATTCAAAGTGATAATTTTGTTGATTTCAATGTACGTGTGCTGTTCATGGGATTGACATTAAATATTTGAATATATTTTATACTTATCTATATTCATTGTAAATCCACCAAAATATTTGCATTAGGATTCGTTCAGTGAAAAATGTATGCATACGTTAAAAAATTTCCTTAACTTCAATGATTGTATTTAGTTTTAGGTACATAGTTGATGTTATGTTAGTAATTGCTGATAGAAAATTATAATTATAATAGATCACGGTACTATGAAAAATGTTGGTAATAGATTAGGTAACACGTAGGTGTTACCTACTTATTGTATACATCACACATACACATACCTATTAATTTAATGTAGGCAATTGTTAAAAAAACATAGCTTTTTAAACAGATTTAAAATGTTCCATGTACCCACTAAACCACATTGTCTGGCAAATGGAACAGTCTTTTTCTCCAAATTATTATTTATCCATTAGTATTAATAAATATTTATAAAATATGTTTCATCTCAATACTAATCACTCTATTGAAAATATCGTGATTCATAAGCATTATGTTCACTCATTAATTTTACATAATATTATTAAAATGTAATCTACCTATATATCACACTATTGGTAGGAACCTTTTTAATTTATTACCTACAATTATTATTATTTATTTATGTAATAAAAACATAAATATTATGTTATCTATGTAAATAAAATATGCCATCAATATTAAAAACATTTCTTTAATCGAAATTCTATATTTACCTACTTGAGTCTTAATTTGCAAATTTTCAGTTTTGTATACCTACCGACTACCATATTTAGTGTAGGCACATTTTGCTACATAATAAATACTTTTGTTTTACAATAATATAAATGAGTGATTATATATTTGTATTTTAATTAATAATATTTCTATAAATGTAACTATTTCAAAATATGTATGTATTTATTTTATTACACGATAACACTACTAATAAATTATTTAAAAAAAGTTGTACTTTTCTTACGTTTTGTAATATATTTTTATTATTGGATTCTAAATTTATAATGAAAGTATTTTTTTATTCTATATTTTTCTGATGAAATTTTAAATGACTACAACGTAAATTTTGAAAATAATTTATTTTACTTACTATATTCACTTAATAATTTTTATTTTAAATACACAACTTATTTTGGTATTTAGCCACTTAGGTATATATAGTATATTTTACATATTTTACTTGTTATGCATTTTTATGTTCTTATTACTTATATATTTATGTACAAGAAATACACCAGACGGCAGATGGGTTGTGTCCACAGTAAACTGATAGTCTGATGTTCATAAATGAAAACGAGTTTATTACATTCGTTTTTTTTACCGATTGCTGGTTCTACCATTAATAAAAAAATTGGCGTACAACTTGATCAAGATGATTATTTTAGATTCTGAACGATAATATTGTTTATTTTAATTGGTTTTGCAATTAAATTTGAGAATCTTTTACAGAAAACTTCTTGGTACTTATGGTCAATAAATGGGTTTTGAACGTTATATTTAGATATCCAATCTTTGATCAAATAAAGAAGAATTGAAAACTAACTCGTAAGACTTAAAACCCTGTAATTTTTGGTACATATTTAAATTCGAATTTAGTTAGCGATCATATTTCTACACTGAAAATAGAAATAATATTAGTATAGTAGCACTTACATGAGAAATATGTGACCCCGTATCTAACTGTTACGAAATGTGTTCAGAATTTTTATTTTTTTTTATTAAATAATCTGCGGCCACTGGATGGCCATTGGATGAAGTATTTTTTGTTAGTAGTTTGGTGAGTACAGTATTGGTACACGTATGTGTTTGGCATGGTACGCCGCTAGAGGATCGAGTGGTCACCCATCCGATTTCTAGCGACGTTGGACAGGGATTAACCTCAGTCACATTGTCGTGGCTGTGGCCAACCACTCCGCCACTCCATGCCACTGTTCAGTATTGTTGTCGATTGAAATAGTATTTCATTTATTATAATATCATCCTATTGGTACTTATTATAATTGTTTTTTTTTTTTTAGACTTTTTTGTCAGGAATTTTCCTATTTTTCGACCGAGTCTAACTATAGATCTATAAGTATAACTACCTATAGTCTAACTGTAACCAATTCATGTTTATGAACAAGTATTTTTGTATACCAAACGGTAATTACCGTGATAGAAACGTTACTTAACTGTGTAGTAAATAACCTTAACCTAAAATATTAGTTAAAATAAAAAAAATTAAACATTTTACAATTATTTATTAATTTTATGATTTAAATAAGATATGTGTCGATATTTTTAAATAGCGATTTGTTTGTAAAAAAATGAATTGAAATATCGCAGATAGCACTAATAGTACCTTGTAATATAACTGTCAATATTAGTTTATGATTGATGCTATGAATTGGTGAAAAATTTTAAATCTATGTCTTTCATGTCATCGCATTTTGAGATAAAATAAAAGTTGTCTAGGAGTTTCGTTCAATCTAATCAGCCCTCGATAGATCAGATCTTTTTGGTTTTATTGAGTCTATAGATGGTAATTATTTGGAACTCTTTTTAAGGTTTTCTAGCGTATGGAGTTACTTCATAAATAGTATATTATACTGATAGTAAATGTTGTTTGGAATATGCTATAAACTCGATTTTCATGTATTCGATTTTTTTGTTTGTTTCGTTATTTCGTCGTAAATAAAAAAAAAAACAATGGTGCTACAAACGAAAACGTACCAATTATCAATAATTATTAATAGACGTAATTACATTTTCAAAAAAAATTACATCATCCGAGTTAAATATAATTCTTTGAAAATATTGGATTTACGTTAATCGTTGTTTAACGATTTTCTTTTAATAACATTTTAAGTCTATAACATTTTTATACTTGTACCTACTACAAAATTATGCACCACCTCGCCACAGTTTTCGATCTACCAATATGTTACATGGTACATAAAGATTGTTTTTTAAATTTTAAATCAATGTTTTTATGATTTTATGAAAAATGTCGAAATAACTGATTTTCGCGTAAAATAAGTTTTTTTTTTTTATTCCGCGATGCCATTTTGAATCTTACATATTATTGTAACCGGTGAAAATAATAAACTTCTATCACTATTATATTATGTTACCAGCGTTCTGAAGTGATATGGTATACATCGCACACGATTAACAGATATCGAATAAAATATCGTTGTGAAATACGATAAATACGGTAGGTAAACATAAATTGGCAATTCTTTTGTGTCTCGTTATTTTTTTTTTCCCAGTTTAAAATTCAGTGTTTCACTGTGCCGAACGTTGTGTTATTCGGTGCGGGCAGTTGCCGTTCCAGATGGATAAATGATACAGCGTTACATGTGTTTTCGTTTCGTTTTGTGGTAAAATAAATTACTGCGGAGCTACGAAATGAAAATATAATAATCATAAAAACAATCGTAATAACATTAGAATATCATCACGTGTCCCGATACACGGTCCAGTATTACGTAAATGTTTATCGATCGGATCTGTACGCTCGACGGACGGTGGACGTGAAATGTTTTTTTTGTTTTTTTTTTTTTTCCAAAAAACCGATCATTACGGCCGTCCGGCTCCGAGTGTGTTTTTGAGTTCTCAATAATAATAATAACAACAACAATGATTATCGTCATCGGCAATCAGTATCTCGGGCGAAGCCATCGGCTGTCGCGCACGCCGTGTGGTGGTTAAATGTTTAAAAAGAGGGAGGCGGTTTCTCTCGCTCGCTCGCACGCACACGCACGCACGTGTCAATGCGCCAGTCGGCCGGCACCACACAGGCTGCTCGGCGGCGGCGTCGGTGGCGGCGGCGGCGGCGGCACACTGATATTGCCACTCTCTCGCCGTAGCTCTCGTCGTCGTCGCCCGTCGGAGTCGTAGTCTGAAGTCTCGGTAGTCGGCAGTCCGTGCTGTTTGTTGCCGGTCTCGGTTATGTTTTCTCTCTGCGCCGTGATCCGGTGAATTCAGTGATCCGATTAGAATCGCGGTCACAAATATTTGAAAAATTTGTTCACAGCGGGATCCAGACTGATATTACACTATGAACACACTTAATATATTATGATTTAAATCGTCGCGAATTATATTAATATGTACGCACATATTATCACTTCATCGATCCATTATTATTTCGCAATAGTATATTATGTCGTGCCTGTGTGTGTGTGTGTGTGTTTTATTGGAAAACGACTGGCCCTTTTTTCGACGAAATATTGTCATCATATATTTTTCCAATTCGTTCCGATCGAATTTTTGATACAATCGTCGGTCGCGTTAGTTAATTTCGCCGGAAAACTTGAAGGAGTTCGCGTCGCATCGAATTCTGAAGACTGAAAAACACTAAGTTCTCACGAGTCGACTCTGCGATTAATCATGAAATTAATTTTGAAATTCGCTTTCACAGTACTTCCGCTGAGAACTTTAAATCGATGGTACGTCGGACGTGTTATATGTGTATAATAACTCGTATATTTTCGTCTGAAAATACACTGTTCATTTTTTTATTTTATTTTTTGTATTCTAGTTTAAGTAGTTGGTGTGTACACACATACAAACACTCACACCTACAGCACACACCATACAGCCTACGACATATATATTATATTGTATAACTGCGGTACCGTGAAACTCTGAAATTGAAAACAACATTTATTTACCTCTATTACATGCTTATATTATATTATATTACCTAACGAATCCGTTTTTTATTTCACGATAGAAATTATTTATTTGATTTTTGAAACTTCAGTCGATCACTACACTAATATAACTTGATTAGAATATATAATAATAGGCTCATTTCCATAACGATGTTAAATTTACATGATACTTGATAGAATATTTTATTCTTTTTATTTACAATTAAAAATCGTGTTATTATGAAAAAGTGTATTGTGAGTGTGTCAGAGCGTACGCGATATAAATAAAATAGAAACAATAATCTTAGAAGTTTTAACATTCTTATTTCTTAGTTATAGCTGTAACTTAAAATATGTGTGATTAAAATATTTGAATAGCTTAGGTATTCAATGGGTTTATAAAAATCACGGAATTATGATAAATGTATAATATGATATTTTTATTAACTGACGTATAGTTTAATGTTTTGTGCTACCATAGTTCATACTATAATATATTTTCATATGTCATCATCAAATCTAATTTAATGATTTAAATTTTAAATTATTTAGTTGAAAGTATAAAAATCTATTGATGATTTGTTTAATATTTTTTGATTTATTGAATTTTTTGTATCCGTTAAAAGAAAATAATAACAAAGTTTTTAATTTGTTTTATTTTTTAATTTAATTTTTAATATTTATTTTTATGATTGAGTTATTAGATAATCATATGAGAGATGAAATACCATAGTATGATATTATGTATATTATGATATATTTTCATTATACATTTCCTATCCTATAATATTCTTAATCATAATTTTGTAATAATACTGTTGGATTGGACTATTTTGAAAATAAATATTTGGAAAATATACCCGTAACCAAAGTTATTACATATTAATATATTTACTCTCAAATAATATCTGAGACATCATTTAATATAATTTCCTTTTCTTATTTTTCATGGAGAATTAGTGACATTTATTTTTGTTGTAGAAAAAATTGTTTGTAGAGGGCTCGAAATTTAACACTCTAAAATAATGAGATTACATGGAGCTTTTGGTACAATGGTTCTTAAAAAAAAAAATTTATATATATATAATAAAAAAAATTATAAAAAAATATAAAAAAAAAATGCCCATATTATGTAGTACCTTTACTCGTACTTTTGAATGTATATATAATTTAATTTAAAATTGAATTGATTGAGTTTTAATTAAGTAAGTAGTTATTAAAACGTGAATATACTTATTAATACCTTGGTTATTCTTTGTTTTTCGGCCATAAGATATGGGTGGTGGCAGGCGGGTGTATTGAATTTTAAAGAAATATGGGTCATTACTCATTTCATTAGTAAAATGATGTATTATAGTTGGACTATCGGTAGATTTTTTTTTTTTATCTAAACCCTATACAATTTTGAAACATAAATCCGTTAGAAATTTTTTCGTACTGATATATTCGAAATTTTTTTTGTCGGCATCCCAAGTTTCATAAAAATTATTCAATACTTTTTAAGCATTTAAAATTGGCATTGGGTGTGACAACTAGTTATGTATTATATATATATATATGTTACGGGCAAAGTGGAAAATTCGGGCAATGTATACAATGCCCGGGCATTGTACACATTGTCCGATGCATATTGGGCAATGTGTATTGTAAAGTATTTATACAAATTATACATTTAAAAAATTGTGAAGTACATTTATTCTAATAATTACATAATTAATAATCATTAAATGCTACGTCTGTTCTCTGATTAAACACTAACTATTATACATAATTAATTAATTTTTATATTATTTTTATTTTTATTTATACTAATTTATTTCAAATAATTTTTATTTTATATTACTAATTATACTATGTATTTATTATACTATTATAGTACCTATTTATTTTCACATGTACTGCTTGAATGTATAATTACTTTAAAATTCACATTGCCCAATATGCATCGGACAATGTGTACAATGCCCGGGCATTGTATACATTGCCCGAATTTTCCACTTTGCCCGTAACATATATATATATATATATATATATATATATATATATATATATATATCTATATATATATATATATATATATATATATATGTGTGTGTGTGTGTGTGTGTGTAGTTTTTTCGTGGCGTTTTGAACTATAGAGTACATTATATTTCCTGCAAGTATATCTATTAGTTTTGTAGAATGTTTTCGTAGAACATATTTTATAACTTTGCCCTCCAAATTGTGAATGTCTATTCGCTGTTTCCCTTAATGTTAGTATTTAATTTGGTACTTTGTCAATATGAAAATAATGGCGAAATTCTGTTAGTTTTTATGTAATAATCCTGGAAATAGTCGGCTGTTTGAAAAATAATTAATCGATTCTAAAAAGTTTTAAGTATCACTGTTTGTGCGCAATATAATACATTAGAAATGGGTTGCCTCTTCGCAAAGAGCCTAGTTTTCTCGTAAAAAGACGGATTTTTCATATAGCCTATGACTTATTCATGCATATATAAATTACTAACTAGTTTATGCTGTCAAAATTCTAACTAAACGCGCTTATTAAAAAGTTCTGACGAACGATTTTTGAGATTTTTTATTAGTGTCACTAGTAAAATGTGTGCATAATATAATTAAATTATATTTTCAGATTTTACTATTAAAAATAAAAAATTGTATTTTATAGAACATTAAAAAACTAGTCATGTTCTAAGTTCTATATTATGTCTAGCCTTAAGCTGCAGTGGTCATATTTTATGAAACTTTTGTCAAGTCTATTTAAAAGAGTTGTTGATATTTGGTAAAAATTGTAGGTTTAACTCACAATCATTTTTGAAATTACGATTAAATAGTAAATATCTATTGAAAATGAATTATATGAAAATCTGGCTTATATCAAATTTTACCGTTTTTAGTCAATTTGTAGATAGTTTTGCTTTATTTCTGGAAAAACTGTTATAATGGGAATAAAGAATAATGACTTCTTTAAAATACTGACTTGATAAAGTTTATGATCAGTGGAGGATTAACTTAATTTTTTACAATAACTATTCTTAAAAGTGTTCCGAAAAAACTTATTAACACTATTAAAAAAAAATTTCACTTTACTCAGAAGTCAGAATCAAACGTAATACCTACCTTAAAAATATGTCCCCAAATTTGTGTCTGTTTAATTGTATACTAAATAAAAATTATAATACGTTTTTTTATAATTTCCTGTTAAAAATATTTCATTTTTACAAATTTTTTATAATATACGAAATGAATAAGTATAATTGATTACAATTCTAAATATTAATTTCAATATTATTGTGCATTAATTAGATTAACGAAAAAACTTGATGATTTTACAATTTTTGGTTGAGTTTTATTTACAATCTATGTTATGCTATCTTTGTTTAAATGTTATTTATTATATTTAAATAGTTTATATATTAATGTATAAAAATAATTATATTGTGTTACAATTAATCAATGAGAAAATTTCAAATTGTATAATTGAAAGTATGGATTGTGTAGTAAATTAATTTCAAAACTTAACAACTAAAAAATAAAGAGTGAATAATATGAAAATTGATTAAATTTCAATACTTTTTTAGGTACTTATTCTTGAGTTCTTTCTAAAATAAAAAAAATCAATATTGTAGAATTACGTCTAAACATTTATTTATTTGAAATATTTTTTTTATTAGTTTTTTCAATGTGAAAATCTTTTTCTTACACTTCTAACATATATGTATATATATATATATATATATATATATATATATATATTAGCAGTCTGTAAAAACTATAAAATTATAATATATATACAGGATTCTAAAATATTTTATCAGTGTCCATTTGATAATTTAATGATCAAATGTATTTTATATATATTTGAAATATTTTATATTGAATTTATAGTAATTATAAACAAATTTGGTATCTAATCGATACTAAAGAAACAGTCGTATTACAAGTAATGAGTGCATAATAATTGTTAAGCGTAGGATGAAATTTATTAAATATTTTAAATATTAAACTAGATACTTGTTTACTTTGTTCCAATTTCATCAATACTAATTAAATGCAATTATTATTAAATGTTTTAACAATTGAAATATGAACAGATTCATAAATACTAATAATAATTTGAATTATATTTAAATAAACAGTAACTCTAAAAATAACAATCTTTATACTCGTACGTCCACTAAATTGGAAAAACAACAGTTCTTATAATAAAAAATGAATATTTTTTTCGTCTACTTATTTATATTTATGTTGGTATATACCCAACTAAATTTCCCACTGAAGTATTATGTTTGAACTATAGTGTTGGTATTTATACTATTTACCAATTAGATTCTTATTATCTTTCGCTTTTATAAGTTATTAGTATACTATTGTGTGGCTTCATTTTAACCAAAATTATTCGTAATGTTTCACTATATTTCAGACATTTCAGTGTTTCTATACTTCATAATGTTTAATAATTGTATTTATTATTATTGTAACTCCATTGTGTTTTCACGATAGTCGATAGTTGGCTACAAGTATTTTAACATATTTTATAGTTATTACAATTGATTTGATGTTTAAAAACACATTTTAATTTCTTTTATTCTATTATTAATTTTAATTAATTCAAAATATTTAATCTATTCTCCGAACTATTCTCATTTTAAATATTGTTTGAATATTATCTTCATCATTTATTTCCACAATTGTTTTCGAACTCAATTCAATAGTTTGGAAGTTCCTCTACTCGGCTTTATGTCAAAAATAAATTTGTTCTGAATAAGACCTTCATCACATAACAATAAATAATATGTGTTATTGGTATCCCTTCTCTCGTGTTCTTATATTCAAGGCCTCGAGTCTAGCTATACTAAATCAATTTTGCATTTTATTTTTTTCCCCGTTTAAGTTTGGATGTTACTTTCGATTCTATCTTTTAGAGTGTATATTAATTAAGTTTGTTTATTTTTATTGAAATTGCCCGGTTATTTTCTTAAATATGCATTTTTGTTCCGTGCCATTTTATTATTTACTTTTTTTATTTTGTTTGTTTGGTTAATTTTTTTATATCAGATATTTTTCAAGGTATATTAAAGGTACCTCAGTGATTTCTAAGTTAGCTGCGTGCTTTTTTATTGTCTATTAATTAGTTATTAGTTTAAAAAAATATAAAATAGAATCAGTGGTCGTTATGATAAATGTCTCTTTAAAAAATGATTTTGAATAATAAATATATAATTATTCTTTATTCGCTATTAGAAATATACAATAATTCATAATTATCATTTATTTGATTGAACTGTTGATGTACAATATAAAATAAGTACTTGTTATTTATTCAGAGCATAATAAATAACTTATTGAATTCTTTAAATTGCACTCAAACACTACGCAGTTATTCTGGGTGTTTCTTTATCATCTTACATTGAAAATACTTGCAACATCGTTGTATTTTAGTGACATATTCTGTATGGTTACGAATCTGAAATTTGCAGTAGTTTTTTATGTATTTTGTGATCAATACATTTTGTAATATGTTTATAACTAAAATATTATAATTTAATTAAGTGCCTTCTGTTCGTTGAGTAATGAGTAATTTATTTTAAATGTGCGATTAAAATTGTTACTGCCTTGTTTATCTTGAGTATAAGTGGATTTTTAATTGTTTTACTTTAACGTATTGACCAGCCCTTTTACTGAGAACTTTAAAAATAAATTCTAGGTGGGCCAAGATTCTATCTAAAAAGTAGTTACTCTCCCAATGATTTTGAAAAACGCGGAGGTCGGAGTTTTCGATTTTTTTTCGGGGGGGAATTATTATCTATATAACGACAGTGAACTGTAATAAAAATAAAAATTGTCTTAAAAGATTCCACGCAGACCGACAGACAGATAACATAGCAGGTTAAATAAAATCATTAAAAAAAAGAACATTTTATTTAAATTGTATTAATATACTGCATTTTTAAATAAATGTGAATTAATTTTTGTTTCAACTTTTATTTAATATTTTGGCGGGCCGATTAATAAAAGATCGCCTGCCGGATTCGGTCTGCGGGCCGTAATTGGACACCATTAGTTTATGTTATTAAATTATATAGTCAAATAATGAAATTTTACTATTATAATAACTTATAATTTTCTGAACACTTCCATCGTGTATAATTTGAAGGTATTGAATATTTATATACAATTTAATCTATGAATTGTTATTTCATCCATTATTATTGAATATATTAAATTATTAATTATAGTCGCAATTGGTTTAAATGTACTCCCAGGTATAAGTTATTTTTTCACCATATTATTTAGCGTTGGTTTGTATTTCATGTAATATACGGTACCTTTCTGACAACCCATGTTTCGAGCAGCTGGCAATTATATTTTATAATAATAGTTTCTCTTTATTGTATATACAGAGTGTCTTCTGTATTTTAACTTTTTGTTTTTTTTATGTTATTGGTTTTATTCCCGTGTCCTTTTCTGATTATTAAAAATAACAACCATTGCGTGTGACACATTTACTTTACAAAATCCATTCAAAGTTTAATAAATAAATCAATATTAAAAAAAAAAAAAAAAAGAAATGTATTGATTCACTTATAACCTGTAATACTTTGGTAGTTTACATTTGAATTTAGATAATCAATAATTTTATTTTAGGTATTTGAACTTGATTGGTTTAAATTTTAATTAATTGTTCTCGAAATCTATATAGTTTTGTTATTGCTACATTCAATGGTCTAGAAACCCCTTCGTTCGATTAGTTGGTTAACCTTGAGTTAAATTAGTTTAGGAAACACTTTCTGATAAATAATTTTATGCGAAACATCTTAGGATATGTTAGAACATTATTTAAAATGTCAAATATAAAAATTTTATTTGATAATTTGAATGATTTTCAAAATGTAAACTTACGGCGTTAAGGGAAGAAAATTGAAGACAATATTTATATAATAGAAAAGTTTTTTTTCTGTAAATTAGTTATTTATTATTCCGTTTATGACCTTTTATTCTATACGATATTTAAAAAAATTCCATCGAGTAAATATGAGTTGGTTGGTGACCTTATTTTTAGAATATCTTATTTCTGGTACATTGTCATCAGACAAATACAAAAATAGACAAGTTGATTTAAGACGTGATTAGTTAATACATATCATATAAACGTTTTTATTTTAGTACATTTAAATATATTTGCATAATATTTTAATGATAAATTAAAGCATATTATGACGACTTTTTATCGAATCAGTTATACTTATTGTTTCCCTTAATTATTTTCTTCACTGGACGTTCCTTACCATTAAGTATCTATAATTATATCAATTTCATCATTGGAAATCTAATAAATATTTTTTGATTTTAGATATCCATTCATGGTGGGAAGTTCCGAGTATTGCTCACTTCTGTTCTCTATTTCGTGTGTCTTTCGATCTTCTCGACTTTGATATCGAAGTAAGTAATCCGACTTGGCGTTGTTGAAAATATCAATAATAATATATTAATAAAAAAAAAAAAAAATTATTCAGGATTTAGAAGCCGCTTTATTGACAGATGGAACAGAAGACAATGGAAACTCTTTGCTGCAGGAGCTCATCGCCAGATTGTTATCTGGCTGTCTCGGAAATAACAGCATATCTACTTTCAACTATCAAATGTTTTTGCGCCGGTTGTTTAGAGAGAAGTGCAAGGTTAGTCTACAAATTGAAAAAAAAAATGTATAGTCATAAATAACCTAACTACAAATATTAATATTTAATATTTATTTAGGAGTACAATTTCCAGAACCCCTTCAATTCTGATATCGACTTCCAGTTTTTGCCACTTCGAACAAAAGTGGAAATACTTCATGCGCTGTGCGATTTCCGATTGGATGCTGATGATGTCATGGAATCGCTTAAGAATCTTGACTCGGATAGTTTGAGAGTGCATCCTTTAGGGTATGATGAAAACAAATCTGCTTACTGGTACTTCTATGGTACCCGTTTGTATAGAGAAGATTATGAAAAAGTAGTTCACAACAAAAAAGTGAGAAATTTAATTTTTGATTACCTACTATTGTTTAGTTACAATAAAATTTATTTTTATGTATATTTTTACTTCAGAAAAAGAAAAAACGTGGGCGAAAGAAGAAAAGCGAACCTCCTGTTTGCTCAGATACAGAAGATGAATTAGATTTAGGCTCTGGAAAATGGCAGGTTGTTTGCTTTACAGAGAGCGATTGGGAAAGGTTAGCTTTAAAAACCGAAGATTCAGACAACAAAGAAGTTCAAGCCTTACATCAAGTTATTACCGAAGACTTTTTACCAGAAATTCCCCGTTTATTCGAAGAAAAAGAGAGATTGCAGCGAAAACGCTTATTAGAAATGCAACCACGTCGGCAGTCTACTAGGCTTGAAAAACTTAAACAGAAAGAAGAAAGAAAAAAGTATGAAGATTTATGTCGAGAACAAGAAGAAACAAGTAAAAAAAAAGAAAGTAAAAAAAAACGACAAGAAAAACGACCAAAAACCAAAGAAGGAGGATTATCCGACAGTGAAGCTGAAAGTCATGGATATTCTTCAAGTAGTTCCAAAAAGACTGGTCGTCAAACCAATAATTCATTAGCTTCGGCTACTGGTCAAATAGTAATTGAAGCTTCTCAAGAAAAACCTGGGACTAAAACTACATCAAAAGCTGGGTTAGTATGATAAAAATAAATAACTAATATATCTATTACTATTCTTTATTATAAAATTATTTTCTTAGATTTAAATCCACTACTGAAGATTTGCAAATAGGTATGTACAAAATATTGAACAAATTAAAAGATCACGAAGATGCCTGGCCATTTCTTGAGCCAGTTGATGAAGAAATAGCTCCAAGTTACTACAGGGTAGTGAAATGTCCAATGGATCTCATGCAAATGGAGGACAAGTTGAATGATGGTTTATATGAAACATTTGATCAGTTCAAACATGATTTTCAACTAATTATCGCCAATTGTAAACAGTATAATGGATCCACTAATGGTAAAATATTAAAAATATCCTTAAATTATTTTGAAATTTTATGTTGGTGTTTACATTTTAGAATATACAGTCATGTGTGGAAATTTACAAAGAGTATTCAACATTGGGGCTCAAAAATATTTAGACTGGGAGATTTCCGAAGGATCTGATGATGAAATGGCATATCTCAAGAGGTATGAAAATGGAACTATGAGGTCAAGAAAAGGTAGGAACCGACAAAGAAGTACCAGTAGTAAAGAGTCTTGTAATAATACCGATAAAGAAAACGAAGAAAAATTACGAGAGTGTTTAGATTCAAGGTAAATACATTTAACTAATGTTAAGACGATGAATTTGTTTATTATTATTATTTTTTAATGTACATTATTTTGCACTTTAGTAAATTTGAAAGCGGGGTCAATCAAACTGACGATGATACTTGTAGTTTAGATTCAAAACTAGAATCTAAAAAAAAATCTGCAAAAGAATTGTCTAAGCTAAAGAAAAGTGTAATGATAAAAAATACTAGTGCAATAGAAGTGCAAGCACTTGAAGAAGTCACAGAACAAACATTAAGGGTACATTTTAAAATGTTTAATGAAAATATTTTTTACAAATGTTTAATTCACTAATTCATATACATAGGATATAAATAAGTGGTTGGATGACACACCAAGCTTTTCATCTGCTAGTAATTCACCAATGGCTACATTAGCTGGTTCAGTATTGGATGATGCTGAAGTAACATCACGCTTGGATGCAGAGTATCGTCAGGCCCATAAACTTGATAAACCACGTTTACCTTTTAAAGTATGTAATTTTTTTTTTTTTTTATCAAAAAGTTTAATGCTATAAAACATATATTTTTTTATTATAGGAAAAAAAACGGCCAGCTAAAGAATCTATTGCATTACCTGTGAAAAGAAAACGTGAAGTCCAAAGAACAATTGATCGTCTGCAGCCGGGTAAAAGTAAAGGTAACTTAATCTCAAACAAGTCAGAAGACAACCAGACTACTTCCAAACAAAAATTGATTAAAGCTGATTCAGAAACAGCACCAACTCTTAGTTTAGGCACGGTATTGAACACTGATCTCATGGGTTTTTCTTCAAAGAGGTCAAGTGAAGACAAAGATTTAGAAAAGACCGAGGATGAACCTAAAAAAAGTCCTAGTGATACTTTGTACGTAATAAATAAAGAAGAAGTCAAAATAGAATCATCAGAAGAAAAACCGGAAAAAGCCACTCCGAATCTCAGTGCGTGGTTTAAAGCATTTGGTGCTCCAAAAACACAACCGACTCCAAAGCGCAAACAAGAAGCTGTGGAAACATCTCCTATGTATACTGCTTATGCCATGAATGATATGGTGCCCTATGATTATACTTTAAAAGATGCAGACAAAAAAGAAAATTTATCTCAATTGGATAGTAAGAAGATGACAACATCTGTTCCTTTAGTCTCGCCTGATAAACCAGCATCTAAACGCCAGAGAAAGACGAGTACTGGTAGTAGTGTTTCTGAACAGTCGTCCCAAAATGATTCTTGGAATTCTCCTCGTCCAAGTTTAGATGAACCATACCTGTCACCACAGTCTGGAAATTCTCCTCAACAGTTAAAGCCTTACCAAAATGTTTTAAACATTCCTCATGCTCCAATCAAAGTGGGCTTTTATCAGGATGCGTATGCTAGGCCAAATTCAGATAAAAGCAACAGCTGTAGTCCAAGAAATCCTTCTAGCGTAATGACCTCAAGTCCTCATGGACAAAGTCCGCATCAAACTTTTACTAGTCCATGTGACATGCCGAACGATAGTCCTGGTGGTAATTTCGTCGGAAGCCCCCATGATGCTAGTTGTAGTCCACATAACAATGTTGTTAACAGCCCGAAGGAGAGCCCACATCATTTGATATTGAGTCCACAAGATTCAAGCAGTAGTCCCTATTATAGTCCTCATAATGTTGTAAATAGTCCCAAAGAGCCAGTTGCTAGTTTAGCTGATGATTACCAACAAAATCAAAATGTTTACTCCCAATACATTGGATCACAACAAAGTTCACCTCAGAATACTTACACCGAATTATATCCTCAACAACAACAACAACAACCAGCGGTCACTACGCCTTCTAAAACTCAAAATGTGTTTCCAGTTAAGAAACGTGCGTATAACGAATCTGATAGACCTCAAGAAATGGCATTCACTCCGACTGTCGCCAGTAAGGAACAAGAAAGAGTATTTGTACCTACTCCAGGGCAGATGCCCAATTCTAATTTTAATTCTGAACTCAATTATCAAATGGCCTACCAACGAAATGATCAACCACTACCTCCTTATCAGCAAAACATGGAACATCAACATCCTCCTGTACCTGTAACCTACCAAAATAATCTTTACAATTTACAAGTGGCTCGTGATCGTTCTGAGAGTGAACAAAAAAATGTGCCAAATTCCTTATTCAACTATACAACTCCCAATCCTACTTTTGTATCAGCACCAGCCCCTCACTACACATCAACTCCTTTAAATTATTCCAATCCTCCTAAAGAAGCTCCTGGTTATACAACGGCTCCATTGAATTATGCTAGTCGAACATCATCTGGACAATTTATACCCTCTAATTTTAAGCAACCCACATCTCAAACAAGACTTAACTATAACAATCCTTATGAACAATACCCTGATCAAATCAACCTACGACCTTATAACTACCCTGTGCTACCTAGCAAGTCGTATCCACATCCAATGCAAGAGATGATGCCTAGTAAGTCACAAAATATTGATTTTACGACAGGTCGACCGTTACCTAACATTATACCAGGAAACATGGGTTACCGTTATAATCAGCCAACGTATCCTGGTCCATCTGTAGCAGAAATGATGAAAAACAAAATGGATATGAGTCAACCAACTTATTCAAGTCCGACCATGGCCGAGATGATTAAAGCAAATCAACCAACTTATGTCAATCCAGCCATGGCAGACATGATGAAAACTAATCAACCAGCATATCCTCCAAATTCATCTGTTGCCGAAATGACAAAGTCAAAAACAGAAATGAACAGACCTTTAATGATGGAAACATTACCACCAAAGCCTGCTAAAAAAACTAGTAAAAAGAAAAAAGCTGCTGCACAACAACAACAACCATTACCACCCCGACCAGTAGTCACAGCAACAACAGCACCAGCAGTAGTGGAACCCCCACGGAATGTAGAACAACAACGTACCGATCCTTCATATCCGCATCACTATCCTCCACTTGTGAAACCTCCTATGTCAACAGGACCATTCAATTTTAATCCTCCGACCATTAAGGATGGTTATCAAGATTACCTGAATGAAATGCGGTCAACTGGCTATTTCGCAGATCCAGCAGCAGCTGCTGCAGCAGCCCAGTCAGATGAAAGAAATCCTGCATTTGCTTTCGCGAGGCCACCTTCAGGATATGCTCCTCCACCTTTGGAAGCGTATAATCCTCCAAACCCTTCAGATATTTATTCACAATTCTTACAAAGACATCCAATGATGTTACACCAAGGACTGACGGGCTTCCCACCTCCTCCAGGGTATTTAAATATGCATGATCCAATGAACAGACATCCTCCTTGGATGTAATCCAATCAGTAATCAATGCTACTTAGAAGTGTTCTTACAATTTACCATTGGTTTTATTTGCTTATCTCTTTATGCAAAATAATATTATTTTAAATTGGCCAATTTAAATTATCATATAACCAAGAAAAAAAAGAGCTTCAATTGTTCGTTTAATTATTTGTTTTATTGATTCGATCATTTTTTTTATTATGTTAACCGACAAATATTGTTAGACATACTTAAAATTAGTTGACAGTTTTTTTTTCTATTTTGTTTTACCTATTATTTTATTTAATCTTGAGTTTTTATTTATTTCAATCTTATCAGTAATATATTATTATTGAGGTCTTAATTTGTAAACAATCACTAAAAATACTTGTGATATTTTGCTATAGAAACAAAGACAAAACGAAAATTCCATTTGTATTAATGTGTGTCTGTACAAAAAAAAAAAAAGAAAAACAAATCTGCTTTCCTTCTTGAAAACATTTTAACTTCTTCCAATAAACCTAAGTGCAATTTATTGTAAATTCGTAATTTTTATTATATTTATAATTTAATATTGAACATTTAGCTATGTTAAAACACCTATATTTCAGATTTGTTAAATGGTTTTATCATATTAGGTTTATATACTTTTGTTTAATAATTTTACCATCTTGAGTTAATTACTTCTTTAACTCTTCAGACCATTTATTTTCTGCTAATTTATAAATTATTTCACATTGATCATCATCTTACATCCATATGTGTATACATATATTTATGTATTCATTGTCATTCGACTCTTGGGTCACTTGAACTGTTCTACTTTTATTTTTATAGTATTAACATTATATAAGTTTTTTCATACAAAACAACACAACAAACAATATTTGCCTACAAGTATGGAAATGAATTATTTATAAATCATTTCACCTAATGTTTAAATTGAACACAATGGTTTAAAATTATAGATACTTTCTTGTACTTTAAAATAACATGGATTTTTAAGGTTTTGATTTTATTTGACAGATGATAATAGAAAATTAATTTTATAAAAAAAAAAAAAAAAAAAAAAAAAAAAAATGTATTATTAATTATTATTTATTTTATTATTATTATTATTATTATCATCATCATCATAATTAATCTAAATATTTCCTTGATAAAATGGTGTGACAAGATATTTGTTCTCGTATTGATCTCATCTGTCATTTTATTATTTATACAAATAAAAATTGTGAAAGGGAAAACACACTAGTAAAATTCTAAGTGCAATCTAATAAGAAAAAAATATTGTAAAACAAATTACTATTATTTATTTTTTACTTGTTAGAATTTTTTTTTTTTTTTTTGTTGGTCATGTTATTTGTTATGAAACATAAGGACGAATTGTTTATCATGTTTGAACGTACTATCTTACAATTATATTCATTCAATACAATGTAATGTTTAAATATGATACTATGATATATGTGGGTATTGTATATTTTTGTAAATAGTGTTGTTTATATATCAAAAATAAAATCTCTTATTTTCATTATATAATATCAAAAAATATAGGTATACATTATGTAATTATGAATGTATATAAGATAAAAATTATTATACCATTTAGTAGCACATGCTTTATATATTTAGTGATACATTTTTATTTCACAAGTTGAAGATTGTTTAGAGAAAATGAATAAATAAAAAAAAATATATATATTATAAATGTTTTGCGTATAAAAAATGTGTTATCTATCGTGGAATATTAAATCTATGCGACTGTCTGGTATTCTGTTCATACGAAAGACCATACCAATATTCTTGACTCGAGTATTCGGCATGGTGATTTTGAAATTCTTAATTATCTAAAATCACAATATAATATTACATGAACATTCGATGCGAGTTTTTGAATTTAAATCTACTGTACCTCAGTCAATACTATTGTCATCTCTTGCATGGCAATATATCGGCCAGGACACATTCTAGGCCCATGTCCAAAAGGTAATGAAGCGAAAGGATTGATCTTTTCAGTATTTGAATCCCTCAACCATCGGTGAGGTAAATATTCTAATGGAGCTTTAAAGTATTCTTCTTTTCTCGATGTTAAAGAATTGAATGACAGCATCAATACCTAAAAATAAAATTGAAAATTTCAACAACATTTAACATTATGATTTTTAACTGAAGTAAATTGATGGAAATTTACATTTGCTGGAATTTCATAACCTCCAATCACAACAGGTCTTGGAAGGTATCTGGAATTTGCACCAGCAGTGGGTGACAATCGAAGCGTCTCTTTAATGCAAGCCTTTAAATATCTGTCTGTCCCGAGTTTGATGTCCTCGTGGCATGTTTGTTGTATTTTTTCATCTTGAGAAATGTAATACAAAGTCATTGCCAGTGTAGTAGCGGTCTGTACAAAACGAAAAATAATTATTTATTTATTAAATTGAAATTTGCATGATTCTTCAACACTAACAGCATCGATTCCTCCGAAAAATACTTCCAGCGTTAGTAAGTTCTTGTCAGTGTCTGATAAATCTGGATTACGGAAAAAGACATCAATGAGAGCATTGTGTTGTTGTGTCTGTTTGAGGTATTCATCTATAAAACTTGGAATTACAAATAATGCAAATTACTTTAAATCGTAATTTTGTTTTAGGGTCGATTACTTTTTACACGTAGTATGCGAGCTCTCAAGATTTCTGTACGCTCTAGTCTTGTAGAACTTCCAAATGGCCGGTTCTTGGAGAGTCTTGTATAACCCGTACATAAATCTATTATTGGCCTCAACAAAACATTGTGACATCGTTGTGTTTGAGCTTTTTATTCTCAAGCCAGGTGAAACTATGGAAATCGCTGGAAGAATATTCACATTGGCGAAAAATTACCGTCAATTTTTCACGTTATTTTATTTCGACGCCATCATTATTACCTTCGAGAGAAAATTTCGTCAAATGATGAAATACGTCTTTCAGACGTCCATCTCCGTCACGATTTGATTTTATATAGTCAATGAAATCTACAGCCGCCTCTTTGTGTCGAGGCACGTAGGTCTGATAAATATTTTTCATCAATAACGGGGCAATAGCTTTTCTCAGTCTGTACCATTCGACGCCGTTCCTACACAAAACGAGACGTTCGTTAATCGACGGAGTCATCAATTTTTCGGTATATTTACAATAATCGGGCAGAGAGCTAGGAATTTGAAAAATCGTAAATTTTTCAGATGATAACAAACATAAACAAGAAATAGAAATATTTCCAAAACAGCATTCAGACCACACGTTGTTTAGTGTTATTCTACGTGCAAGCGTTTTTTTTTTTTTTTTTTTTTTAATGCGTGTCTACTTTGGAAAATAGGTGCGTTGAACGTGTGTAATCAACAAACGCAGTTAAATACAAAACAAATCTACTGGTGCCTAAGTATGGTAAATATCATAATAACTCATGTCTGTTTACATTTGTGATTCGCCTTGAACTCTTGACCGGTGAGTTTACGAAAACCGCGAATAATCCGCGTAGAGCGTCTACAAAGGGTCAATGCAAACGGTTAGTGTTTTCGATACGAAAAAAAATAAATAAATAAATAGCGCAAATATCATTTATCGGCGTATTCGAGCGATTGAAATTATAAACTGTAAGTCCTAACTCTGACACTAGTCCTCCGGAGCCGAACGGCTTCTGCCTGAGCAGGCTCAACGCCGGGAACACGGGTCTGGCCGGGTGCTTGCCTTCGTTGGCGTACATCGTCTTGGCGTCTTCGGCCCCGGTCGCCACGACCATGGTTTGGCCGCCCAACACCAGTCGGAACACCGGGCCCAACGTGCGTTCGATGTCGGCCATCGCTTCGGTCAGCCGCGCCGGGTCGTAGGGACCTGGGGAAACGAAAATCACAAGTGTTATCGCGTCGTCTGTGACGAGTCGAAACGGACTCCCTACCGATTCCCGGAAGAAACAAGTGCGAGTGGCCCAGCAGAGGCCATCGCCCGGGCTCGGGCACGCTGCTGAACGGCTTGAACCGACGGCAGGTCATAGCTCGTCACCGGATGATCCGTACGCGACAGGACGGACGAACGGACTGGCCATAAACGACGACGGTCGTGTGTGTCGCAACGATTATTATTATTATGTTGATTTATTGCGATTAGGTGTAAAGTACGCGGATAAATGTGTTATCGATGCAAAGTGCGTCGAGCGAGGAACAAAAAAACAAAAAAAATTATACTGAAACCGTCGATTCGGATCACTATAATATTATAGAGTTGCTACCGGCGAGATGACCTTGAGCTATTGGCCGACCAGTAAACACATAGATTACATAACGAATAATGATACTGTTGTCGTAACATTCCTGCGAAAACAATTATTCATGTGCACGTCGATCGGAGAATTATTGAAACGATAATAATAGTAATAATAATAATGCTGACATTATTCATAAAATCGTAAAAACGTGAAAACGCGCGGACGGTGATAAGTCTCGATATTTTGATAACGCCAGTGTCGGTCGGCGTCGTCGTTCTCGCGACGTTGCCGCCGCCGCCGCGTTTTCTTTTCCATACCGCGGCGGCCGGATCGGCAACGTCGCGGTCGACGCGTACACGGGACCTGCAGCAGCTGCTGCAGCAGGCCGCGGCGGCACACACAGCCGTCGTCGTCATCCATTTTGTTTACATGTCCACGGTTCCCCGGCACACCGCGCTCGCCCCTAGCTTGTGGCAGGGTGTTCGTGACTCGGCTTGGCGGCGGCGGCGACGACGACGCTCTACCGCGCGTATACGTACACAGTACAATAATATTCTACCACGACCCGACGCACATCTCCTTCCGCGCACCTTCCCCGACCGGCTCAAACCGCCGTGACCGTCGCTCTCTCTCGCTCACACACACACACACTATAGCCGTCGCGACCAGTCCGTTCGCTCCGATCCCGTCACTCTCCTCCGCTCCGGCATTCCGGCCGGGTGTTTTTACTTCCATTTGATTCCGCGTCTCTTTTTTCTTTTCTTATTTATTTTTTTTTTTTGTCCGTAATCTTTTAGTTTCGTTTTACCCCTCCGATTCACGACCGCGAGCAATCGCTTTTTTCGCGCCACCGTCGTCCATTGTCGTGCCCAAAGGCCGTCGCGCACCAACGGACGCCAACACACACACACACGCGTACAGCCGGACGCCGCGACGACAACACACGCCGCCGCCTTTTGTCGCACGGCCAGCAGAACGGTGACCACCGTCACGGGAATTTCGCTTGCCGCATAACGCGTGAGTATGAGACTTGGTGAAACATAATAACGTTTTACGACCACTGCGACGACGACACATTTGTGTGACACGCTCGGTCGGTGTTTTTTTTTCAAAACTTTTTTTATTTTCGGCCCCGGACCGCGACGCGTACCCGTCGAGCGCGCGTCGCCAGGCGGACATTTTTCTTTTCGTCGTGACGCGCCGCCAATCGGTGTACGTTTTTTCGTCGTCGGTCCGCCGCTCGCCGGACGAGAAGTCCGGTCGTTTTTCGCTTCCTCTTCTCGTCCGATTGTTGTTGCTCGTTTCTCCTGCTCGCGGACCGTAAACGAAATCCGATCGTCGTCGAAGAGGACGTTTATCCGTTGCGATCCGTCGTTTTATCATCGCACGCGGCGACACCTACGCGGGCGTCGTGTTTTTCCTCGTCTCGCGGTGACGTTCGTTTCAAAACCGGTACCGGTCCGATCTCGGGGTCACATTTCGGCGTCGTCGACTCGTGTTCGTGTCACGTCTTTGTGTCTACACGCGTCGCGGTGTGTTTTCTCGTGGTAACGATCGGATTTTCTCTCGCATCGTAATCGTTTTCCGATTTATAACCGATCTTTACACAAATCCGGAATTACACGACAGATTTAGAGTCTGATAAAATATCTACTGAGCGTTTTCTTTGTGGTAATTATTGTTTATGCACTTGGAAATTTCACTTTTGTCCCTACTCAATGAAAAGTAGGTATGAGATAGTAACCTCATACGACATGCTGGTCCTATTAACTTTTAAGGCACTGTTGATTATATTCGTCTTCATAGAAAACTAGGTAGGCTTTCGAATTTTGTTGTGGTTGCTGAAATGAAGCCATTTTTCTGTTGAAATTTATTTTCTCTGCACCTTGTTGTTTACAGATCGGAATTTAAAGTTGGCTCATTAAAAACCCCTCTGTTTTTAAAACCCAGGTTATTGTTTTAAAATTTACGTAGTTTCGGTTAAATACTTATGTTTAACGTGTGGTGAATATTTTACCAAAATCGTATAATCGTAAAACTACATAGTGTTGCTAATTAAAATAATTTTGTTTTTATTTTAAACTAGGTATATGTAAGTTAAAAGTCAAAGAATTATAAATGTTAGAATAACTTTTTAATCGTAACATTGTTTATTGAAATAGTGCAACTAAGACATTTGATTTACATAAAAACTACTTACAACTAGTTAGGATGTTGATGACTTTTGCATTTTTTTCCCTTTGATTCTATACAATGCTATTCTAGCTAAAAATTTGATTCATGCTCTCTTGATGCAGAATATTCTAATTGTATTGTGCATTTTTCGGCATCTGTAGCTAAAAACGCATTTTTTTTGTTCTTAACATCATTTTTCACCATTTTCAAGTCATTTTTTCATCTTTTAGATCATTCTTTGTGGGGTTTTTGTACAATTTGGGCAATTTTAGATTTTAATTTATTTTTAATAATTTTATATAATGGTTAAAATGTAAATGTATACTATTGTATATTATAATCTATAATTCATATTTTAAATAACTATTACACCCATTATCACGCTAATATCTCTAATAACAATTATTATTTATAAATACATTTTTTTCACTTACTTAATTCGTTTTTGGATAATTTTTAACGTAATTTTTTGAAATTTTAAGAGCATTTTTGCCCTTTTTTAGGGCAATTTTGCATTTATTTTAGGGCATTTTTGTGTGTTTTTTAGGTCATCAACATCCTAACTCTACTTATAACTAAAGGTACTAACGTTTTTTTTTTTAAATTAAAAATTCCTCAAATAATTGCAAAAAGTAAAACGAGTACTCGTATGCCAAAAAGTTAAAAATATGCACCTATGTATGATATAAAATGGCACGTATGGATTTCTGTTATCTTGAAACTAATTTGCACACCACCAGCATTGTTACAGATAGACATGATTGATATGAAAGTATATTAACTTACAAGCCCCGATTAAATCGTCTAACTAGGCTATGTTAGCCGATATCCATGTCTATAATGTGATGTAAATTCCTTAGCGATCAATATCTTATGTTAATCTCCCTTGAAGGTTGTAAATATTTCTAATCATACCAATAAAAAAAATTTAAGTATTTTCTCAGCATACCTTGATGGTAATTTGTACATTGATTACTGTATAATAGCACTGTTTTATATCTCATGTCAGATTTCAAATTTTTGTATGAAAAAATACCTAATTATTTATTTGAAACTTTTACGTTATAAAAAATTTTATGATTTGACAGTTTTTTTTTTTTTATATCAGTTAAAATATTTGTACTGCCCATCATGTGCTTCATTATTCAGTATTTACCTATTTAAATTTTTCTTATAAATTTCCGGTTCTTTTTATTGTTTTGAAATTTCACTTGTTTCCTATCTCATTTAAACTTGGTAGTCATGGGTTCGAAATATACTTGAAATTTAAATAAATTAAAATATAAGATTACTTGTCACTTATAATTTGATTTTTGAGAAATCGATCTTATGAATTTATAAATTGTGATAAATTATAAAAAAATTAAAATGTGTTCCTAAGCATATCTCAACTTTGTAGCCAAAATAATGTATCGTTTTAATTATATTTAATAAATATAGTGCTATTACAATTTACTTTATAGTTCTCTGACTTAGAGTTATAATTGACATAAATTATTATGGAAGTGTGTTAAAAATAAATTTTGGCTTAAAGCACATTCAACTGATAATAATGATGACAATTTTTTTAAAAACCTCAGTAGCTACCTACCTACAAGTAATCAATTTTTTAAATAGGTATATACAATTATTTAACAATGTATTTGTAAAATACTAACAAATATACAATTTAATTTTGATTTTATCATTTAATTTTTCATTAGGTAAACTAATAATGAGTTTTATACAATTTACTGTAAGTATAAATTAATTACCTCAAATATAATTTTTTAATAAAAATAATTATAATTTATCAGATTTTTATTATTAATACCTATAAATAATAAAAAAAAGGTTATTTACTCATGAATGTGTTAGTTATTTATCAGGTACCTAATTTTAGATTTTTTTTTAAATTTATGTTATATGTCTTTTAGTTATTTTTATTTACTCTATCTATGTTTTCAAAACAGTTCATTAAACTTTGTTGAACTATAAATTTCCCTTCCTTGTATTAATTCTATTTATGGTCGTGTTTTTTAATTTAGTGATTTATTTACTAATTACACTTAACCTATTATTTTATGTTTTAATTTATAACCCTTATTAATTAGTTTTGAATTTTTTTTAGCGTCATTCATTAGAAAACATGTCGCATCGTGATTGGGATCAGTCATGTAAAGTGTATATTGGCAATTTGGGCCAAAATGGCACAAAGCATGAAATAGAAGCCTCATTTACAAAATATGGCCCATTGAAAAATACTTGGATTGCCAGAAATCCTCCAGGTTTTGCTTTTGTCGAATTTGAAGATCCTAGAGATGCTGAAGATGCAGTTAGAGGTCTTGATGGAACGTGAGTACGGTGTAATGTTATTTAGAGAATTTTTTTTTTAATAAGTGGTTAATTGTTTTTTAGACGTATCTGCGGAGTCCGTGTGAGAGTTGAAATGTCAAGCAACAGACCTCGTGGTGGAAGGGATGGCCGTGGTGGTGGTGACCGCAGAGGTGGCGGTGGAGGTGGTGGTTACAATAGAGGTCCTCCACGCTATAATGATAGGTATAATGACAGGTAACATTTAATTAATTTTGTTAGTTGAATATTGAGTTTTGATTTCATGTTTTAACTTGAAAATTTTGTTGAAAGAATTGGTTAAGTCTATTATTTATACTACTTAAATCCATTAAACTATGTTTAACTGGATATAATTAATTTATAAAATGTATATTCTTTATATTATTGACTTAACCTTTTTCTAACATATTTTCTATAAATTCTGTATTCCTGTGAATCATTTTTTTTTTTTTTTTTTTTTTTTTTAATTTTTTTAATTGTGTTTACCTCCTATTTTATTTTTCGTTTTGTGATTATATTTTAATAATTTCCTTATCCTACTATGTTCTTATACGTTTTTTTCTACTTCGAGGTTCAACTATCTTCACTTTTTAGGAAAATATTTTTTTGTTTGTTTGTTTTTTTTCTTAATGGGCTTTAATTAGATCTTTTTTATTTTTGGGATAATTTACAGGAAAAGGATCATTGGTTATCGCCCATACTAAAAAAAATTTATCATCCCATCTTATAAAAAACCTCACACTGACAATATGACTTGACCAACAATTTTCGTACTTCGCTCCATCAATTCTACCGAATTGAATTACCGTAACGTGTTATTTAACATCATGCGGGTGGAAACAGCCTATACTACACTATTCTACAAATATTCTTCCAACGCCTCTACCCTACGATCAACTCTTCGCAAGCATTAGTATGCTCTCTTGGCTGTTTTAACGTCTCCACTCACACTCTCCATCTAAACAACACATGGTATTATTTATTCTTTCATTGAAAATTGAGAGTTGTAAGTTAAAAGGTATTTAGTTTTTTGTTTTGTTTTTTAAACAATTACCTAAGATATGTTTTTAAGTTTTTATTAGGAGCTGAAGCAAGTAAGTTTGTAAAATACTCCCCTGTGAAAAACTGTGCTCTTGAAGAATAATATATTTCAATATTGTAATATATATTATAATTGTATTTTAGATCTCGGTCACGATCACCAAAACGCCGTGCACCACTTTCACGGTCTCGTTCCAGGAGCTACTCACCAAGACAGCGTCGCACATCACATTCCTAAGAAAAAGATGAAAAGATGATGATACAGGTTCAGCATAATGAACTATAGTACGCCCCAATTGATTATTGTTCCCTAAAATTTAACTTCAATTTCTGTTAGATTTCTACAGAAAACTTAAAGGTTTTTTTTTTTTTAATCTAATATGTAATTTTTTACTCAGATTGCTTGGTGTTTCCAAAAAATCATAAAATTAATAGCTTTTATGTAATAATAAGTTGACTTTTGTAAGTTATTTTTATTCATTGTACCATTGTACCATTTATTTGGTTTACTTAAAATATACAATATACTTAGATTTAATAATTGGGTTAATTTATATTTAATACTTATATATTATGATATAAGTATGTTTCCTGTCATGATCATTAAAAATAATATTGGTTATTACTATATTGTTACAATAATTTTCAACTGTATTTTAATTTTTGTATTCAATTACAACTAATTAGACAATTAAAAAAGATATTTAGTAATTCATGGAATTTTTTTTAAACAAAAAAAAAATAGTTTTGCTCTGTGATTTATCCCAGACATAAATTAAAAATAGGATAATGTGGGCTTAAAATTTAAATTTCTAAAATATTGATTAAATATTGTTTAATGTTTTTAAAAGATTAAAGTTCAAAAGTACTTTCCAATTTTTCTTGTTAAGGTGTATATATATATATATAAACAACATGAAAATATTTGTGATATTTGCTAAAAAATTTAATTAGGCTACCTAAGCCATGATGTGCAGTTATTTTAAATTAATTAAATATTATTTCTATTAACATTTTTAAGAAAATTAAATATATGAAGTTTTTAGATGATTACTTCAATATCATAAAATTAACTCTTATTTGTTGCATTCAACTATCTATTTTCATTTACCAAATAATTTTCCATTAAATCATCAATTATTATAGACAGTTTTTCGCTTATAAATAATTTTATATGATACTCGAAACAGATAAAAATTGATTAAATGTGATGTAAAGTCCATCAAAAATCCCGAGGTACTATCAAATTATATGAGAATTTAAAATCAGGTAAATCCGGTTAAATTTAAAATCAGATAAAGTTCAAATACTTGAAAAGTCTGAATAACTGGATCAGGAAGAGGTTGCTTTAAGTTTGGTATAATACATTGTAACACTTATATAATATGAACCTGTGTTTTGGACAATTTATTATTATTCAGGTATCAATTTGACAACACGTGTACGTTCCATTTATGGAAGTTGCCAAAGTTATGAAAGAGATTTTCAAATCTAATTTATCAACAATTATTTATTTTAATATGTGAAAAGTTTGACCAAAGTCAATCTTTGATGGTAGACATCGACGAAGAGTGGTCGATTTTTCATCTAGAAATTTTAAATGATAATGGTTTTAATTCAATGAAAACGACTGTTTAATTCGTCTTTTGACTTTTTATTAAATTATTGTTCACAGACAAGATTTTAATTGCATTTTCTTAAAAATATATCGAAGACTAAGTGTACCTTGGAATGAATATGACATTAAATAATATTTCAATTTTTCCATAAATAGAATCATCTGATGATAAAATATTTTATACAGATCAAACTGGATTGTAACCTGTGTTGTTAATAATAATTATTATTGTTCAAACATATCTATTTCAAATATAATTTGTTGGGGTTGAATTACTACATATTTTGAATTAATTGTGTTAAACAATAATAACTGTCATAATATTATACTCTTTACTCTTGTTATTTTGAACTCGAGCAAAATATTATACCTTTATTGTCGAAAATCTTTAACGCTTAGGTAAGACAATTTTCTCCGTTCAAAACCATAGAAATATTTTTCGGTTGAATAAGACCTACAGCCGTTCGCCCTTTCAAATACTTATTTAACACTTGTAATACTCATAGTTAAGGCTCGGAACTCGTTCGTTTTGCATATTCTTTACTAATCGTCGTAAATGAATTTGAGTGAGATACAAATATTTGTTTCGGGATCTAAGAAAGCTGATTAAAAAAAATTTTTTTGCATATTTTAGATATTTTTATTTCAAAATGCATATTTGATCATATATTGCATTTTGGAACATTTTCATATAGTTTTAGTCTATTTATACAATTGTATTGTAAAATATCCAAAATATTGTCTATTTCAACTGATAATAATTTCAATGGTGTTCATAAATGTTTTAGTATCTCTTTTATAATATATTAAATCACGGGCAGTCGATAAATATATATTTGATTCAAGATATGGAGAATATCAAAAAATTTTCATAACTCTATCCGAATACTTGGAATGGTATTTGATCACAAATTAAACTGAACTATGCACCTCAAATATCTAAAAACAGTATGTAAGGCCAAATCGAACATCATCAAAACCTCGGCCATCATACACGGGGAGCAGACAAAACGTCCTTGCTCAACATATATAAATCGTTAATTCTTTCAAAAATTAACTACGGATCCCGAGTCTACAACACAGCTAAACCTAGACACTTCAAAATTTTAGATTCTATACGCCATGAGGGAATAGGTACGCCTTTCCATAGGTGCCTTCAGAACAGTGGCGCCGATGTATAAAAAAGTTTATGTTGCCAATTAAATTTTCACCACCCACCACCCCAGGCCCTAACTATAAAATTTCGGATTGCACTCATGATTATGCCACAATGAATACCAACGTTTTTCTCTCTTTTCGCTCAAAATATGCCTCAAAAACTAAAATAATATAGAATAGTTGTATACACTACCTAATCAAGACAACAAAATTCACTTTTTAGTTTTACAGCGTACCGTTATGACCTATAGTACACTCAAAACACTCAAATCGAATGAAAAATAACAATCAATTGCGCTGTTATAACGAGCACACGTGCTAACATGTTAATGTTTCTATAGGAGATTTTTGTGCGGCGTCCTGGTAATGTCTCGGGTACGAGTAGAAAAACACAATAATTTTTATCAATGGCATTTTATTGAAACATAATATATTGTAAATTTGTAACTGGTTCAAAAAAAAAAAAACCGTCGGTTTTTGAATCGGTAAAAAGGCGGTTTTCTGTCTGAGTTTGCCAGGGGCGCTGGCGAGACTTCTTTCGCCACTGACGGCGGCGTAGGAAGTCGCGATAGCGTAGATCTTTCCGTGCGGGACAGGGTTCTCGCCCACGGATCCACCATTGTGCGCGCGAGTCTTAAAATCTAAATACCGTTTACGATATATTACACGAAATAATATACGATAAATTACACGACATATACGATAAATTACACGATATATACGATAAATTACACGATATATACGATAAATTACACGATATATACGATACATTATACAACTTGAAATTTATTAATAACAAACACGCGTAAACGTCGTCGTCGGAATAACGACTAACGGATTTCGTATGTACAAAACGTCGTGTTCGTCACAGCTAATGTGCGCTACGGGGTAGATACAGGGCCGAGGTATTCGAGGGGTGGTACGGAGGGGCGATAGTAGGAGGGGTTGTTCGTACGGGGGCGGCGATATTTTATTTAAAAAACAAATCGTCGGCGGGGAAAAAAAAACACCATAAAACACGTTTTATTCGCATCCACATTCGTAACCACCACGCGTGTGCAACGATTCGGCACGAGTGCGTTGTTTTCAAAAAACATCGACGAAAACGGTCGGTTCGAACGACAGTGCCGTGTTACGTCGACTCGTCGTCATAGCGATCGAATAAATTGTACGGTCCGCGGTCAGTACGCGCACCTAAACCTAATAATACGAAATGCCGCGCACTGGACTCGGACCTTTTTTCGACTTTGCGCGAATAATGCGTGTTGTTAAAAAAAACCCGCAAAAGGCGTGACGGAACGAAGAATAAAAGTCGTTCGCGTGCGATTGAAGCGAGCGGCTTTTTGTCGGACGATTATTAGAAATACGGTTCTCTTTGGATTTCTGTTATAATATAATATGTATGTATATACAGAGGCGTATTTAGGCGTAGGCCCTGTAGAGCGGCGACATTTGAGGGCGGCAAATTTTAACAATTTTTTTTCACAAGATTACAAAAAGTATTTTTTATTTTACGAAATCTAATTTTTTTGATTTTCGAGTGGAAAAATTTGTATACAAATCATATTTAATACGATATTATAGAGCAACGATTTGAACCGTAAACAATGGCGTCCGTTCGCTCGAAATTAAACGGCTACCTACGTACTATACGCATATACGCAATGAGGTACGAACCAGTACGCCGCGCGAACGCACAGTGGTCTAAAAAGTACATTTAGCTTACATAAAACATAATTCAGAAAGTATGTTGAAATTTTATCTAAATGACATATTCATTTTATATACTACCTATATGTACCCATTAGTTAATTGATTTGATAAAATTAAAGTCATAAACATTATTGAAGTCTCTAGATAACTCAAAATGTATATAATTTGAATTTTGAACCATATTATTGTCTATCACCGTAAGCGTTTATTTCATTTTGCTCTTAGCTGTGATTGCAAGCACATTTCAACTCTTAAAATTATTCTCATTACATTTTTATATACAATGGAATGTACGTATGAAGGTAAGTAAGCACTATTAAAACACATTTAAATTTACATCTATAAATTAAGTTAAAAAATAAAATCTATAAAATTGCGTTTTTAAAGATATTATATATGCTTAATTTATAAATAGTTCTATAACTATAAAATTACGAAATATTACAGTTGCATATAGTATTATTTATCATAAATGTACAAACTACATAAAATAGATTTCAATAAATTTCGTATGCCTACATCTGTCTATGTGCTCATTATAATCCGGTTTTCAGCTGGCTGTATAGTAGCGGTGAAAAACTAAAAACTTTAACTTTTGTAATATATTACTTCTAAATATTTTATCACTAAACATTATAATATTGTATATAATTATTTTTAAATAATATTCTAAAAAATAAAGAAGAATGACGACGCAAAATAACTTTATACAATAAATAATATTCAGATTTAATAAATTATTTGATATTGTATGAAATACAAATAAAAAGCGAATGCAAAAGTGCACCCAAATTATATTATACATGTATCTCGAATCTAGTTAAATATGGTATTTTATGTATTTAAAACATTAGGGTAAAAACATATTATGGAAATTTGTAACGAATGAAAATACATTAATTTTATGTAAGCTAAATGTACTTTTAAGACCACTGTGGAACGTAGCGAAAAACGCGCGCGTTTAACGTGGGTTCGATTTCTCTTACTGTGAATTCAAATATGATTTTCGGAAATTTTTAGGACAGGTGGTGAGGGAGGAGCGGAGAATAGGAAAGTGTCTACAGGCGGAAAACCCCTGAATACGCCACTGTATATATATATATAAATATATACAGTATGTCGCGAAAGAGGGTTGGCTAAACATCCGTCGCCCTCGACGCCTCCACCTCGGCCCTGGGTGTAGGTGTGTAGGGTGTGTTTGGCTGTAGCCGCCGAGCGTTGAACGGATCATAAAAATAATATTAAATAAAGACAAAAAAACAAATACAAAAAAACAAAAAATTAATAAAAAAAATACGCTCGATCAACGAGTGTACGGAAAAATCAGGGCTGGACACGGACGGCGTCGAGATCCGCAGGTTCCGGAATGTTTTCCGCCGTCGACCGGTCTGAAGATCGCCGCAGTGCCGCCGCCGCCGCCGCCGGTGCTCCTGGACGAAATGGAAAAAAAGAAAAACGTGGCCCGCGACTATTGCCGACCGGACGTCCGGGACGCGAGGACCACACGACGAGAGCGTGCCGTGACTAACCGACCGGCGCGCGGCTACGGCACGCCGCCGTTTTGTATTGGTCGGAATTTTTCCGGTCTTATGGCGTCGTCGACCGCGTCTCTCGCCTTGGCCGCCGGCGCTTTCTTCTCGCCGCGACCGGACGTTTTGTCGCCTGCGGATCACACAAAAAACCGATCAGTTTCCGCCGACGCGAACATCAATTTACGTCAAAAAAAATTTTAAAAAACACGTGCAATATACGGTGCACGCGCGTTTCCCCCTCGTAGACGCGACCAGGAGGGTGATGCTGAAGGCGCGGGTGCAATAAAGGACAGGGGGAAAAAGGGGGTGATTTGCCCCGGGGTGGACATTTTGACGGGGCGGTAAAAATGGAGCGGCGAAGCGAGGACAATTTTTTTAATCGAATCATATTGACGCGTATGAAAATCAACACGAGTCGGGGCGCTAAATTATTTTTAAATTATTTTAAACCGTCGAACGACGTCGTGTCGCAAACGATTTGAAAACAGAATTGGTTTTTGTATGATATATAGTAGATACCGGAGCATAATATCTTTAAAAACACGAGACGAATTATTTCGAAACGACACTTATTCGTACGTAGGTACTCGTGTGTTTCTGTTCGTCGTCGTTATTTAACGTGAGACATTATTGTTTACATAACATCGCGTTGCGTGTCTGTATTACTCGAATAAAATATTTCGAATTGTTGAAAAAAGTAAACATTTCCAATGAAAATAACGAGTGAGAGTTTTTTGAATTTTCGAAGAGTTTTGAACGAGTAGGGAGCGAGAACGATTTGAAGAAGGGAGTTGTAGCCGTCCCGGACCAGTGGGTTGTTTACGATTTCAGCGCCCTCCGGTCTAGTCACGCGCGCGTGTGTTCGTTTCGCGGCGAAATCGCGGTAAATGAAACGAAATCAACCTTTTTGGGCGCCGAAGAATATCTTCTCCAGCCCGATGATGGGCGACTCGTAGAGCAACGTCAGACAGAACGCCGTCAGGAACGACAGAGTGATGTCTCCGAGCGACAGCCACACCTGCGAGACATGAAAAAAAAAACAATAATAATAGCCCCGTGAAATTCGCGAAATGCGTTTGTACGAAAATATCATCGTGACAAAACACGAAACCACGACGTCACGTCCACACGTCGCCGTGTCCGCGTAATTATCATTATCAATCATTATTATTATCATGGTTATTGTTATCATAAGGGCTCGGAAGTTGTAGGAGTTGCGTATTGTTGAATATGCTCTCAATTTACAGCAGACCAAGCTAGAAATTTGAGCTACTCTATGGTGAGTTTAAAAATTGAAAATAATTAAAATTGCATATTTGGTCAATTTTTGGAAAAAAAGTGTATATTTTGTTGATTTTCATATGCATATTTTGCATATTTAATAATTTGTATAAAAAAATTGATTTTTTTTTTTTACTTCTGAACCTGTATGTTTCAATTAATATTGGAAATAAAACTCAAAATTATCAAATAGAAAGTATTGGTGGTTCAATGTAATAATTTAACTGGTATTATAAAACATGTGTTTTGTTCGTAATTTCAAAAATGCCGAAAAAATATTTAATTTTTTTATTTTTCAGCTTAATAAGATGTTAGAATGCCCACCACTTATTCGTTTTTGTCAGTTATAAATAGTTTTCGTTTATATTATTAATTTATTAACAACATCAGTGGTATATATATATATTTTTTTGAATAGAGAATAATTTTTTCGCATATTCATTAAATTTTTTTGCACATTTAACATTTTCAATGCATATTTTGCAATTTTTTCGTGCTTATTTGCACGTATATTTTTTTAGCTCCAACAACTTCTGAGCCCTAGTTATCATTATCGTTCTTGTAATTATTATCGTCACGGACGTCTTACCAGGTTGTAGTAGGACGCGTGAAACGGCGTCCGGATGGAGCCGACGGAGTACAGCTGCAGCCCGCCGTGACACAGAAACGCGCAGTACGTCAGCCGGCTCAGCGTGATCACTGGTTTCCAGCACAGAATCGGTTCGATGAAACCTGTGCGATTCGTATACGTCGTCACGACAGTGTATAATGTAAATAATTAGCGCGCCTTCGTCAGACCCCATTCGTGCGCTACAATACCCCCACGTGCAGATAACGAGCGTGCCGTGCGTGTTCAGACGGGGAGGGAAGAGACGTTTTACCACCCCAGTGGCGGCTTTAAGGGTGGGCCCAAGGGCCCGTGCCCCCTCTAAAGTTCTTTAAGAAAATCGTACTATAGCAATATGAATAGTAATGATAATGAAGTAAATATTATATTATGGTCATGTCCATAAATCCTAGAGCCACCACTGACCGACCCCGCCTGTTGATATCGAGATCTGATAAAACGGTCGCCTCCTCTTGTTTATAAATGTCTTATGAAATATAATCTCTCGTTAGTCCCGTACCGACCCGTAGAAGTGTTACGTGCCCCTGCCGCACTGTTTTCGAGAGAATCGTACACGCTGCGGCGATTGGACGGTCGGACGTTTCTCGATTGGTCAGTAGGTTCGATCGCCTCCGGTTGTAAATACGTTTCTACTCAAAAGTTTTTCCTTTTTTTAGGAAAAAGTGCCGGAAAATTGAGTGAAAACGGTTAGATGTATCAACTGGTAAAACGACAAACGAAAACCGCGTTTAGTCGATTTCGTACGTTTGTTTAACTTCAAAAGTCACGCCGCCAGAGACTTGACATTTTCATTCGACTACTTTTGGACCAAATACCCCGAATATAACTTCGAAAACACCTCGTTTTCCCCACGTTTTTGATAAAATGTTTGATGCCCGATATCGATGGTTGAAAATACATTAACGTTAAGGTACGGTGTCTAATGCGCGACCGGTCGGTCAATACACATGTCGGATCGCGGCGGCTTGATTCTAAATTTTTAACTGTCAGTATAGTTCGTCGATTCCTGTTGATGCATGCGTACGTTTCAACATGTCTGACGATAAGTTATCGTGCGTTTTGAAAAATTGAAAAATTGACAGTAAGTTAAATATATTAACTTACTGGATTTGCCGATATTTTGTGAAATTTATTTCCATATTGAGTCTTTAATAATCAAATTTTTATATTGCATGTGGGAATTATCGTATAAAATTGGGTATTTTCTGACATATTCAATGAACATTTCATCTTCGCGCGGTGAAAATACTATAGCCGACATTTCGACTCGGGCGATCGGTCGCGTTGCACTGCACTCGTCAATGTGACGAGTTAATCTGTAGCGCGTGCAGTCGCGTGTTGGACACCAGTGAATAGAAAACGAAAATAAGCGGCGGGGCTGTAACTGCCGCGGCGACCGGTCACGCATTATTAGACACCATACCTTATTTATACTCGTATTTCTATCACGCGACTAAACTTGACCGACATCGCTGAAACGATCTCCGTATCGTTTAGTCCGGATTTCCTTTGCGAGCGTTGAAATTTGAAACCGTCGATTTACACATATTTACGATCTATCGTCTTTTCTAAAAATCTAAAAAATCCATTACTCCCATCGAGTCATGGGCGTATTTTTATCATCGATTTTACAGTCTCTTGCACTTTATCTCTAACCGTAAAACAATGCCGCGGCGGGAAATCTGTCGATTTTTTTTTTTTTTTTTACCGTTTTTCTTTCGACGTCTATTGTGATTTTGACCCTGCCCCAAGCCGCGCATACACTAGACCCGAACCGAAAAAAATTCGATCCGAATTTTTCCGGGTATACTTGTAGCTGCAGCTGTTGAGTGTCCCCGAATTTTCGGTCCGAACTAAAATAAGTCAATATAGATATATAGATGATTAAATAATCATATATTATGTCACGACTCGTGATAATAACTACAGTAAACCACGTATTGTATTTTCTACAATCGTTTTTCGACAGTTGACGAATGCAGTGTGGAATGGCGTGCAGTTGTGCTCACTAGTAATATTTTATGCAAATAAAAAAAAATATGGAATATGACAGTTCTTCGGATGATGAATAACGATCGATTATTCAGATGATCGATAATGACCGTGGATAAAAATTATATTAAAAATCAATCACAATATTCCGTTTATTGATCAGCGTCTCGAATCAACAGCGTCTATGCCTGTTTCATAGAATAGTACCGCTAATTTTCGGCCGGAAAATTCAAACGTGTTCGAACGGTTGAAATCCGAACCGACCCGAATTTCCGTTCGGGCTATCGGTTCGGTGCGAGCGTATGCACTCGCATATAAAATCGGCATTTCGATTTTTATTTCGGCCCGGTCCGGGTCTGGTGTATGCGCCGCTTCATTCCTGGGGCGTACGTACGGTCCGACCGAAACCACGGAAACGGCACCCGCCCCCACCCCCCGTCTGACATTTACGTCACAATCGGCACTATATTATAACCGTCGCATACAATCGACGCACACTGTAGGTAATTTACCTCCGTTACCGGTGGACACGGCGATGATGGTCCAACTGACGCCGGCCGCCCACGTGGTGCGGTACAGCGCGCCGTAGAGCGCGGCCACCAGCGCGTCGTACTCGTAGTCGGGCCGGTAGAACCACCAGGCGGACAGCAGCGTGCCGGACATGAACACCGTGGAGACGATCCAGCCCAGCCACACCGCGTACTGGAAAACAGAAAACGCCAAGGCGGCCGGATGAGTAAAAGCGACCGGACTTTGGTTAGGTTTGCTACGGTTTGGTCGGGTCAGGTTAGGTTAGGTCAGGCTCCTATTTGTATAAACACAAAAAACGCCCAAGCCCGGAGTGCGTGGATTGCAAGGCAGCGGTAGATAGCGCAGAACACGCGATATTTGTATGCGACAGGTGGTTTTAACCCATACCTAGGTATTCTAGACAGTCCCGAGTGCGTATAAATGGGAACGAAATCGCAGCTGGTCGAATATTATATTATCATAATGATTTGAAAAGTCCATTCAACAAGGTTATGTTATCACGAAGGCTCGCGGGAACCGATTCGCTCCCGAATACCCGAATCAACGATTTTAAATTTTACACACTAAACGTCGTTATTTTTATTTCGCCCGTAGTATATACACCTGTAAGCGAGGCTTTGCACCCGAATTAACCCGAAACCTGAAAAAAACCCGAATTATTTCAATAACCCGAACCCCATAAGACAAGAATAATTTAAACACCAGATACAATTAAAAACCCGAATAACAAACGCAAAACCTGAAACCTGATTCCATGGCTGTGCGCCCAAATTAAAAAATAAAAATTAAAACCCGAAACCTGAAAAAAACCCGAATTTTTTGGAAAAACTATTGGAAAAATTACGTCTCTAAAGTACCATCTCAAGGTGATTTCTAATAATAAGAGATACTGGATACATTTTTTGGACCAACTCTACCACCCGAAAAAGAGTATACAAAAAAAAATTAATACTGTAAACCATAAAATTCTTCCCTCCACTTTAAATCTAAAAATGGGTCAATAGTCAATACCTCTATAACCCGAATTTATTTGTGAGGACTCAAAACCCGAATCATCCAAAACCTTTATACACCCGTTTGAAAACCGAATTTAAAATTCAAAAACTCGAAACCCAAAACTCGAAAAATCATTCGGGTGCAAAGCCTTGCCGGGTTCACACTAGTACAATATCTTGCATTCTAATCTTGCTTGAAATATAAATCATACAAGAATATGCTTAGTAATACGCAAGTTTTGTTCACGTATTATTTTCTATAATTTTATTCTTGTATGCATTTTAATATTGTATAGTTTCAAAAGTGATTCGATCGCGAGAAGAAGTGTAGTACTTACCGAGATTTTCGTATTTTTTTAGAAAGAGTTTTTTTGTACTATACATAATAAACGTTTCAACGTGGATTCAACAAGAAAGGGAATTTTTATCGTTTATGATGTGCTTCGCAAGAATTAAACAAAAAAAAGTAGGCTTTAAAAAAAAGATTATGGGTTAGAAGAAGAAATAGTGTTCTTCGTTTAACATGTACTATGGTTTTAAGGACATCTTTTGTTTGAAAAAATATTATATAATTTAATAAACAAAAATATTATACACAATCACATAGAAAAATAAATTCGAATATGTTCGAATTACCTACGACGCGTCGAACACTATCAGTAAAATATACAGTGAAAATAAACAATTGACAAATTGTATTCAATTTCCTTGCTACATGTCGGACTTCATACAAGTTAAAGCATGCATATTATTATAGTTCACATTTGTTCAATTTCGTTCTTACACGAGAAATAATACGTATGATAGAAAGAGCATACACGATATTGTAATAGTGTGAACCCGGTGTAACAGGCGATTTTTACCTCCGGGTATTTTTACCTCGCTCCGGTAAAAATAATCTAGGTTATTTTTACCCCCTTGGTAAAATTTGTAGATAGTGGAGGATAATATAATTATCCTAAGTTTTTTTACCGGGAGGGGGGGGGGTAAATTTAATAGGAGGTAAAATTATCCTATGACACCGGCATAAGTGACGGATCGGTCGACTTCCATTTCGACGGCCGCTGACGCGCGTTTTCGGCCGAGCCTACTTTAAAGTCCCGAGCCTGTTGGAGTCGAAAAGCGAAATTTCCCCCCTTTTCAAACGGGAACCCGATCCGGTACGCATATAAGCAAACCATACATTGCTAGGGACCCATGAGAAATAACGAGCTCTCATTGGCTGTATTTCGTTTGTGATAAACATTTGAATTTTGATGCTGATAGTAATATTTTGTACTGATAAGTGATAAACACTTCAATATTTTGAATACCTACGGGTTATTAAATATTATTAACGGGTTTATTTCATAATAATTTATATTATAATTTTTTATTATTTATTATGATGATTTTTCCAACAGCATTTTTATACGAAATAACTAACAGTGACGAGATTAATATTACACTTAGGTGTAAATACAAAAGTACAAAAATATATAAAACATAAATTAATTAACAATATTGTAAAAAAAAAAAAAAAAAATTAAAATCATTGTAATTTTAATTGTATTATGACGTATTATGGTAAATATTATTTTGCTATGAATTATTTTGAAATACTAGCTAATACATCAAGAACAGACACTTTTATCCTATTAATGAGATCTACAGAGGATTTTTAGATTTTTAATCTAAAAATTAAAAATATGCTTAGGTAGAAAGGAATCATCGTATTACCTTTTGACGATTTTGTTTTACATCTTCATTCCAATCATAATATAGAATCTTAATTTTATTTTTACACACAGTATGTTTTATTGTTCGTTGTCGATCCATCTGAAACTTTACGTACCCTTTTGGCTAGTTCTTCCAATTTTTCATTTAAAAAGGTTCAACATGATGGTAGTTTTGTTGACAAACCATAGATTTCCATACCTACTAGGCGTAGTACATAATATATCATATTTTATAGGTACAATTATAAGAATACTATTACATAATAGTATAGTGTAGGTAAATTCAAATGTTTTTCAGCGCCTGAAAATATTATCACAAACGAAATACAGCCAATGAGAGCTCGCGATTTCTCACGGGTCTCTAGCAATGTATGGTTTGCTTATATGCATCTGGTACCGGCCCCGGTAAAACGGCCGTGTCGCGGGTGACCTATAAAATATCCGAAAATATTTCAGTCGAAAATATTTTTTTCGAAAATATATTTACGTAAAATATTGTCACCGAAAAATATTCGTATAGAAAAGTATTTAATCCGAAAATTATTCTAGACGAAAAGAAAGCTTCCAAAAAATATTTTAACCGAATATATTACGAACGAAAATAAGAATTCCGTAAATATATTATTAGAAAACAATGTCAACGAAACGTATTTAATCCGAATAATATTTTGTAAGAACCGTAATTAATCCGAAAAAAAATTCATCCTAAGCGTATTTTAGCCGAAAAACTTTTCATCCGAAATTATTTTCTCCGAACCGTATTTTATCCGATATCGTTATGATTGGTTTTTCCAATTGAATATAATATCATGGTGTTAGCATTACGTTAGTTGTGCTTATTATTATTAGATTAGGATAACTGAATCAACTGCATCGGTAACTTATACATGATAAAAATAGCCAAAGAATTTTCAATTATTATTTTCGGATAAAATACGTTCTGATGAATTATTTTTCGGATAAAATATGATTCAAATGAGATATTTTTCGACTACAAAATTTTCAAAGTAAATACGTTCGGGTAAATTATTTTCGTCCAAAATAATTTCGGAAATAATACGGTTCTGACGAATTATTTTTCGGATTTAATACGGATCGACTGAAATAATTTTCGGATTAAATACAGTTCTGACGAAATACTTTTCTGGCGATATATTTTTCGGATAAAATATTTTTCGGTTAAAATACGTTTCTGATCAGATATTTTCGGATGATTTACGCGTTAGGGTGTCGCGGCGTGTGATATCGTAACGCGCGACGACGACGACGATCGCACCTTGTTGATCTTGCACGAGCCGTCGTCCTTCATCCGGTGCCGCACCAGCCCGGTGATCATGCCCATGTAGTACGGCGTGGCGCGCGTGTGCGTGGGTATGTACAGGTGCCGGAACGTCTTGTCCGCGATCGGGTCGCGCAGCGTCTTGATGTGCACCAGCAGGAACGCGTCCAGCCGGCCGGCGTACGTGACCACGAACGCGGCGGCCACGGAGGCGGCGAGCGCGAGCGCGAGCACCGCGCGCCCGAGCCGCGGCCGCCGGTGCAGCAGGCCGACGATGACCGGTGCCGTGAGGAACAGGTGCGTGTCGCACGCGATGTACCACGACTGGATCATGCACTGCGGACGGAAAAACGCGGTCGCGGTAATCAGTACGAGTGTGCTGCATGTTGTATACGTGCGTAATATACCGGTGTTGGGCAACGTTTTATCTCGATAATTATTTGGATAAAAAACTATTCGAATGATTTTTTTACAATTATTCGAATAAAAATTTATCCGAATAATTATCAACTATGATTATTCGAAAAAAAAATTATCCGAATTATTTTCAACTATGATTATTCGAATGAAAAATGATTCGACCAAATTCCAAAGACAGTTATACGAATGATTTTTGGTCATTTTATTTTATTAAACATGGTTGATAATCAATAACCCTATGTTAACCAAAATAAAATAAACGAAAATTAATCGAATTTCTATGTTTGAAATTTAGTCGAATAATTTTTTATTCAAATAATCATATTTGAAAATTATTCAAATACATTTTTAATCGAATAATTGTAAAAGAAAAATATTCGAATAATAAAGTTTGAAAATTATTCGAATAAATTTTTATTCGAATAATTGTAAAAAAATCATTCGCATTATAATTTATTCGAATAAAATGTCATCTAAATAATCACCTAGATAACATTTTATTCGAATGATTTCTTTACAATTATTCGAATAATTTTCAATTATGATTATTCGAATAAAAAATTATTCGACTTAATTTCAAACATAGAAATTCGATTGATTTTCGATTACCAACTATGTTTAATCAAATAAAATGACCAAAAAATTATCCGAATAGTCATTGTTGAAAATTATTCGAATACATTTATATTTGAATAGTTGTAAAAAAATCATTCGAATCGTTTTTTATTCGAATACATATTTATTCGAATAATTATCTAGATAAATGTTGCCCAACACTGATACATATATATTATATATTATATAAGCGTAGCTCTGGGAGCACAATGCTGCCCTCTTCTTAGGGTCAACAACCCGAGGGTTGGTTTTCAACTATCCTAAGAGAAGTTGGTTAGGGAAAGGGGCCGCTTTCCTCTATTCTCTACAGGGTTTCCGATCGCGAGGAGAAACTATGCGAAAAAATCGAGTAAAACCGGTGAAGCATGGCGAAAACGATATTTCCGTGAAATCGACTTTATTTCTCGGTGTAGGCCTTTTTTTTTCGTCGTGCGTAACTCCAAAAGCGACTAAATATGAACTCGGAGATTCCCACAAACGTCAACTGCGACACTCGCGTGCAACGGACCCGACGAAATGTTTCGCCAGTAGGGTTTACCACGTTGACGACACGATGTTTTTTCGGTCACAAGACCCGCCACGCCACGAGGGCCCTCTTCCCGAAAAACGGCCCCAGGAACCTATTACGGCCTTTGTTTTGTTTTTCATCCCTCCCCGCCCGCCGTGACCGCGGGGCTCACCAGTTTTTCCGGTTCCACGTAGTTGTTGATGTACAGCACGTTCGTCCACCAGCTCTCACGACACCGTGCCACTTCCGCGCCCACCTTCTCCTGCCACAGCGGCCCCGTGCCGATCTTCAGAAACATGGTGCAGTAGAACGCAATTACTATCGCGTACACCGGCGTCAACCTGCAGCAGTGTTATGTCGTACAAATATATATATATTTATTTATTTAATTATTAAGACGTAATTAGGTTTGCGTATTTTTTTTTTTATTTTTTCATGTAAGTTTGACCCAATTAGAAAAAACCGCGTGTTCGGTGCGCGGGACAAGAGGGCGCGATACGCGAGGATGTCGAGTTCTTTATGAAAAAACGACTTCCGTAACTTTATGTAGTTTATCGAATCCGAGTCGTGCGTTCGGAGACGGGAAGTTTTAATTATCAGTCCTCATCACGACATTACGGAATACTACGTTTTTGAATTATTTCTCAAACAACGAACATAATAATATTATACACGTTCTATGAGACAATAATAATAATTATTAACGCCGATAATAATCCGTCGATATTTTTCACGAAAACGTTTTCTGTGACTACATTCACACCCACTAAATAATAAGCTTCAGTGGCGTATTTAGGAATTTTTCTAGGGGGTGGGGTTGGGTGAAATAAATAATAACACAGACTCATGGGGGATTTGCCCCCCGCCCCCCAAATTATGACTACAAACACTTCACAGTATTACAAGACGCAAAAATTAAAGTACTGTTGTACTTATACGACAGAAAGACAGAACGGTTCGTTATTCGTCAACGGCTGTACCATATTCAATAATCATTTTTTTGTCATACGCTATAGTGTATAATGCTATACATTAGTCCTATACCTACTTTATTTAGTAACAAATTTTATAAAAATAAACCCACGCCCTATATGGTAAATCCATCTTCATAGTTATTTTGTTTAATTTACCGATTGTTTCTCGGGTTACCACTCGTGCATCAAAAACAATACGAAGGAGAGTACGAAATTACAGTGCCTGCACGTATAGGTATATCAGTATATTATGGTTTTGTTGACCAACAGTCGCGTATGCCGCAAACGATTAGTGGGAAAAGGCCTATATCAGAGTGGTCCAATTACCACGGCTAGAACATTTAGAAAACATACATATTTAAAAGAAATATTATATTGAGAAGTATAGATATTGAGAAAACTCAACTATAAAAAAATAGGTCAAAGGGGGGATCTATCCCCCATATCCCCCCCGTAAATACGCCACTGATAAGCTTTAGCGAGTCGTCATAAAAATCATTACCCACGGTCGTCAACTTTATTTGTCAAAGTCGCTAGACGTTTTGTCGAAAAAAAAATATATGTTTTACCGAAAAAACTTCATTTGAATACACTTTGATATTTAGTGTGAGTTGGAATATTATATAAACCAGAAAGGTGTGGTTTTTTTTTTATCGAAATTCAAAATTCATCGCGAAAACAAATGAAATCGTCCGTGGTTTACCGATCGTTTACGCGAAACAACTAGCGCTACGGACTACCCGAGTTCGACCGGGCTTTGGTTTTATTTCGACACGCGTCGAAGTTTTTTTTTCCGGGTCGCGCGGGATGATCGTCGCGGAAGCACCGTCGTCGTGTGATATCTAAGGTGACCATACGTCCCGTTTTGAACGGGACAGTCCCGTTTTTTGAATCTCTGTCCCGTTGTCCCCTGGGAAATCTTTGGGACGCTAAAATGTCCGTTTTCAAAAAGTAGACAAAAAAAAAAAAAAAAATAATAATGAAAATAAATGTTCTTTGAAGAAATATCTTTTTTAGAAAAATATACAAGTATTTAATATTGTAATTATTACACGAAAACATTTTGTTTATAATAAGTTAATAACTTAGTAAGTGTAATAAGTTAATTTAATTGTTTTGTCCTTTAAAAACATTATAAGTACCACAGAAATTTGCTAGTAATATTATTAAATTAAAAATATTTGTTTGTAACAAATAATTATGATTTTTTTTTTGTCCCGTTTTGATTAAAAAAATATATGATCACTTTAGTGATACCGGTGGGGGGCGATTACGACTTGATAATGAAATGTATCGTCGCGAGCGTAACGATCACATACCTCACGTAACGGTGTATGTAAAACAGCGGTATCTGGAAAGCTTTCGGATTCTTTTGGATGTGTTCCAGCAGCAAGTAGCACGCGAGAAAACCGCTTATTATGAAAAACGTGTCCACCAGTATCGGCCCGTTGAGTACGATCATGGCTTCGAGTTTGCTGTAAAACTGAATCGAAAAAAAAAACAAAACAAAACAAAATAAAAATAAAACGCGGTTTTAAAAAGCGCGTCTCGCACGTTAAAATCAGTGTCGGTCTGGCATTTTATTTATGAATGAAAATAATGAATTTTCCGAAATGAAAAAACGTAAATGAAAATTATCTTGAAATATTGTTGACGTGATATACTTAATAAAATTTAGATATCATATACCATTAGACTATTATAATCAATTCATTTTCGTTATCTTGATAATAATCAAACTATAAAAAAATAAAAGTACTTGGAAAAATTGAGATAAGCGTTGGTCACGATCACCAACTCAAAACACGAGCACACTGACAATTCGAAAATAAATGTTGTTATTTAGGAGGGGACCTTTGAAAATATTTTCCTGGGGGCCCATTCATGAGCCAGACCGACACTGGTTATAATATCGTGTTGTGTGTGTGTGTGTGGGTTTCTCCTCGTGTAACTCATTTCTCACACACGATTTTCAAACACGGCGTGTTCTGGATCGTAATAATAAGGGTTCTTCGATTCCGACTGTCATCGCAACTTTTGTGACGTGCGATTTACAGCTTGTGCCAAGGAAATTTCAAAACAAAACACATACTATATGGTCTTCAACCTGACCCTGCCGTTAATCACAAACGTATCCACGTAACCGTGATAAACACTTGACGAGATTTTTTTTTTCGAATCTTTTGATTTATAATTTTAAAATCGTTTTACGCCCGTACCAAATCGATGTACGAAATTTTGAAAATCCCAACTCGTGTCGACGTTACGCGTAATGCGCAGAAAATCGATCGAATCACTCTAAGAGCACAGAGCTGTTTTTTTAGAACTGCGTATCAATCATTAGCTGCACACGGCGAGATCTTGCGCACACGGGTTGTCTCGCGAACAGAACGAATTTATTATTTCGATCGACGTGTTGACACACGAACGTGTATTTATAATCGTCGCGATTCGCGATACAAAACTAGACGGAAGATATTGGAAAAAAAAAAAAACAGAAACAGAAAAAACGTCTTCGACCAAAACTAGACGAATGTCATTGACGTATAATATAACCGTTTCCCCCCCCCTCCAAATACTGTTCTACCGGACCGTCGTTGATGGTTTAGGTCAGGGGTCTTCAACCCGCGGCTAGCGGGCCGCATGTGGCCCGTTCTGTCATTATTTGCGGCCCGCGATCACATTTGAAATAAAGCACGCATCTTTTCTATTTCGATAACATTAAAACAGCCATGAGCCATCGATATTGAAAAAATTGGGACAAGTGCGATGAAACAAATTAAATTACCTTCTTACATGTTATAAATGTTGGCTGTTTTAATGACGTTAATAATAGTTTGTAATTTAAAATTTAATTATGAAAATTGTAATAGTTAAACCGAATTTTTAAGTATAAAACACGTGTTTTTACTACGGGTGCGACCCGCGAGATTTGTAGAAAATAATGTGCGACCCTCTCCATAAAAAATGTTGAAGACCCCTGGTTTAGGTACTCACGTCTTCGATGAAGTTCGAGTTCATTATGGGCGAGCCCAGAGTGAACATGAACCGATGACCAACGATGATGAAACACATCGCTATGAATTTCAACCCGTGGATACACTCGAGGTTGTCCGAAGTCTTGGGGAAGACGAGCAGCTTGCGGATGTTCTTCGACAGCGAAAACGACTGGAGTATGAGATGTTTTTTCGATTTTTCTGCAATACACACTGCCGCGGTTATGAAAACGGCCCGAAATCGTGTCGGTCGACGGACACGCACGAACATTGTCCGGGTACTTACCGGAAAAACGGAAATGCTCGAACGAAGACATAGACGTGAACAGGTCGTAGTAGGTACTCATACCGATGAATATCAGCGAGAATCCAATTATGATCCTTAACAAACAAAACATCACAACATTGATAACACTTTAAATCAAAACGAAACGCGTTCGTTCGTTCGTATACGATTGAAAAACAATAATTGTATAATAAGCCAATCTAAATCGGAAGCATTAAAGTAAAAAAAAAAAAAAAAATTAATAAAAAAAAATAATTTTTTTTTCTATATATAAAACTTAATGAATTTTTATTTGGGCGTTCACTTTTAACTATGACCGAAATAGCGACGGTGCCAAACGATTTAAGTTTTTGAGACGCCAAGTTGTTTTTCGCCGACTGTTATGTGTACGGCACCGGAAAAAAAGATGACTTGATAGACTTGAGGAGGAAAAACCGTCCATCAAAAGCACCTCCTGTTTTTTGGTGGGTTAATATTATGGAGAGACCGGTTTTTTTTTTTTTTAGGCGAGGACGTCTCTTGGCCATTTTCTTTTTAATCTCCCAGGAGGGTCGCTGGGGATGGTTAAAGAGAAAATACGAGAAATAGGAGGGTTTTGGTTTGAATGGAGTTTTGAGTGGAAGTTTTTGTAGTGTCGAGTTGCTATTTTTCATTGGCTGTTGAGATCTGTAGATCCTTATGTAGTGTGTTGTTGGTCGTGTACCACGGGGCTCCAGTTATTTGTCCAAGACATATAGACCGGATTACTTGTAAAGGTCTTTGATGGGTTGGCTTGGCCACACATTTGAACACCACGTGACCAAAAAGGGGTAATGATCGTCTTGTGTATTAATGTTTTGTTTTTTAGACTCGTTGAAGGAGACAGTAATAACGGACGAAGGAGATGTAGGCGTGTGTTTGATTGTTTTCTTTTATGTTTAGTGCGGTGGTTGGGCGCAGCGCAAGTCTTGGGGTCCGGACGAACGCCTAGGTGTTTAGTTACATTTCGGACAGAAATCGGTAACATTATCGAGCGATAGTCGTGGACTTTAGTTTTTATCAAGAGAAAAATGTATCGGAACCGATTAATTTTTTGAATGCTATTCTAAAAGAGAAAACCATTATTGTTATTACGTTCGAATCATAACGTCGTCTGTCTACACGGCGCGTGCGATAAATCAATAAATCATCGACGGATAAAAAGAGACGACGACGAAGGGCGTTTTTCTTTTTTAATCAGGTTAGGACAGGTTAGGGCGAGTCGTCGCGCCGGTACGCGTCCGGATCAAAACGTTCCGCTCGTTATCGTACACCGTATTCTGTTGCGTGTACGTACAGAAAAGCGTAATCTCCCCACGTCCACGGCAACGCGGTCTTCGTCTGACACTTGACGGCCCCGACGCTGGTCGTTATCTTTCCGTCCGGGATTTCTCGCAGAACGCCCCGCATGTGCGACGACACGTCGCCGCTGCTGCACGAGTGCGGCACGCAGTGCGCTATGTAAATCCTGTTCCGCATGCTTTTGTTCGGGTCGAATGCTAATTCCTGTAACACGGAGAGGGCGAATAAAAAAAAAAAACACAAAAAAAAAACACAAAAAAAAAAACCCCGAGCGAAATAGATTAAAAGTTTCGTTTCGTACGGTTTATTCGACGGACTGTTGTACGTATATAATAATAATAATAATATACGTGGTATTAGAGCCGTCTTGAAATACGAGAAATAAATTAGTTTCGGATACGTTCTTATAAATAATACCCGGCGATGGATTTTCATTATATAAATCTCGACAAACAATTGTTTTTTTTTCTTTTTCTTCTTCTTTTCTATCGAACACGCGCTCTCCTCTCCCCCGACCTGTCCTCGTAGAAAACAAAAGTAGTTCTCAACTCGCCTGCAGTGTGTCCCACGAGGATTCATTAAATACGTGTTTACGTGATCTAAATTTAGAATCACGCGTCGGATTTATTTCGATCTCGACCAAACAGTACTGTCCTTGAATGTAATTATCGTCCACGAGCACTTCGACGTCGACGCATTCGTCAAAGTTTCCAAGATTGTACGTCGATCCGTCAAACCAACCCGCCGGTATGAATTTGGCAGACGCGTCGAACACTGCGAAAACATAAAAAAAAAAAAAAAAACAAATTTAAGTTTAATGACGTCTCTCGGACAAGATACCGAGGTTGGCGAGTGTATTGAATTTTAAAGGACCGATGAATCGTTTCTTTAGCAAAACAATTCCGAGAAAAGCTTCACCGTGAACACACATCTACAGAAATTTAAATTCTTACTTCAAACGCTTGCAAAACAAAATCTGAACAAATTGTTTTTGAAATTTTCTCCAGTATCATTCGTTTAGTATTATATGAGTAAAGCCGTGGTGTTGCATGTTCAGGTCTTAATGTCAAGAATTAAATATTGCGTTTTCAACATTTTCAAACTTTCATATTTAGCACAAAAGTCCAAAAGGTTTTTCTTCTTAGAAACACTTTTAAATTCCGCATAATATTGTGTTGTTTGTATTCAGTGAACATTTTAAGTTATTAACTCTTTTACTTTTATACTACGATTAAGATATGATTAAAGTTTACGAAACGTTTTATCTTTGATAAAGCTACTTGATTTTTTGTAGTTATTTCTTATGTTTGGAATAAATACCGAGAAAAAAGAAAAATGACCCTTTTAATAAAAAATCAACTCGACAGGCAAATTTTTGATAAATGAAAAGACCGTATGAAACTTTGAAAAAAGACTTTATTACTCGAATAAATGTGTCCGGAAAAATAAATAATAAACACCACTAACCAATCGATTTCTCACTTCGATCGGAATCCGGCGAAACCATAAAATTATACGGATACGACAAAAACGAAACGCGTCTATATAACACGACGTTGATGTTAGAAAAACGTTTTTTTTTCCGTCGTAGTTTTCAGCGCCTACAACGTTATTATCGGCTGTAAACACGTTCATTATAAATCCGTTTTAAATCGATTTAAAACAATAACATGTAACTTGATTAATCACGACGACAAACACGGGACGCGATGAAAACGTAATTTGTGTGTGTGTGTGTGTGTGTTTTTCTTCTGTTCGTTCGATCCTACAACGTATCGTTTACGGCTTTGTAATAATTATTGCTGCGCACAAGCGGACGTGTACAGATTTTTTTCCCGGAGTATTTCATCATTTCCCCTCGCGCGATGAATAAAACATACACGCGTATTTAACGATAGTAATAATAATAATAATAATAATAAAAACTTGTCGTGACATTTTATCCGACACGGACGGCAGTCACCGCGTCTCCGTGTGAAATTATCGTGATTTCATGCTCGTGATAGCGTCCCATAGTCGTGCACACATTGTATGTTATGATATTATATGATACGCTATCGTAGTGAAAAAATAATACATACAATGTAACGACGTTATACAAAGACGTCTACGCGCGGGTACGCCGCCGCCGCCGCTGCCACCGACACTCGTAAGTTTTCTACATCATACCTACGTGATACTATGTAATAAATCAAATATAATTTATATAAATATATATATTAGTGATGTCATATAAACCCGGATCATCCGAAAATCCGAAAAATCCAGATTTCGGATTTCGGATTTCCGGATTTTGGATTTTCGGATATCAAAATCCAAATATTCTAAATCAGAAAATCAAATTTTCGATTCTGAGTAAAATGGTTTTACAAAGATGTTTATTTTTATTGAATTTTTATATTTTTTTTATCTGGAGACACTTTTTGCTCAACTTAAATTTATCCAAAAGTTTTATACAGCAACTCTATAGATCATAAATGTTATGTAAATGGCACTTTGAGAGTTTCCTAAGTTCTCATCTCAATAGTTTTTCCGGGCGAGAGAAAACAAACTAAAATTGAGCAAAAACGGCGAAATTTCTCCGTAAACGACCATTTCATAAAATCAATTTTAGTAATTACGTCATTATAAATTATAGATAAAACAATACTAATTTAATGTTTCAAAATCCAAAATCCGGATTTTGAATTCCATGTGCGGTTCTGCGGGAAATCTCGACGAGATGATTTACTAACGTACGGTTTATCGGCGTGGGAAAAAAAGACGCGGCGGACGGGAAAATACAACAATGTCGCACAGTGCACAGGAAGCGCGCGTTTATATAGAGTACACGGACGTCGCCGATTCCCGCGTGTGCCGTTCCAAACGCGTGGGCGATCCATAATCGATCGATATACGCACGACGTATTTCAATGACGTCGAATCGATTTCCTTTATTAACCTTTTCAGGGTCCGCTGCTACGAAACGGTCTCGAGACCTGTCGGTCGTATCGGTCTTTGTTTTTTGTTTTTTGTTTTTTGTTTTTTTTGTTTATACAGCCGCAGTCGTACATCGGACGACGACGAAACACGAACGATATCGAACGACATATTTTTATTCGTACGCGAGCGAGGCGCATCTCCGTACGATTTAATACCGCATTAACCCTGTAAAGCGTTTGGCCGAGTCGGCCGTTTCTCAGAAGTCTGATGCGTACGCCGCCGTGGCGGATCCAGGGGGCGGTGGCTAATGGGATAAATTCCTTGGGATGAATACCTTCCTCGGGCTTATTGTATAAAATCTTATTGGGTTTAAGTCGTATTTTTAAGTTTTCTCCACGCGATCACCGCGACGGTCAAACGTCAAAAGCCTCGCGGTGATTCGAACAGACGACGTGTAATAATATTGTATATACGTTTAACTTAATAATAAAATCTCGATTGGGATTAGGGTCGAGTGCAGTGCCGCGACAATAGAGGACGCTGGGCATGCGTTGCATTTCCTGTCCAGAGATTTTTATTTTAGAAGGGTTAAAAATTATGTTATAATATTAATAATAATACTGTTTATAGATTTTATTCGTAAAATAAAAAAAAATATTATGTTAATAGTTTGACTCGGTTACTAAAGTAATAATAATGTAAACATTGTCACATGCGTATAGATATTAATTCGTGTCGGTATGCGTTTTTAATAAATAATCAGTATTCTGGTATAGTGTTATTTAAAGTGTGGTGAGCATTTTTATTATTTATTTATTTTTTTTGTATATTCAACCCTTTTTAAACACTTGACCCTATACATTTATTTATTGAATGTATTATATACCACAGGAGAAAAGGGTTACAAATATGATGTACTTATATATTGCTTTAAAAAAAAAAAAACGTAGATAAAAGGGGGGCCCATAATTCTGTGTTACATTGGGGCCCCCACTATTAGCAAGTTTTGGCTCTGGTCGAGTGCCGCCGGTTCGCCCGACTCGTAAATCCGCACAGGTATAATCTACAAGCATTGATGTTGTCAGCTGTTGTACGAACGTATTAAAAACGATAGTGACAAAAAACACAAGTGGGGTCACCCGTTATTCGGTCTAAATTTAGTATTGGTTAAATTTTGATTTTGACTTCAGAACGATTTCTGGGTCTGCCGTTTTATATATTATGATATGCGCGATATTGTTAGGAGTACGTGCCCCGTGTGAATACGTGACCAGTGCCGTAGCCGGAAGTCGCGAACGGGGCTCGTGTCCGACTGAACCCGTCGACGACGCCGATGTGCGTGTACATAAACGTTTCGACTTAATCGCGATTAATTCCGTACTCGAATCCTCTCTGTATCCAGGAAGTTCTTACTCCGCCAGTGAACTTCTAAAATTAAAAAAAAAAGAACTTATCTATTTTCTCATTTGAATTGAATGCCTGCACAGACAACTGACGTGATGATGTATAATAATAATCTCGTAATGCGTTCGGCGACCATACGCCGGCGGTACCGAGTGTTGGCCGCGTAAAAATATCAATTAATACGTACACCGAGCGTTGGGCCGAGTAAAGTCGTAAATACGACGGCGTTACCGACCAATATTGGTCGAGAAATCATTCGAAAGCCTTTGAACCCCAGAATCGGGTTTTATGTTCTATGTTTTATGTTTTATGTTCAAAATTGACAAGACTAATTACTAAAACCAGACCGGAGTGTACCCTTACTGCTTACGGTCGTGTAAACACAATAGGATTTAATCGATAGATTTAATTAAATAAACATCATAGTAAAACCATTTCACTCAAAATCGAAAATTTGATTTTCTGATATCCGAAATTCCGATATCCGGAAATACAAAATTTGGACGCGAAAATCCAAATCCGGCTTTTTTGGATTTTCGGAGAATCCGGATTTATATCGCATCAGTTGTATAGTACATCGCATCAAGCCGGGTACCCAGGTATTGGCCGGGTAAAATGTTTGCACGATACCGAGTACCGGGTAGGACCCCGGTCGTAAACACAACGCCGAGTACTCGACCGTCGAGTAATTATATTATTTCCGGGTACCCGGAGCGAGTCTCTACGCAATAACTCGTGTTCGCCAGCTTATGCAGGGACGCACACCTGTACCGCGTCGTACACATATTATACTCATCTGCACGCGTTTTGTTTTTCGACCTTTGTTGCCGTACTGATTGTTATGCCGACGCGGGTATGCCGTCCGATCTGATGAAATTCGCGTATTATTATTTTATTTTGTTATTATTATTATTATTATTATTATTATTTATTATCATCGATATTTATTTCGTTTATACGTCCGGATGTGACGTCGAAACAAAACGAATCTGATGGCACGAGAAAGATTTCGAAAACGAGTTTACGAATTTACGATTACATTTCCTTGAGATCGACTCGGAGATCACTTTTTGTTTTTAGAAGTCAATCATTGCGTTTATTTTTAGGGTCTTTCATAGTTTTAAATTGAACTCGAACGGATTTCGAAGGGTGAATTATTAGGAAAGAACAGGACGGACGTTCTAAAGAAGACACTGAGATAAATTAAAAAATATTTATTATTTATTTTTTTTTTAGCAATTATAACTATTCTTATCGCAGAATAATATAATGGAATCGATACCTGGTCACGACGAAATCGAATTAATTATTATTATTTTTGTTATTATTATTATTATTATTAGGTCTATCGAGTGCACGAAAAAACAGCCTGTTCGCAGTACCATCTGCGTAACCACCGTGATCTCGCGCAGTGAACCGAAGTAAAACGTGGAAAATCGTACGGCGCGCACAAGGAATTCTCTGGTTCAAGGGCGCGCCGTCGCTAGAATTGGAAAGTTATTGCCAAGGGCATCTGTTGTAGCGGACCAGAGACAACGACACATAATAATAATAGTAATAATAATACAACGTAACATGATACAATATTATTATGTATAATTTATTATATGTATATCGACTGTACCGTATAACGTGTCTTGTCTGTAGCGAAATTGTTTTCGAAACTAACGTCGTCGTCGTCGTCGAACTATACGACCTGCAGCCAGTATACCGTCGTGTGTCACGTCAGTACACTGTCGTTGACGTATAAAACGCGAGAAGGACGGAGGACTCGGAGAACACTAAATCCCTCTAGAAATCTTCAAAGACCATCCCTTAAACTTAATTATCTGGTCCTGTATATAAAGTTTTACCCCACATGGATCACCACCTGAAGTGTGTGTGTGTGTGTGTGTGTGTGTGTGTGTGTATGTGTGTGTGTGTTTGTGTGTGTGTGTGTGTGTGTGTGTGTGTGTGTGTGTGTGTGTGTGTGTGTGTGTGTGTGTGTGTGTGTGTGTGTGTGTGTGTGAGAGAGAGAGACATGTGTACAAGAAGTAGACTCGTAAAATGATCAAAAAAGCTCGCGTGGTGTAGTATATATTATATTTTGGGTGAATTAGATTTATTTGACAAATGTAATACATTTTTTTCCACTTATTAACTTTTTTATACTTTTTAAATTTTTTTTTTTTTAGTAAATATTATAAAACTGCGCTTTATAAAATCGTGTCACAATATTTTTTTGAATTTTAAAATTTAGAATTTTATTTTACTGTAAAAAAAAAAATCAAAATATCCATTTTGTAAATGCGAATATTGATAATTAAAATTATTATACAAATTATTATAAGTTCTGTCCAAATTAAATCAGTGATTCCAATTAATCTTTCCATGGCTGATAATGATAAATATCAGTTTTGATTAATTATAATTGGATAATAGCTGAGCATGATACCAAAAATCTTGAAATGAATTAAAATTTCGATCAGTTATTTAATTAATTCTGGTATACAAATACAATAATAAAATGTGACAAAATGTTGTGAAACACAGTATTGTTAACTTTTTTAGAAAAATCGTAAACAACTAACGGATTAACCTTTATTAGAGATTTAAGCACAAAAATTTTTCATATAATCCGTTTCAAAAAATAGCAGTAACAAAAAATTAAAAATTTTAAATTTGAGTTCAAAATAGAAAAAAAAACTGCTAATGCGATTTCGTTGTAGCGCTTGACTCAAGTAAATATTATTTGATAAGAAAAAAAAGTTAAAAATAGTAAATACAAAAAATGTTATTGCATTTGTCAAATAGATCTGACTCACCTTGTATAGCTACCAGCTGGTAAAACGCAATATTTTATTACGTAGATATACGTATACTAGGTATAGTGTCATCGCACCATGCCTTTATTGGACGACATGACTCACGTAAACACGCGTGTGACGAGCACTTTGTTGGAAAAATCGAATCCCCTAAAAAATTGTTCTCGTTTTGCTCGAGTTAACGTACTTACATGTTATTTGTTAATGTCCGCAAACGGTTCTGACACCGTTTTTTGTGTGTTTACTGTTTTCAGTGGTAAATGATCTTATTATTATTTGACGCAATGACGATGAAAATTTTAAATTGATTTTATTTCACCTGGTGGTGGGTTTGATTAATAAATATAAAATCGAAATGTTTGGCTTAATTTTACATTGGGTAAATAAAATATGCGGTTTATAAGTATTATTTATATAGTACTCCGTGTGTTTGGTATCTATATATGGACACCGAACACGTTTAAACCGTAAAAAAAAATAATAGCAAAAACAGCCAAATAAAAGATCTATTTTAAAATTATTTGTTCAACGAATCGTACGAACTCGGTGACAAAAAACGTTCTGTTTTCGCTAATAAATGTGAAATAACCTAACCGTTTTCATCCCGAATCGTTCGACGTTTACTGTTTAAAATGGGTTTCCCTTATAACGGCCACCCCGCGGATGATGAAAATCCGTCATCTGTACAGAAATGTCCGCCATTAAGATATCACAATATACGAGTATTGGAAAAATTGGGATAACCGTTCGGGACACGGAATCGAAACGGACCAACTCAGTTCCCGGCTTTGGTGATTGTGCTTAGTTTACACGCTGCATAGTACTCTTGTCATTAGTGTTTGTCACTCGCACTCACACATTGCGTGTAAACAGAAAAAATAGCGCTTAGTATTAATATAACCGGGAGTGCCAGTGAATAGAATCCAGTTCTATTTACTAATGACTAGGGCTGGGATTTCGATGCACTTTGCATTGTTTTCCAAAGCTTACTGTGCAATGCTCGTCTTGTCACAAATTTGTTTTGTACATTTGAATGAGAATAAGAAAGTTTATTTTGCATTTTTTTGTATTTTTTGCCATTTATTAGTTTTTAGGTCATTTTCTTAATTTTTTAGGGCATTTTAGAGTTTTTGGAGCATTTTTTGAGTTTTTGGAAACCAAGTGCATGAATTTGAAGTTTTTTATTATAAGATTTTTACACCAACAGGGTTTTTAAATAAATATATTTGTGTACAATTCTTTTTATTTAGATTTGTACTAAAACAATTTACTTACAGTTCACACTTGTAATAGATTTTTATAATGCATTTTTTAAAATTTTTTATTGTAATTTATACTAAAATTATTAAAAATAAAAAAAATTTTTAGATCATTGAAGCATTTTTTTTAGGGCATTTTTCGGGGTTTTTTAGGGCATTAAAATCCCAGCCCTACTAATGACAAGTAGCTACCCCCTCCACGACTCTACTCTACTCGCGGTTGCACTCGCAACGTGTGATCGCATGATGATAGTATTAATGCTTAGTTGAAGTGATAAGAGAATATTTGGTTTATCACGCGCCGTCCTGCAGTTTACTACGCACAAATCAGTTGTGCGTGTGACCGATAGATGATTAGTGCCAGTGACAAGTACTACGCAGCGTGTAAACCAGGCATTACCCAGCAAAATTCTATGCGACAAATTTAACTCAAATTTTTGGTACGGTTATTTATATTGCGAAAAATTTCAGACCAGAGTAGGTTTACCGCACTATAAAAAAAAATTAGGGGTTAAGTCAGGGGCGTATTTAGATATTTATTTTTGGGGGGGGGGGCTGTGGTATTTTCTCCAACTGAAATTTCCCGATTCAGCCTATTAAACCGAACTCAAAGGTATAATCGTTACGATCCAAATCGTCAGACACATTATAGTGATTAACTTGTTCGTTGTTACTAATAATTCTTTATACAATTATATTGAACTTTTACGATTTACATCTGATAGGACGTAATAAGCAGACTTCATAAACAATTCCTGGATGAGGGTATTATTGGAATCGCTATTTGTCTTGCGCGTGATAAAACGAAAAAAACTAAAAGAAAAAAAGATTTTGGATGAAAGAATGGTTAAAAAAAGGAACACATTTTCCCACCATAATCTTCTAGACGAACTACCACTATCTTCTCCTTCTGACTATAGAAATTATCTTCCCATAGACCACACAACATTTTCGAAGTTATTAAATATGATTATACCGATAATAGAGAAACAGTGTACTTGTATGAGAGAACCAATTTCATTTCGGGACAGCGTTTATCATGTACCCGTCGATACCTGGCTACCGGCGTAAATTCAAATTTTTTACAAATCACTTTTTATTTTCCACGTATCAGATAAACTACGGTATAAATGTGTAGTTCGCGCCAAAAATTCTTCATTATTTATCTTATTCGACATTCATGGACGAAGATATGAATTACCAAAACACAATACGAAACACGAATAACACACGACTGCTTCACACAATAATTCGATTTGACTGACTGATAAAATGTACATTCATAGAAATACACGGGGTCAATCATGAATGTCAATCATGTTGACTGATGATAAAAAATCAAACGCGTTTGAATTTCATCAGTCATAAAATATGACTGTCAGTCGTCATCGTTCATACACATGTACGGTCATTTATGAATTTTAATCACATTTGTGATTTAAAGGGCTTTTGGGCTTTAAAGAAGACAGCCGTTTATGATTGATTAAACCATTTCGAAAACGGCCAGGAGACACTCGAATACGAAGAGCGGAGTGGCCAATCACGAAGGTCATGTTCAGTGGCGTCACGAACATTTTACCTATAGGGGCAAGTATCAAAGCTATCCACCCACCCACACATACATACAATTTTAAAACATGCCTTAACATATGGTTTTTCACTAGAACATAAATATTGATTCAATTTTACAATATAAATTATAATCCAACAGGGCAATAGGTACATGTTTTTCCATAAAATAATTTAACAGCCAGACAAAATATTACCACCCACCCAAAACGTTTTGGTGCAACTGCCCCAAAAAAATATGTTCGTGACGCCACTGGTCATGTTGGTAGTATTGTTCGACAACGAAGGGTTAATTCACTGGGAATTCGTATACCAAATCAAAAAACAGTAAACTCTGGTTTTTATATTGAAGTTTCAAAACGTTTCAATGAAACTCAATTCGTCGAAGAACGCCGGAAAATGGTTGGTTTTTGCACCACGATAATGCGCCGTGTCACTCATCCTTTGGAGCGCAGCAATTTTCGGCCGATAAAGAAATTACCGTAATTCCACAACCCCCGTTTTCTCCAGATATTTCACCATGCGAATTAAATTTTGGCTATTTCCAAAACTTAAACTCGGACTCAAAGTTGAACGATTTGCTTCTATAGAAGACATTAAAGTTATAACATCAAAAGAGTAATACCAAAGACGTTTTCAGCAATTATCGCTAATTCGTCGGAGTAAGTGTTGTCTGTGCCGGAGGACGATATTTTGAAGGAGATTTAAGTTTAAACCGTATATGCAGTGCCGGATTAAACATTTGTGGGGCCCTAGGCAATTAAAATTTTGGGCCCTACAAAACTATTTTTTGCATACATCTTTAACTTTGCTATCCGACAATTAAAATAAACAGTTTTAATGATAACCGACTAATATTAATAAATAAAATCATGTTTATTAAATTTTTTCATCTGCGAGAAAAATTAATTAATTAATTTTTTTTTTTAATGATTCATAATGAACTATAAAAAAAACAAAAGTATGTGACAAACATATGAGTTACATACTTTTGTTGAAATCGGTAAAACGCAAAATCGCAAATCGCACCCGGTGGGGCCGCAGCTTTACCTGTACGTGTTGGTGTTTGTAGGTACTCACTTTTCGTGGCCCACAGCCGGAAGTCGTCGAGTTGCGTCAGGTACATGACGGTGTGCGCGAAACACTGCGTGCCAGGGTCGGCCGACGTGACGAACGGCAGGAACCTGGACACGGCGTCCGAGGTGCGGAGCAGCAGCGTTTGCGCGCGCGTCCCGTTCCCGCGGTCGCGGCACGACCGCAAGTCCGGCGGCGTCGTCGTCGTCGTCGTCGTCGGGTCCGCGTCGTCCGCGAGCCGTTTGTCCCGCGTCCCGTCCGTCGTCTGCAGGCTGCACACGGCGGCGGCGGCCCAACAGCAACACGTGGCCGTCAGCAGGAGAGCCGCGGCCGCACGACGGCCGCACGGCATTGTTTCCGTTTTCGTTTCCGTTTTCGCCGGCACTGTGTTACAACATTATTATAATTATTATTTTTATTATTATATTACGGGGTATTATTATTATTATCGTTATCGACGGTGTTTTCGCGCGTCCGACGAGCCGTGCGGATTCACGATTTACAGATTTTCGACGCGAGCGACGAGCGTCTGCCGAAAAAACGCGAAACGAAACAACGAAATCGACGGGCGCGAGGAAAAAAATAAAAACGAAATAGAACAGTGACACCGTCCGAACCGCCGCGATACGCTCGTTTCGGCGCTTGAAACAATAACAAGGAACCGTCAATTATTCCGATTTGTTTGGACACCGTCGCAAAACAAACACCCGGAGTGAAATCAAATAATAAAAACACGTACTCGAGCGTGTAGTTAAAAAAAAAAAAAAAAAATATTTGTCCGCTCTCGCACACATCGGCGATCCGTCGGGGTAACTGAACTGTTTACGCTCGTGCTTTCGCGCGCCGCATCTGTCCGGCGGCGTAACGACAATTATTATTTTATTACGACCGCCGGCCGACGGCGACCCCGAGTTTGCGACGACCTCACGGTCACGAATTCCACGTCGTTTTCACGTGAAAATCATTGGCAACAACACTCAGGCCCGTCGCCAGCGTACAAGCGAGCCGTGCGTTGCTCTTTAGGGCGGCAAAACACTTTGAGGAAATCGAGGTGGCGACATCAAATCGTCGAGTCTTCAAAAAAAAGACAGCGATAATTAGATTACGGTTTCGCGTCTTCGTTGTTATCGTATAAGTCAGTGGTTTTCAACCGGTGTGCCGCGATAAATCTCTTAATAGTTTTATGATTTTGTATTTGCCTGCATTATTATCGATATTCGGTAAAAACCAAGGCTTTGCACCCGAATGGTTTTTTCGGGTTTTGGGTTTCGAGTTTTTGAATTTGAAATTGGGTTTTCAAACGAGTGTGTAAAGGTGTAGGATAATTCGGGTTTTGAGTCCCCATAAATAAATTCGTGCTTTTGACCCATTTTTATATTTAAACTGGAGGGAAGAATTTTTTGGTTTTACAATATTAATTTGTTTTTTTACACACTTTTTCGGGTAGTAGATTTGATCTAAAAGATTTATCCAACATCTCTATAGATTAGAAATCTCTTGAGATGGTAATTTAGAGAGGTAATTTTTCTAATTTCCCAGTAGTTTTTCCAACAATGAAGAAAAATTCTGGTTTTTTCAGGTTTCGGATTGATTCGGGTGCAAAGCCTTGGAAAAACTGATAAATACCAAACATAAAAGCTGAATCATTAATCGTAAATACATAATATGATAGTGTTCAATATTAGTATGCCCGTCGCAGTCGTCTCTATCGTTTTACGTCGCGTCGCAGTACGTTTAATTATCTTACATACCTAGTGTATAATATAATATGCTACTATATGGATTGGTGTGCCACGAAAATTTTTTATGAGATAAAGTGTGCCGAATTGTCAAAAAGGTTGAAAACCACTGGTATAAGTATTACCATTGATTGTGGAATAGACTTTTAATATTAATCAATGGTTTTTACCGTCTCGTTCGACCGCTAACGATCGGTTTAATAATATTGTCATATTGACGTAGTATGCACGTCGTCGAACACTACGTACTTCTTCTTCTTCTTTCTTGGTTTCGGCCTTTCAGACCCCATGCCGCTAAACACAAATCTTGCCATCTGTCTCTGTCCTCTGCAGCTTCTCTCCATTTAACTCCTGTTTCTAAAGTTTTTAAGTCCTTTTTTTACACAGTCTTCCCACCTCAATCCGGGCCTTCCTAAAGGTCTTTTACCTATAGGCTATTCCTCTACAACCTGCCTAACTAGAGACCCTTGCTTACACCAAGCATGGCTCCTCCCCCACACGAGTCTTCTTTTTGTGATCTATATCAGGTCTCTAAAACCGCATATTGAGTTCATAATTATGTAATTTTCTCCATTCATTTGTTTCACTGTCAAAGACCGGTCCGTATGTTTTTCTTAAAATATGTTTCTCTCAAATACTCCTAGTCTCTGTTCTTCGGATTTCCTCAATGCCCACGTCTCAGAACCGTACAGAACAATAGGTCGTAATAATGTCGTATAATATATTCTTGTTTTTAAATTTTTAGAGAGGGTTCTCGATTTTAGTACTCTTTCTAATCCATAGTGTTCCTTGTTAGCTAATTGTATTCTTGACAACACCTCTGTCTTAAGTTCGTTATCTCGAGTGATAATCGATCCCAGATATGTCGTCGAATACTGCTTACGTGTACGGTATAGCTATGTATATATATCACACGTGTCGGTTGTAGCCCGTGTGACCGCGTTGACTCCTCTGGGCTGTTTATGACATTATAGTCGATTAATACGCGTTCGTTAATTTCAATATTATTCACGTGCCTATTTCGGTATTCAAGAGCAGCGGGGAAATTTTCACTTTAGGCCGGAAAATATCTCACGACGGACCCCGAGAACATTAGAAACGTCTACACGTTTGGGCGCGCACGGAAATACCTCGGAGGAAATTTTTACGCGATTTCCAAACACGAATTCCTACGGATTCGTTCGATTTTTTTCCGTACAGGCACCGCATAAGTCACGGATTCGGGTCTGATCGCGCGAAACCGTTACCATACGAGAATCCGTTCATGTCGTTACTCTCGATTTTCGCGCAGAGGTTCGCGTTTGATGAGTTTTAAAACGTATGACGTCGAGTCGCGAGCCCGTGAATATCGCCGTAACTTCGTGTGATACGGTCGTGGGAATTTCAACTATTTTCCCGAAACTCACGGCAGCGGCGACGGAGACGAAGTTTATTCGCACAAAACGCCCCAACAATATGAATTTAGAATTTTCGAACTTTCGCGTCGTCTGGCCATGTCAGGACGAATTTCGAATCGTGCCCGTTGAAAACAGACTGTCGCAAATTCGTGGATGTCAAAAGAAACGTCGGCCCGCGGACTCGTTGTCAGGTGCGACGGGGTGAATCGTTTAGAGAGAGAGAGAGAGAGCGTTTGAACGCGGACGGTCGAAATACGACGCGCGTGACGTCCGAACGGATTACCGTATCGTTTCGTCACGGGAAAACGAGAACCGATCGCACGAAAAAAGCTTCGCAGAGCGGTTTATCACACGCCGCGGTCAACGACCAACGCGATCGCAATAATATTATTATGGTTTCCGTCGTTCGAATAACGAAACGAAAAACGATTACGTTCGGTAGTACGCGTAAACGAAATTCGATCAGTGTGGTCGTGGTGCTGTACAACGCGTTTCCCTGACGATTCGTCCGTATCTCCGGGTCGACAGACGCGCGCGCGTTCGACCACGGCGGAAAGTCCGAAAAGTAAAAAAATATCGTTTTTAAATCCTACGCGACCGGACGGATTCCGAGTGTATAATACACGTATATACGTCATAACTAGGGCTATGGACTTCATGCCCTAAAAAACCTTAAGATATGCATGCATTTATGCCCTTAAAAATTATCATATATGCTATTGAAATATGCAAGAACGCTGAAATATTCTCTTAATTAATATGCTCTAAAAAAATTTGTATTTTCTGTTAAAACCACAAAAAAAAAAAAAAAAAAAAAAAAAATACAAATTTAAGTAAGTACACTATTATTTTCATTTCTTCTAACACAGTAACACAGTAAAATGTTTTTAAAATGTTTTTGAGCACTAACTTTAACTTCGAAAAGTTTACAAAATAGTACTGATTGATCAATTAAAAACATAGAATTTTTACTTTAGGCATTTTTGATTTAATTTAAAAAAAAAAAAAAAAAACTACCAAGTCTAGAATAATATTATACTTATTACTAGACCAAAACACATGCAATACGTACATACGAACTAAATTGACGCAAGACGAAAACACATACGATACGAATAGACGAATTGACATCAACTGTTTTATATTAGGCGTAATCCTTATCGACTGATTTCGTTTTTTACCACACACGAATAATTGGGAAAACACAATTAGATATAGATTATTTATTAATTTAAATTTAATCGTATTTATTTATTATTTTCTGATTTATAGAACATTCATATAACATTTTGTATAGAAGTTTATGTATAAAACATATTCTCTGCCATGCATTGTTTTAATTTTGATAAAATATATGAAATATGCTCTTATAATACTAATATAACAAAATATGCTCTTATATGGAAAAAATAGCCGAATACGCAAAATATGCAAAATAAAAATGATTGCTTTAAACTCCTAGTACAATGAAACAAATTTCTATGTCACTTAGCTATTTTTCAAATGATTATTGAAAAACATGCAAACTCCTTTAAGTCCCTAGCCCTAGTCATAACATACCGCGAGTGTGATTCCGCTCTTAAGCCGGTCACGCAGAAGCGCGTCGACCGCGGTCGACGGAATCGATTCGCGCGAAAACGCGTTTTTTTTTTATGTTTGTCGACTTTCGGGAATTCACACGCTTTATCGGATCGAGTTGTTCCCGTGTGTTTTCTCGATGGTATTGGCGCACGAAACGACGGTATTTTCGCCGCAGACCGTGCGCATATAGTTTCGATATCGCGACCCGTTTTATATCCGTCAGTCGACGTTCGCGCGCGCTCGCGGACACTCGCGGTCCCACCCTGTGATCTAACTAATTTTTTTCTAAATACGATTTCTCTCGTGGTCTATGAGAAAATTCCTATGAGACTGTCGTTTGCTGGCACCCTCGCTTTCCACGACAAACAGTACACCGCAATGAACAGTATTGACTTGTCCCTTCCGTCATACGCGTATGGTTATCACGAGCACGACCGTCTATGTCATGATTTTATTTTATTTTATATGTCATGATTATTGATTTTATTTATTCAGCCGAAACAATTACAATCAAATAATTACAATAAGATAAATTAGTAAATACGAATACCAACTGAGCTACAGCTCGTATCTGGTATACGAAGTTCAACGATATCACAATCGTTTAAAGTAAATACTTGTACACATAAAAAATACGATATAATTAAATGACAGAGCAAAAAAGAAAAAAAAAAGATTTAAAAACAAAAATTTACATCAGCGATACATATTATAATTAGTACATATTTATATATTATACGATATTATGTTTAGACATATTGACTTTTTATGATTTTATTCATACACTCGTTATCATCAAGATCACTATAACTATTTTAATTACTGTCTTTTTTATTTGATTATTATTAATTATGTTAATTATATCATTTGTGTTATTGGATTGACTTTCGCGTAAACTTTTTATTAGATGATGACCGTGGCCGTAGTTTCCAATGGGGCTATGAGGACTACAGCCCCCACAGAAAATATCATAGCCTCCTCCACGGCGTTAACTTCCGTTTAAAACGTTTTCTGTTGTGATGCGGATAAAAGATTGGATTGGAAATACCGTGAAAGAGATTTGTCACATTCATTAGGCCCAGACGAGGAGTTAAATATTTTTTCAGACAAAGACAGACTCTTAATTTGATTTTAACTAGAATGATGTGTAATATGTATTACGAAAAATGCCGGGTTAAAGAGTAATAAATCAATAATAAATAAATATCGTTCTACCTAGAAAATTTTCACTTTCAATTATTAATTCTAGTTGACATAGAGTAGTTTTTCAAATACGTTTCTCTCGTCCTGTGTAACCCCCATAGATATTGGTATACCAAACTACGCCTGTGATGACGACAACAGTTGGTTTCGTATTCGTTACTCCTCGTTGTTATTGGCGGTAAACGGACGGTTTTTCGGCCTGCGCTACGCGCTTAAGTATTGTAAAACATTCAAACATACGTACCGTACTCGAATATGTCAATCACACTTTATTCGTCTCCCGCTCAATACTATGGTAATGTTCAATGAACGTCTGTTAATTTATTGTATTATTCGAATATTACGCGTCTTTTGTAATAATCAATAGAATTCTCGGAGGAGGTGTTTGCGCGCGCTCGCGTGTGTTAGATACGTGTGAGGTAGCGTCACGAAATCGAAGCGAAAACCGAAATAGAATATTCGCAAAAAAAAAAAGAAAGAAAAAGAAAAAAAAAATCACGATCACGTTCAAATTGGACGATAAATTTCGACTTGAATCTAACATTCAGGTACGCTTAGCGGACACTAATAGTGTTTACGTCGTCGGTCGGTCGTCGTTATATACGAGTGAGCCGTACAAAATCGTAGTCGATATAATGATCTCGGTACGGAAGCGATTTAGTAGTCGGTTTCGACGCCGAAGACGACATTACACGCCATTATCGGGCGCTCCGGTGAATCATCGCCGCCCGGTGGTTTTTTTTCCAAATTGTTTTTCCCCGAGATCGCGAAAACAAGCACATTAAAATGTCGTTTGACTGCGTCCGAGACGATCGAGACGCGCGCGGTCGGCGGCGCATTCGCCCAGGTACGCGCCGACCGCCCCCGGGGGAGACGCTTTCGTGCTGCTCAGAGTTTTCTCTGCGTCGGATGCGGAAAAATCGCGTGCGTTCGACGCGCTTATTTCGCTAGACGGGCGCCGAGTTCACGGGGGCGGCTGCGGGTCTGGGACCCTTCTCCCCCGTGGAATCGTGAAAAGCCATTTGAAAAGCCTGGGCTCTGCCCTCTCCGTGAGAAATGTCGTCGGCCTTTTTATTTTTTATTTATTTGTCAGCAGTACGAAAGTATCAGGCAAAACACTTTTTCATTGGTTTAACCCGAAACTGTTTGATTTACATAAAATGCGTGTTTGACTATGTGTATCTATATATGAATTATTCTTGATCTCTATATTCTATGTGAAACGCAAGACGAAATACGTATAACTGAATCTGATAAATAGGTTTTTTTTTTTTTTTAATGATAAAATAAATGTTCTAAGATGATTTTTGTCCGTTTTAATTGATTAGTTGTTAAATAAATGCGATAAATCGTCTTGAATTCAAACTGTTTTTGAAAATAACAGGTGGATCACAGCTGAGCTTCCTCGTGAAATTTAAAAAACCTGGCGCCTATTTAGTTGCAGCGCGAGACTTACAGTCCGTGGGAAAAACTCGTCGAAACGATACGTATTAATAAAAATGGCTCCAAGCATCTCTTCGACGATGATTTACTGCGTACAATCTGCAGTAATATTGTTTCGCGTAAAAGTGTCGAAATCGCGCGTTTGATGTGATTCAAGAATTCGACAGCGCCGGGTCTAGGAGTTGAGCCGAAACGACGTCACGGAAGGGTGCGGATTTAAATTTATAAAAAAACGGATTTTTATTACGGCTTTATTTCCTTTGAAATATATTGGATTTACCATGGTCATCTGACTATATCGTTAAACAAGTACCACTGCTCACTGTTAGTATAACGACAATGCGTAATTTATATTAGATACAATAATTATGTAGAACGACAATCGTGTTGTACATTCAGTCGTATGTTCTCGATAATAGAGTCTCGCCGAAAAAAACCGATACACGCTTATATTGATGTATTTTAACTGTTTTTCCTGTATCTTGAAAACAAACACATTTTTTTTCTTTTTATTATAATACTTTAAATACATTTTCTAGTTTTTGAAAATCTATATTCTAATTCATTATTTTATCATTCACTGAAAAAAACACTCTCATTATACGTATGAACTTATAATCTTGTGAAAATTTGTTTATAATGTTATTAATTATTAATAATTCATCGTGTGCTTTAATCGTTTTCCTTAGTTATTAAGTATTGTTTCTTTTTCTGTACCGAGCCCACCAAGGGCGTTTTCTTTCCGTAAACAAACAAAAAAATAAATATCAAATCGGTTTTTACTGGGAGACTGTTGAATTTCACCTGTTACTCCTAGACATTGACTTCGATAGTTCGTATTTGTTTCTCAGGTACTTTGTTGGGGTGATAATATTACAAATGATTTGCTGAGTGGGCCAAATTTATAGATTCGCAAAGGACCTCCGAGTGTTTACGCGTAGTAATCAATGTAAACCGATTTCAACGCGTTCGACCGTGTAAATTCATTATCATAGATTTGTGCACAGCTGCACAGTATTTCGCGGTGAGTTTTTTTGAATTTCGCAGCGATCCCGACAGAAGATCCGGCGTCCAGCGGAGGGCGGATGATTACGGTCTGGAAAAAAAAAGCATCGACGATCAGTAATAAAAGGCGTGTTGTTGCCTGTTGATTCCGTATATATGTCAAACGGGAATTTCGTTAAGTTATACCACTCGTGATCACGAGACGTTAACTACTATCCGAGGGTAGTCCAGAGATCTGCACCGATCCGATTTTAAACTGGTTAAACTATTATGGGACTATATTATATGGGAATAACGATAACGGTCGATCGTTTTGTTACGACAGACTCGAATAGCGTTTAGGATATTTTTATTGTGTTTTAATATTTCTGATCGTTTTTTAAACTAGAAAAAATCGGTCCGATCTGATTAACATTTGAAAACAGTCCAAACTTAACCGGAAAATGTATTATTTCGTAAAACAATGTTATATCGTACGTATATAATCTGGCCCGGACTTTGCGACCGAGTCTGATGTCACTGGTGGCTGACGCAGACCTTTGAACTAGTGAATACAGATACTGAGTGAAAATGTCGTCTGCAAGTGTTTACGTTGATGCGTGTAAAACAAAAGCTACAAAAGCCGAGTCCTGGAGAGTGGAGAGAGAATAACCGAAAAGAACTGAAAAGTGATATGAACGGCAGACGTTTCAAACGCGATGTGTTACCATGTGCACGGAGTGCATATTTATTATTGTACATTTGTACGCCGTATTGTACTGGGTACAATAGATCTATTTGATACATTTAATAATGTTATATGAATATCACATAAGTTTATGACTTTGTTGCATTCGATGCTTTTCACTGAATCTTTTTTTTTTTAGTCCGACGATACAAATTCGAAATAATCAATCAACTGTTTTTGTCTGTATACGTGATTTATTTTTATTTTTTAGTTTTTTTCAATGACTATCGCTATTAACGGTGAGTTCAGCAGATTAGTGATGGTATATGTTTTGCACGATGTTCCCGTTTTTTCTCCTCACTGCTCTAAATTCAAAATTCTCATGATATATCTTAAACTATATTGGTCCAATAATACGAATTCGAATCACTGAATTCACAAAAATTATCGAATTTCCAAAACAAAAAAATAAATATATAATCTTTCTTATTAGTTTGTTATAAATAGTGGTTATCATTTCTCAAAAAACTTAAACAATCGCGTGAATAAAAATGGCGGTAAATATTTTTTTTAGAATTGTAGTGTTGTATTTTTATGAAAAAAAAAAAAAAAATCTAAAAACAATGAACAAACATTAGCAATTTTATTTTCCAAATAGACCTGTTACACCCTGTATATTGCATGTACGCGGAAAAAATTCCTCCAGCGGACCAGTGACCACGTCTTCGTAACACGGAAGATCGTCGCGTTATAGTTTTTAGGCCCCCTAGGGAGTTTCGACATTTTCTCCGTTCAAGTGACACCGCGAGGTATACTGCACGTTATGGCACGGCGCCGGTATGAAAATCTAGTCGGTCGTATTATAAATATATAATATATACCTATATAAACATATCATATATATACATAACATATGATATGTATACATGCACTTGACGCGCATCTCGTGTGACGTTTATTTTTATAAAAATATGATAGCTTTGTATGTGTGTGTGTGTGTGTGTGTGTGTGTGTGTGTGTGTGTGTGTGTGTGTGTGTGTGTGTGTGTGTGTGCGCGCGCGCGCGCGCACCCGTGTTTTATTTATTTTCACGTCGAATCTAATCGTTTTTAACGTCTTATATATAAATGGTATTGTTGTATGGTATATATTATAAATACGCAGTCACTATATCGTATCCTGTATTATCCATTTGAATTTCAATTTTCCACGATGCCTAGAGCTAAATCGATTTTCCGACAGTATCATCTTATCCCGACGCCGTTCGAGATGATAATAATAATAATAGTTATAATAATAATAATAATAATAATATATACACTATGTATCTGTGTCAGTTGTATATTTTCGCGCGCTGTGCGCACGGGTGTGCACTACGGGTCGGCGTTACTACACACCCTGCGAGTTTGTGCTGGGCGAGTTCAGTTTGTTTTATTCGATTTGATTTTCTCCGCCTGCAGAGCAAAAAGTTTTATTCCGTCGGGCGGCGAATAGGAGAAGAAAAATATACGGAATGTCACTACTAAACGAATTATTATCGTATTGCAGACGGCTGCCTGCTGTCACTCGAAATATTTCGTTATAGTATTTAAGCGTGCCCGACGTTCGGGCAAAATCGTATACCTACTACTACTACGACTACGACTATTACGACTGTCAGCAAAAATGCCGATTCACGAGATTGCCAAACTGTTTTATTGTTTTTTTTTTTTTTTTTTTATCATGTGCGATGGTGTAACTTTACGCGATTACTCGCAATGTGTATACATCATAATATATTATATTATTATATACGTGTACGAGAATAACCGGCGGATGGATCGCAAAAAAAAAAAAAATACCTACCGAATTTTTAAAAAAAACAATTTTTCAAAATTTTTTCAAAGACGTAATATTACCGAGCGTACGAGTTACGATAAATATTACATTGATGTGTGCGGTTTAAATTAAATTAAATAAATTGTGCACGACGTGTAGGTCGAAACGATGGTTTTTTATCCGTTCGTGTTACGCACACGTAAAAATAAATGACGATTTTTTTTTCATGTTGATTCGTTAAATATTTATACTTGTTCGTAACTGTGTACACACCGGCAATAAATGATATAATGATATTTAAAATGTATTTGTTTGCGTGTACCGTATATTGTAAATAAATCAAATATTAGTAAAACGTTTTCGTAAACATATGCGTTTCGTTCAGGAATAAAGCCTAAAGGTTATTTTTCGTGTGTACCACGTACACAATAGGTATTTACTAACATTTTCGAACGCACGGCTGTATTCATTTGTGCCGTATTCGAAAAACTACGATCGTCGTCGTGTTCAAAAACGTTACACACATGTGTGTGTGTGTGTGTGTGTGTGTGTGTGTGTGTGTGTGTGTGTGTGTGTGTAAGTGGATATACTGTATCAACGGTAGCCAAATCGTGGCTCGCGTTATAGACTCACACGGCTCGGTATTTATTCTGTATGACGAAAGACATTTTTGTGCTTATACATTTGAAACTTTAAATGTTAATATGGAAATTTATGTTTGAAAATATGATCATAATTGAATGAACATTTGAATGTACGAAATTGACAAAAATACAGTATTTTTTCAATTAATATAATACTTAAATAATCGTTTTAATTTGATCGAGTCGAGTGTTATTGCTGAGTGACTACTCAATTCAAATACTCACAACCATTGTACTATAGCTCATATTATGCTTATTGTAAATATATTTTGCAGATTGCATAAATATCTAATAAATGTCATAAAAAAAAAAAAAAAAATTGATTGTAAATTTGGGTTATTGATTTTTATTTTTTTAAGGCTTTCATAGTCCGGAGTATAATATGTAGTAAGAGCAGTTCTAAGCAATTCTGTGGGATGAGCGTCTTTTTTTTTCATCATAGTTGCGTTTTTTTTTTTTACAAGTTGACGTTAATATTTTACACGTTTCATTGCATTTGATATTTAAACTATAAAACTCTAATTTTTACCATTAAATCTAACTATACACACAATTATAGGCATAGTCATTAAAGAATTTTTGATATAAAGAAACTTTATTTTATGTCTAGGCTTTTTTTATATTTTTTATTTTATAATTCGGCTCGGAAGTCCCTTCTTGTTGGTCACTTCTGTACGATATCATGTCATAATACACATAAATCACTGTACAATCCAGTTGGATTAACGATAATCCACTGTTGTCTTCAATTACAAATAGGTACGACGACGTTTAGTGGTGAACATAACAATTTCTACATAATTGGTCTGTGCAGCGTGTACAGACACCGCGGTGGCGTGTTGGGATACTTTTTAAAGAGACATTCGACACCGGAAACGAGTAAAAACACGCTGTAGTATCGGTCCGAGTGTGTGTGTGTGTGTGTGTGTGTGTGTGTGTGTGTGTGTGTGTGTGTGTGTTTGTGTGGGACGGGAGGGAAATCGGTTTATTTCAATGAATTAAATATTACGGATAATATGTAGATAAATCGTCAATGTCACCGTGGTCAACAACAGTCGACAACGGTATCACTGATTACGTTACTGAGGCGTAAAAGTCGAACACAAAACGCATTTTCCCGCTTGACTTTAAACGACTACGTCATCCCTTGTATTATGTTACAATATTCCGTTCATACGTCATAGGATTTAAGTAGGTACACTATAATTTACCGATTGATTTCGCGCATTAACGATGTCTTATTGATTTTTCATTTTTACATTTTCAGAAACATTTTTACACGTTAAATTATGTTTCGAGTAAAAAATTAATAATAATTCCTTGTAATAATTCGACCGCTGACTCAAGAAACTGTTTTATTTACTTTTTTTTCTAAACAGACCTACGTTTCGTCATAATTTTATTACCACCAATACATTGCGAATGAAGACAATATTCTTATTATAATTTTATACATACAAGTCACACGGGAAACAATTTCAAAGCGTTCAAATTTCAAAAAGTATTATTGTATATTATTTAAACTTAAAAAATATTTTTTAGCGCACGTTTACATTTTGCCCTTTATTGTTTATAACACGTTCAATTGTATATTTGCATCACCAGTACATTCAAGTTATTACAATTTGCTGCTTCATTAATTTGTATATATTTTATTGGAACACCTACTCAAATAAAAATAACTTCATCGAATATGAAAACAAAAATAAATCAATAAATAAATAAATATATACTAAAACAAAACATAAGCGAGACTTAATTTTTTCCCTTCTAGCGTCATCAGCGTACAATGTTGTAGTCGATTATTACAACCGATCGCTGACAAATTGTGATTGAAAAAAACTTATGACAAAACGAAATATATTTCAAATTCATTTCAAGTATTACATCGAGCTGCAATACTGAAACCGACGGAACTCTCTGTTTCACGGACGGGCACTGCGAGTTTTTCAGTGATTCGATCGGCGAACACAAAACATAGTTTGCTGTTGTTCATAATATTATAATAGTCGAATCGACGAATTTTTTTTTATCAAACGATTCTAATAAAACATGACCTAATCGTTTCACAGCACGATCGCGCTATCGAACTTTATTGCAGCAATAACGTACACGAGGTTTCCCGGGTTTGGTCTGGAGACCGGGGCCTCCAGAATCCTGCGACGATCCTCCGTCTATAGGCACTGCGGTGCCTCTCACGTAGGATGCCGGCAAACGCGGCTATGCCGCGTAGGGGTTTATAAGCGACCCCGTCGCGCCCGAGGCTGCCAACTCCCCGTACCAGTTATTTCGCCCACTGGTAAGCGGCGGATTTTTGACTACCTACCAGCGAAACCTCAGCCCGTGCGAAGCCGACCGCACGCGGGCGGGACCGGTCCGAGGACCGTCCCCGCTCGCGCTTCCCGGACCCGGACGTCTAAGGCTAAGCCGAGGGGCGCTCCGGGAATCCCGCACTACCAGACCGTATGCGTCGATGGTTGGACATGCTGCGTGGCTTTGCCACTACCGACAAGACGTACGACGGAAATACCGCCAGACCGTAGCGCCTTCGCGACGTGCCGTCCCGATGGCCAGGCACATCTGATGCCACCGGGAACGGGGAACAATTTAAGCGAGACGCGCTACGACCCACGCCCGCAATTAGACCCTTGGTTCTAAGAGCGCTGGCTCGAAGTTCGGTATTCTCCGTACCAGACCCAAACCGAGGCCTATGTGCAAGCCACGGCCCAGGAATTCATGATCATTAGCTCGCATTAGCCGCTGGACGCACAAGGGCGGCCAGCGTTGCCCATCCAGCGCCACGAGGAGGCTGCGAGCTAAACCGAATCAACCGGCGATCATCCCTAGAGATCCCGCCAGAAGACCCGGCCAAACCGCTCGCCATCATTATGGCTGCGGTTTCGCTGGATAGCAATAACGTACAGTTATATTTCGATTAGAGTGTTTCGAGGTGTCCATCATCACAGGAAATCGACGAGCGTTATTGAATTGATTTTATCGCGCGGACGTATAACACGCGTATCAAAACGATAACGACAACAGTGTTGGTCAGGAAAATCAATTGTGCCGCCAATGCTTAACGTATTCGTCGAGAACGTCGCGGACACCACGACGGAGGCTCGTTTATACGTTATAAATCTAAATATTATATTAATACTATTATTACTGTTATTATTATTGTTGTTATACTCATAAAATAAGTAACCATGATCTGGTGTACATATATTAACACATTCATTGTTTTGACTCTCGATTCCTTCTCCAAAAAAATTCGTTTCGTTTATAGTTGGCTTTTGAACATTATTTTTATACAATCTTTGTTTTCTTGTTGAGTGTAATCGCATTTGTCCAGCAATTTTTTTTTGAATATTAACATTTTCAACAGTGTAAAGATGGATTTTTTTTGTTTAGTTAATCAATTTATAATGCCATCCAATTTTTTTAAAAGTAAGATGTCTTCCTCCTCACCAACTTCACTTGCAGCGCATAAACGACGGATAAGCTTTACTTTATTTATAATTTTTACACTAATAACAGGTGTAGTTTTAGGTGTAGTACATTCCATAGAAGGCTGATCATACCTGTTATTTTTTTGAGAGTAAATTATAATAAACGTTATTTTATCTTATTTATCGTTATGATAACGTAATGTTTGATAAGCCAGTCAAATACAGTTTACTGTGGGGAAGCGCTCGTACGACGACGGTGACTGTTGTCACTTGTCAGCGTTCCCGCTTGTCGCGCGTGTTGGGTGCACGCCGTGTGGTCGTACGTTGAAATTCACTGGAAAGTTCTGGCGTGCTCGGGACCGGAAAAAGGGGGGGAGGGGCAAGAAGGCGACGGGGTCATGCGGTGGTAACCCGTCACCCCGGCGAGCGATAACGTTTTCGAGTTCGAATAAAGTGGCAAATTATTATGCTGTGTGAAACGTTTTTATTCTCGAGTCTCGACCGAAGGTTCGATAGCGCTGGAATGTCGATAAATGAATGATAAAAAAAAAAAATAATAATGATAATAAAAAAACCGTGTTCACCGGCTGGCGTTCGACAGAAATCTCACCGCCGCCGCCGCTGCCGCGTCTCGGCCGTCGACGTGTAGCGTGTGCTCCATACTCAATAACATCGGTCTAACGTTGAGTCGCGAATACGTGCGAATTTTCGCGGATGACACGTCCAAAAATACGATATGATTGTCTCGACGGCAGAGGCAGTTGCACGTTCCGGTACCGCCGCGGACGGAAAACCAATCGGAAATCTTTCCCGCTCCCATTTTTTTCGATGGATATACAAAATAGGTACTGTGTTTCTCGGGCCGAAGGGACGGCGAAAATCGAGTTGGCCCGGTCCGGCGTAATCACATCAAACTCCCCGTGGTCTGCCTGAATAATTCAACGGCTGTGTTAATTATCGTTTTCTCGACTGATATTCCGGGCGCGAACAGGCCGGCGATTTCGCGAGTGATTTATCTCGCGCGCACATTGATAAATATCTGCGATTTATCATCATAACCGTCAATCATTCACCGCGCGATTGTTTAGACAGTGTTTCAGAAATCGCCTCTTGCCGCCGATGATACATTACACGTACATACAGCCGACGACGAGCGAACACCACGCGGTAAATATATTTATCCGTTAACCGTTACGTGCTTGACGAATTGTTTCAAGTTGCACGCAATGTTTTCGTCTAGGTCCCCGTGTGTCTCGTCCGTTCGATTGTCGTCTTTGTCGAAACGCCCGTGTCTTTATTTCGTTGCATGAGTAACGAAAATACCGGGCGCGTAGAAAGTTACGTTTTCTGTCGTATAATAATGTTCTCTTCCTACTACCGAAAACACTTTCATGGGCACTTATGCTGACGACACTGCCATTTTAGCCTCTGACCCTGATCCACTCAACTGTACTCGCTTCATTCAAAACCATCTCAAAATGGTGCAACACATGGAAAATAAAAGTTAACGAACTTAAATCTACGCACATCACTTTCAATCTCAGACCAAAAAACTGTCTTGAAGTTTTCTTCAACGATTCAGTAATCCTCCACCCAAGAGAAGCTAAATATCTTGGACTGCTACTCGACAGGAGACTCACTTGGGGTCCCCATTTCAAAATCAATAGGAAACAACTCAACTCTCGCCTACACCTTAGCAGACCTCTCCTAAAATCTAATATGAACCTGTCCTACCGTCTACTACTATACAAAACTCTTCTTCAATCAATATGGTCTTACAAAATCGCTCTATGGGACACAGCCAAACCCTCAAATCTTAGGACAATTCAAGCGTTCCAATCCATTTGCCTCCGAATCGTCGCCAAAGCCCCATGGTTCGTCACAAACGCTGCTTTACACGAAGACCTCAAAGTTCCATCTATTAACCAGACTGCAGCCACCTTCTATCAAAGACTCCGCTTCAAAATGCAAGGTCACTCAAACCAACTATATATCACAACTACATTCAAAATATCTTCCAGGCAACCCTATCCGACGTCTGAACCGCAACCGGCCCCAGAGACCTTCTCAATAATTGATTTTACTGATTTAAGATTCATGTAAAGGTAGGTCTACTGTGAGTTTCCCTTTTCACCGTCCCATCACTGTCATTCCTCCCTCAAATTCACTTATTATACCCATAGAATAGATTGTAAATTTTCAATAAACGCTATTAAAAAAAAAAAAAAATCTCAAACACCGCTCGGTTCGCGAATCGTGACGTTACCCACACGATATTTATTAATGTTTGATTGATACGCGAGACTTGCGGTTTGCAAGTAAAATCGGTACAGGTTTTCTTTTGATTTTTTTCCTCCGAAGATTAAACAATTATAATCCCTCGTCTCACGTTTTGGAGCTCTGATTGTCTGACACGTAACAACGGCGGTGCAGTCTACGCTTCTGCGTCGCGTGCGCCTTTGAATAGTATAATACGAGTATATTAACATGATAATAACGTTGGTCCATGTACGACTGCGGTTCATTAATTGTTTGTGAAAGCGCCGGTTAGTTTTAGACGTTTGAATCAGACCACTCGACGTTTCGTGTTTTGAACTCGGTGCTGTCTAGCCGAGCAGTGATAGTAACGGTACGGAGGATCGGTGGTCGGTGAACGTGTGCTTTGTAACGTGTGACCGTCATACGAGATATAAAATCATAATATGATATGAGACGACAAGCGTTTCGTTTACGGGGACGAGCGCGTCTTGTGTCCGCGGTGAAATAAAATATATCCGGCTTGGGGTGAGAGGAGGCGATACAGTCGACTGACTGGGTTGGCGGAGGACCTGCGGTTGAGAAGTATTGCGAATAGATGACGTGTGACCTGTGGAAACGACGATATTCTGGGTTGGAAAAACCTGTAAAACCTTTTTTTAAAACTTAGATCGAGCCCGCGCAGACGAACGGAAATAGAAATTTGTGAAAATATTTTGATTTTTTGACTAGCAAGTTGTGGATGAATTATCTAAAAAATCTAGGGAACTAAATTTTGTTATATAAAATAAAAATAAAATATAATTCAGAAAAAAATACATTATTATTGTTTAATATCTGTTAAATAACTATTAAATATAAAATATTATATTAATTTTTCAAACATATCTACTGTAGTTTTATATTTAATTATTATTTAAATGCAAAATTGGAGTAAAAAATAATCAAAATTTAACGGGGTTCATCTACTATTTATCTTATTTAAATATATAATCTCATACTTCTATGTATTTTGTAACTCTTTTGTAACTTTGTTGTAGTGCCATGGAGCCAAGTCCTCAAATTTATACTAACAAAGAATATAAATAATTATACATTTGTCCAGTAGTCATTAAAGCTTAATACTAATTGAGGGGTTACTATTAAATTTTTTATTTTGATTCCCTCCCTTTAGAAAAATCCTAAATACGCTATTGGTTTGAATACGGAACGAGAGTTTTGGAGACACGGATCGGGACCACGGCGTTATATTATGTGCAGTCGGTACAGAAATGGCGAAAATGGACGTCTCGAGAACTTTGGCATGTTATATTATGTGTGTGGATTTTAACGTTTTGTTTTGTCGTCGTCCGCAATTATTCGGGCGTACCTAAATAAATAATACGCTTCCTCTATACTCTATGTCTCTATATTATGTAATCAAATAATATTTATATGTTATATATTCATCGTATACACCCGTGTTGGAAGAGACAAAGAAAGAATAATGTGTCGACTCTAGAATGTAGTCACGATATTCAAAATTTACGCTATATTTGAATTATAAGGCGTTTTGTCTTTCGTTTTGGCGTTAATATGGAACACACAAATTATTCTTAATAATAAGTCGTTATAACATTGAAATACGATTTATATTCGGATTTAAATTCAGAATGCAAACATTAGTAGTATATTAAAGGAATAATGTGATAATATTTTATAATATAATACATGTTTTTTTTGTTTACATTTAAATCCTCTTCGAAATAAAATGTCGCAGTTTTCTTTTGTAATTCTTTAATCGAATACGACGGTCGCAGTAGTCTTTATTGATTTTGAGCCAACCAATAGCAGTTGTCAAATATTTTCCCAAAATGAAATTTCGTGTTTTGTTGGACATTAATACCTTCTAAATTCTACTATTACATAATACATTGTTATTGTTGAAAGTAAATGCGTACCTATACTATTATTTCTATTCCAACCAGCAACATTGTAACACAAGTCCTATGCTCGTACATATATGTATTATTTTTAGAATTATTTTTGTTGAGAGCAATTATAAAATTATAAATTACTCGTTAATATAGTTACACGTTATGAAAAATCCAAAGGTTTAAATTGAACTATAATGTATACTATAGGCACTATGACTAGTTCGATATGGTGAATAATATAGGTCGATATATCATTGGCAGGGTTTCACTAGAAGTATATGATGAGAGGATTCAATTTCAGGAAATGGAACAGAGGGAAATTTGAAAAAGAATATAATATGAGCGCGAGTATTGACGAGACGACGTAAAATATTTTTGAATCGACAAGAGGTTGAAGATTTTAATTAAAAATATATCCAGTAGCTTTGAATACGAAAACTTGGATTAACCATTTGCTTAAAATCGACTTAAACGTCGAGGTCTAGTCGAGCGAGAACAGATTTACAGTCATCGCGAGGGGTGAAGTGAATATAAAATCTATAGGCCAAGGGTCGCCAACCTTTTTCAAAAAGTGAGCAACAATCAACTTTTGAAGTCTCTAGGGGTTGATTTATATATTTTATTTAGATTTTAGGGATATTATTTGCGTTTTTACGTATATAAAGAAGGTATTTTTTAGGTTACGTTATACTATCGTATTATCTTTAGAATATACGACACGTTGCATGTGACTAACTGACCAATGGCAACAATGAACTTTTTTTATGACAATGAGGTTAGATTACTATACAACAGAACCGTACTAAAATATTAGTAAAATTAACATTTACTACGACCGACCACCTATATCCTCGTCCTAAAACGATCGATCGATCGATCGCGATCGGCTGGTTGGTGACCCCTGGCTATAGGCTATCGTTTGGAGGATCTTTCATTACGCCTTTTCGACCATTGCACTTGTACCAGATGCATCAGTGATCAGAGTCGCGCGAGCTATCCGAATAAGGATTCGAGTGATGACAGTGCTCCGAATTCCCAAAAGGCATGGTTAGTAAAGACTACAACTTGGGTGTTTCGCAATACGTTTATTCATTCCGTGTGTTTGATCGGGGAAAACGCACGAGTGATCGTAAAGCCCGACTTTCTAAGCGTGTCGTCGGCCGACCGACCACACGGTGATTTCACGAACACGGTGAAACTAATTAATATATTTTATAGTCATAAACGATATGCGATGGAAAGCACCCGATGCAGACTGAACGTTTCGAGATTCGACATTACTATCATGATGTAGTATGTACGATATAAAATATCATTTAAGTTTACTCGGATTACCGGTTATTTCATAAAATACCAACTCGACGTGTAAAATATTTACGAAATCGCGTATAAGTGTACACACCTGTAGTACTCGAACGGTTCTATAAAAATAATAATATAATACACGTAACACGTCGAATTGAACACAAACGACAGCGACGACCGCGCAAAGAGTGTGCGAGTATCTAATACAGGCGCGTACACAAAACAATATTTTTTTTTGGGGGGGGGGTAAGGTTGTATGATTTGATATTTATACATAAACAATTTTACATAATTTCAAAGGAAAAATTATTTATTCCTCTCATTATTAGTATTTTTTTTTGATAAACAATTTTACGATAGCAATGCGGCCTGTGCATATTCGCCATATCAATTTTAAAATTATAAATGTCAATAATAAGAATATAGTAATAAACTAATAAATAGTAATAAAACCAACATTTTACTATAGGTAATATTTTTATCTTATATCTCCCTCATTGATGAAAACCACTTATATTTCGTTAAATATTGAATACTTTTTCCGAAATTTCGGGGGGGGAGGGGTAGAACCCCTAAAACCCCCTTGTGTACGCGCCTGATCTAATATGATATACAATACGACGTGTGATAAATAATAATTAATAATACGCGGTTAAACGATAGACGATAATATATAATAATATGTAAATTGTATAATATACACTACACGGAAATCCAGCGATATCATCGAGGTAAGTGATAACTTATGTTCGCGTGTATTCGGCTCTGAGCCCGGGCGCGTGTATTAATGCTATAATATTGTATTCCTCTGCCGTTTCGGCGACGCGGAGCGGTCGGTGGCGCGCGGGCGGTAAATCATAAAAGGGTTTTGGGGCCGCGCGATGCGACGGCAAGGCGTGAGCAGCTGCTGATACAAGCCGAAACGTCTGTCGGGGCTTGCACAAACGTGTTTTGAAATCTAAAACGCGATATAATTGATTGTCGTATTCGTATTCGTATATTATATATATATATATATATATATATATATATATATATTGTATTATACACACAAAGGGGTTTCAACTCTGACGGAGATACTGCGACACAATCGCAGTGAAGGGAGGACGGGGGAAGGGGGGGGGGCACGACGAGGAATTATGCTTCGTGTGTTACGCGTCAAAATTAACCGTTTCGTTCCCACCGCGACCACCGCACACGTGTGCTTGTATAATATAATATATAAATAGTTACGCTTTATAAAAATATACGTGTTGAATTATTTTTCAAACTCTATAAGAGAGGCATTGCTTTTCTGTAGACCGTTTTGAAGTTTGCTTTTGTTTTTTTTTTTTTTTTGTTTTTTGTTCTCTTAAAACGCGAGAATTTTTTTTTTTTCGTTATTACCTTTTTTCCAACACCGAAGACGATTGTTATTTATTCGCCGGCGGCTAAGATAGCTTACTCTAAGATCACGTAAAAACATAGAAAACTGATTCTGCGTAAATGCGTTTTGTCTATGTTTAGACATATTGTTTTTTGTTAATTTTGGAACTATACAGACTTATTTTATTAAAATGTATTAAGTAATTACTAATTTATAGTATTGGACACAAAAAAATGATGAACATATAGTACATAGTTTAAACTTTAAGTAAGATATTATTTATTGAAACTGTTTTATTTGAAAAATAATTAAGAATACATTTATTTGCCTTAATGCATTGTTATTTTGTTTCATTTTCATTTTCCCCATTAAGTTTTAGTTGTTTTTTTTTTTATATTGTATTATTTATGTCAGCTCCAATCTTTACTTATATTATGAGGCAAATATAAAAACGCACATAATAACCATTCGAAAATATATCTAATATAGGTGTACTGATTATTTGTTTACTTCCCCCCCCAGATTGTTTTATTCTATAGTGAATTTAACCAGAGATATTCGTTTCCATTTAACCCAAAATTATTAGTTTTATAAATTTTAATGAGGGAAATGCAAATTAGTGAATGGTGAAAAATAGTGATGGTACTCATAGGTACCCACAGAAATTTTTACCTGTAGAGGGGGGAGGGGCAAGGTGTGTATAAAGGATATCTTTTAAAAATATTTATAAAAAGTATACCATATACAAACATTGGCCAATAAATAGTGGGGGGCGCATGGTCACTCTCCCCCCCCCCCAGCAGGCCCCCTTGGTGGTATTGGTAGTGTTTAAAATTTAGGAGGGTGGTCTGAATTAACATGTGCACTCCTAATATCAATTGTCTCAATCCGCCACTGTTCACCGCTTTATTTTGATATATCATACTCGAGCGAGTATATTCGTCATCGTGTTTTGTGTTGGTAAAGTGTATAATCGTGGACACGATATTATATTGCGCGGACAGTAGACGTCTTACCGACGAATACATCAGTCACCATTATATTGTGTGCCGATAAAACAATATTGGCGTCAATATTGAATATTTTAATATCCCATCGGCGATATTTCCCAAACGATTTCACCGAATCTCGAAAAAAAAAAAAAATAAATAAATAAATAATAAATGGTTTATTGACTCTGACTTATTATACACATTAACATAATGAAATTCAATACTGAATATTATATTTTTGAAGTGTAACATTAAAATTTAATCGCATAGATATATTATTCTTAGACCGTCAATATCGTTATTTTTCTCATTATCATAAAACCAATAACGAACTCTAAACTGTCAACGGGTTTTTTCGTTTTCGTGAAAAAAATGATTCGATGATTTATTACAAAAAAAAAAAAAAATATATCGAAAAAAATGTGTCATTGTCATTTGATGTATATATTAGATTATATTATTATTTCGTAAATTTATGTATATACGTCTGTATTCAACATTTTAGTTCGTTTTCATAATCTGTTTACTATATTAATGCTTTTATTATTTGTTTTCGTAGTGAATTTCGTATTTTTTTTTTTTTTTTACACACGGTCGAAAACGGTCGCCGCCGCCGCCGCATTCGATCGTTATGTAAATAATTTTGTCTTTAAGCTCGTTTTTAATTCTTTTTAAAAGACGAAAGTGCATTGGTGAAATACCGTAAATTATTCGCTACTAGTGTTTATCATGATGTTTAATTGTTGCCGGCAGTCCCGTAGACGTTTATTATCGCGTGTTCACGCCGCCGTCTATTTAACCGTTCGACTATAATTTACGCGAACAACAATGCAGCTGATTTGTCTGAAAACGGTTAAATATTACATAGTTACACCGTGTTGTAATGCGTAGCATGTGTAACAGTGTACAACAGGTGCATTACGAAATTGCGACTGTCGCGGGTCGTGCTGATCTTACGTACACGTTTATGAAAAATAATTTTGAATTGGACTTTTCATTTATGTCATTTGGATATTCGTGGTGCGAGTAATAAATTAAAAGTTCTTTTTATTTTTCCCCCCGTTTTTTAAAACATTCCGATAAAAATTCGAATAACTCGTTCGAAAAACTTTACGGCGAAACTTTTATTTCGTCTTTCGGATCGAAGCGTTATAAACATATTATTTTCTCTATTCAACGTTCTCGGGACACTATAAAATAGGCGTTTTAATCCGTTTTTTTTTTGACGATGATCATACGCGTGTTTAATTCTTAAATTTGGACAATGCGATATGTACGAACGTACGATTTGACTTGAATTACATTTTATTCAGCATACTGAACTCGAACACACGGTGTACAACGATTGCGTGTGTTATATATATATATATATTATATATACGTTTGGTTTACTATGAAATATTTACGTGTACAACCGGCTGCAATATAATAACGTACAAACGAAATAAAACGTCATAGAATATCATCGGAGTGTAATTTTTTTTTTTTTTTTCATCGCGTCTTTTATTTACCTACTGGCCACCGTTTACTGTTATATTGTTAAAACGATAAAACGCACACGCGCCCGATTCTAATTGTCTTTTGTTTGTCTCTGCGAACAAACGATTCATCACGGTGTTTAGTGTTTACGGCTTTTCGGATTCGAAACTGTCACACGTATACGCGTGTTTATTTGCATACGTGTACCTATTTTTATCTATATAGATTAAAACGCCTTTGTAAAAACGTATTTTTTCCTTAAAGAGCACTCATGAATCATGTACACACAGATTACGGTATATGTGCGTGAAAACGGGTCAACTAATTTAGCATTAGGTTTTAGTTCGAATTGTACGATGTATGTACATCGTACGTATATCACCTGTACCTATAGGTACTGTTATATATAACAGTGAAAGTGAAGTATCGCAACTTATATTTTTTTCATTTTTAACGATTCGATCAACATTGAGTGAAATCGATCAAATATTTTACGTTGACATTTTCAAAACATTGTTGAAAAACGTAGCTTAGGTTTTTGAAAATTATTTTTAGGTACAAAATTAATTTGATTTGTTGTCAGTAACCCTAATTATCTCTATCCAATATGGTTTAGTTCGTAAAAAAAAATAAAATCAATCTTTTTACTATAAAAATTAAATTTGAATACAAATTATTGATGTATTGCGTGTTAGGAATATATCTATCATTCATAGATGATTTTAGCGCCTGCATACTGGCAATAACAAATTTAGCGAATAACGAAAAATTCTAAAAAAAAAAAAAAAAAATGTTTAACTTTCATCATGAAAAATTAGGTATTATTCATTAGATAGAGTTTTAGAACTAATGCGTTTATATAAAAAATTACCATTATAAACATTAAGTTAATTAACGCTGAACATTACATACACGTTTATCATCATTATCGGTGATAGATTGAATGTTAGATTATATTTCAATAGCTTATAATTTTTTTTTTATTTTAGATAATAAATGTTGAATAGAGGATTTTCCTTCTTCTTACTTTCAATATAATTGTAGTATTTAATTACCTACTAAATTAAATTACAACTTTCACTTAATTGTCTTAAGACATTTATCTGGGAATGAGCCAAGAACCCATTTAGTGAAATATTTTACGTTTCTACCACACATTACAATGAACGATAATATTTTTGTTAATTTAATTTAGGCCCGTGAAAAAATGTCATGAATAGATTTTTTGGGAGTTATCAGCCTTTCTGCGTTTGCCACCGGTTCGGGTGCCTAGATTTACGCACATTCATAAACTATTAAATAATTATTCAGTGTTTATGGTCATATCATCATTTAAAATATTACGCATTATGTCATAAAGCCCAGTGAGAAGCTTTTGATTTCCCCGAGGGCTTATCCGTCCCTCCTCAGAAATCATCAAATCATAATACCGAACAAAAGGCGTCTCTGGAAGTTGGCTCGTCTACTACTGTACACTAAACCAGGGATTCATCACTGCAAATGTTATCACTTTATTAGTGTTCACACTGAACTTGAGTTTTGGAGACATTAAGTAATAAGAACTTAGAATGGGTATTCCTCGATGGGCCGACAACCAACGAGCCGGGAGCACAAAAAGCTGTCACTATAAAAATCTGATAATATATAATATATTTAAAAAACGTTTTTACGTATTAATAAGCCAAACGGATGTTTGTGTTAATCTTTTGTACTCAGGGAGTAATTTTCAATAGCCCGACAGACTCTAGAGACTAGAAGCCTAAAAAATACCGATAGCAAACCTTATGTGGTTTTAGTAACGTATGCTGTTATAGCGTTATAACTTTATGTATAACTTGAAACTATAAATTAATTTAATTTTAAATTCATTTATAACTGAATTTGTATATGAATTCATTTGACATATTTAAAATTTAATTTTGAAATGTAATATGTTTTAATTTATTTTATTACTATTAATTGTCGGTCCCTTGTCCGTCTGTCTTATAGTTTTCTGTACAGTGGGCCGAATGGTTGTCGGCCCAATATCCTGATCCCATAAAAAATATTTTTCTAACCAATTTCCATAAAATAAGGATTCAATGATAAAAACCTACCGATAGTGTGACTGAAAACGATTTATTTAACACTGAAGAATTATTTTACCAAAGAAATGATTTATTGTTTCTTCAATATTTGATACATTCACCATCTTTATCTTGTTCGAAGATCCGAGGACCAAAAGGATAAGGTATGAACTTTTACCACCTTTTTTTTCATATAAGTTCTAATACGAGTTAAGTTCAATCTAGATCAGTATTACATATTTTTTTTAATCAAAAAGAAGTTTATATTAAAATAAAAAACACATTTGACCTATTTTTTAAACTTTTATTAAATGTTACATTAATATTTTAAAAGATTGTTGGTCATATCACATTTTTATTTTTGTTTTATAAGCACGACATAGTTTAAAAACCTATTCAAACATGGATTTATTTACACTTACATTTTTATGTAAATCAGCTCTATTAATTTACAATCCTAAACATTTATGTGAAAAAACAAAATATGACAAAATTGATAATTTTAACGGATAATTTAATCGATTTTTATTATTCTGAAAATATTCCAATTGTACAGACCAAAATAATATATTGGTTGGGCGATATCAAAATAATATTTTTAATTAGTCTCGTAATTTTATTTCTCAAGTGTCCAGAAGTGGTAATTTTAACACATTTATGATCGTTTATTTCTCTTTCAAACACAGCGCGTAACGCGAGTAAATCGGTTGTAGTAAATACAGTTTAAATCATTTAACTTCAACTCTTTAATAAATAGTCATTTCTAACCTCCTTAAACGCATTAAGTGTTTGTAAATACGATCGGGGGTGCCTGGTTGCGGCCCTAATATGGATAAACTGATTGCGTCCCGGCACACATTGGCACCTGAGACAACTTATAAATGTATGCAAGTTTCATAAATAAATAAAAACTATCAATATAAATACAATTTTATTTTTTACATTATAGTACAAATAATAAATATTGGCTTGTCATGAACAATGTTGAGACTAGATAACCAAATTTTTATCTAGATAATATAAAAATAATCTATACATATATTATCTAGATAAAGATAAAGATGATGAAATAATATTTTTATCTAGGTAAAGATAAATAAAAAAGTGTTTTATCTAGAAACGAATTATACAATTTTTTTTGTTTTAATCGTTCAATAAAACTTTTACAATTTTTTTTTATGTACAACACCATTTTTCAATATAATTGGCTAATTTTTTGTGAAAACGCAATGTATAGTTGAATATAACTAATATTGGTTTATCCTTTTCGTTTAGTGTTTTCATAACTTCCATGTTTAAGACACTTATTTGCCGAAAAACTAAATAACTTAACGAAATAAATTGAATGATTTATTTCGTTTTGATAACCACTGAAAACAGTACTTCTTACCTGTTCTATTCGGGCTGCAATTAGGATACGAAAAATAAAAAAAAGGTCACTTTGGGCCGCATCGGATGATCCCCAATACGATGCGCACTTATGTTTTTTTTTTAAATTGTTTTAATAATAAAATAATTGATACATGGTTCATGTAAATGATAAGTAAATAATGGTTTGAAATTAAAAGTCAAATTATATTTTTATTTTTATACCTTTTAAACACCAAATTAATTTTTTGTGATAAGTGTTTTGTAAAAAAATCACTAACATTGGTTACGTGTTTAATAAAAAATTATTAAAATGTTTTTGTTTGAACGTCGATTAAGAAAATAAGTGAGTAGTACGAAAACATGGTTCATTTTTTAAATTTTAAGCTGATAAACTGTTCGGAGCGAAATTGTCAGAGGGTTCAGAGTATGAGCAACTTAAGGGTTAAGATGAAAAATTCTTATTTCAAAATGGGTACTGTACAAATTCATCCAATTTTTTCTAGATATTATTTTTTATGCCTTTTGAGATATTCAGCTCGGATCTGTTTATACACATAATTGACAATGCAGAAAATATCTTTTATATCATAACGTTATTCACCCTTTATAATAGCGATCACTGAACAATTGCATCTAGGGACGTGTCTGTCTTCAAGTAGATATATTATTTAATTAGAGTTTAATTTTTATGAATTCATCAATGGTTTGTTTACCATTGAGACAATGTTACCTTACCTTCCCACTTAGACATGCATATATATATATATATATATATTATACACCTAAATAACACAGTACAAACACTGTAAATGTAAACCTCTCAAATCTTAAAAGTAAAGATCATTGATATTATGTTAACTCGACTCGTGTAAAAATGTAAATATATCACGAGGAGGTGATTATTATTATTCTCCATAAATTATACTATTACTCTATGGTTGCTTTATACTTAAGATTTACTGAAAATTAAATATTATTTAATATTAACTGTGATTACCCATCTTGTCACTACCACATGGCACATCGCACCATTGCGTCGTTATACGGTTATGCCATGTAATCAGTTCAAAAATCCAAATTGAAAAAATATTTTGTTAATTTATATGATTTAATTTACAATTAGGTACGTTATTTATTAAATATTTTCCCTATATTAAGTCGAATGGAATTTATCATATTTTATCAATACTAATTACCGGGCCGTGTTACTACAAAAAAAAATCTTTGCCCATTTTAATCGATAATTTTTCTGTTTTATAACGTTTTCAATTTATTTTCGTAGATATTTTCCATTATATCTACGTCATTATATGACATGTACATGAATAAATTCAAATTATAAAACTATACGTTTTAAATGACAAAACTCTTATTCGTAAGTATGTGACTGTAATTATCCAATCAGATATTATACTATAAGTCATAAATTATCTACAATGAGTCATAAATCCATTTTTAGTTTAACCGAAAATACACATTTATATTAAAATCATTGCGATTGATGGTCATACTTATTTATACTATTTTCAAAACCAATGTGGGTCATGTGACGCTACTATAATATAATAATATACTATATACTGTTACGTCATTCGCTAATAATAACGAAAAACAATAATATAAGTCATTTTTTTAAGCAAGTGCATAAAATACGCTTGGTTCAATTAGATTTCTGACGTTTGAATCGTCGTAGTGGAATAATTATCAAAACACGAATACTCTCCTGATCAGGTAATATCGAGTCAGTGGTTTGTAAATAATGCATTTTTGCTTTATGGAACGTCTACGAAACGATGGAAATTTGTCGACACACCGTTTTCGTATTGTCACCTCGTATAAAACAATGAAAGTTTAGTTGTTACAAGGGTATAAAAACCACGGTTAATAAAAGTGTATAAAAGTATAAATGCTTCTTTCCGAACCACCCGGTACTGAGTACCGCATGAATCACGTAGGTCCTTTTGAATAAAATCGAATGTATAAAAGTGAAATGCTCAAAACAATGAAATCGCGGTGTAACAAAACGATTCTGAGCCTTAATTTGTCCATTATTTCGGTTTTATCGAGTAGTTATTTTATTATATCGCTATTATCATAACAATAAAATATAATAATCGACAGTATACGCACACACACACACACACACAGACAAGAGGTATTCGATATTGTGTCGAGTGTCTAATAAGGTATTTTATAACTATACATATTTACCACGCAGCAATGTTATTATGATATATGTATAATAGGTTTCGATGATATAATAACACGGTGTGTGCGAGTAATACCGTCGAGTCCCGACGATGTGTGTTATTATTGTGTTGTTATAACATCGTGCGCTGGTATGCGGCGCGTCGTGGTACACGTCGTAATGCGTTTCGAGAATACTCACGGGCTTTTTAGACGAAAAACAACAGCGCGTAAAACCAACGAAAACATCGTTCCGAGAGCCCGGGGACGTGAAACGTGTATTATTTATGGAAATAAAATCGAAAATTATATCGTGATGGCTGTGACCCGCGTACCGATTGTACATTAAACATGGGGGCTGACGGCGAGCGCGTCTTTGGCAACGCGGTCACTGGGTACCCGTCTGGTTCCTCCAAACAACACTCACGGACCACGGTCGTCGTCGCCGCCGCGCGGCAGCCACCGCCGTCGACGGTGACGCGAGTAACCGCTACCGCCGGCGGTAACCGGTATTATACCTAACCTAACCGCGGTCCCCACCGCCAGCAAACCGGTACGCGCTGGGACGACACAACAGCTGCCGCCGCCGCGTAAACGGTTCGAAATGAAAAAAAAAAAACCGAACGCTCAAACAGTCCGTGGCGTGTGTTCGTGCGGAGTCATCGTCGCGTTGTTCGAGTGCGCGCTGCTGTCCCCGAACGGCAAATACAACAACAACGTACGACGTGTGTCGATATTTTTTTTGCACATCCGCAATAGACGAGGAAAACGGAAACGCCGGCTACTACGTGTTCGGTGCACCGACGGGCGCCTGGTCAACACGGGGACGAGAAGAGAAACGCACCGCAGAGATCGTTGAAAACAAAGAGACGGTCGAAGAGCGTACTCCGCGCGGCCGAGGTAAACGATCCCCGTACAATGTATCCGTATGATGTAGCGACGGCTATATTATTATGAATTACGATCAATCGTTTTAATAATATGATATTATAATATTGTCGAGTGCGACCGTTCGGCGACGGCGTGCGTTTGCTTCGTCTTTTCCGCGTCTTTTCGTGGGTCGCCCGTCGTGTTCGTGTGTACGTCTGTCGTTGAATACATTTCGATCGAACAAATCGAAATCGTTAGTCCGTTCTGAAGTCGTCGCCCCTTTATCGCCCCCCGTTCTTTAGAACGGTTTCGCGTTTTATCGAAATATTTTCCTACGTCCGAGTAACCGTCGCAAGAGGCGTTTGCACGACGAACACGGTTTTCAAAACGATCCGTTATCAGAAAATTTCACGTGTTGTGTTCGGCCGACGTATAGAGTTGATGATGGCTCGACGCCCGCCGAATCACCGGTCGTCGGGGTGGGAGGAGAGATCCGTGAATCGCGAAGAGTTTCGACGTCCGCGCGCGTCAACACGCGTGAATAGCGAATAAAAAACGGTAACAACACGACTTGCGACCGATTGTTACGCGCCCGTGTGAACCGTCGACCGTAGCTCATCAGTGGGCTACGATAATAATAATAATAATAATAATAATAGTAATTCGTCGTCCCCGCGGTGTTCTGCAGATGTCGACCCGCATGTGTGTGTCGTCGCTCCGTGCGTGGGTTTTGTATCGGTTCCCTTTTTCGTGACTTCTCCGTTTACGAAACGAAAATGTCTCTTTTATAAAAAAAATTTCCCTCAGTTATTCGTACCGCTTGATTTCCATAAAAAAATATATGTATATACACAATTATAATAATAATAATTATACTACGTTTTATTGCAACGTCAACAAATATTTAATACAATGACAATTTGTTATAATATGTACAATATTGCATCATTCCCGAGAAATAAATAGTATATTTACATATTTTTATTACGGTATACGGTTATAATAATATTATATAATAATTAATAGGAATATAAATTCTAACGGTTTAATGTCAATACATCGCGGAAGTTATATCTTACGCGTGTGATATTGCATGTATTATCATGTACCCGATTTTAAAACGTCATTATGGATTCCGAGTGAAGCGAAGTATCTATTGGTTTTACAATGATGTTTATTTTCTAATCGTTCTTGTTTGTGGATTTTTCTGTACATATTATCACTGTTGCGTAGTAAAAAAAAAAAAAAGAAAACGTAAACTCATTTGAATTAATGTTTTCTAAAGGGGAACAACAGTGACAACGGCTGTATAATTCTATTATGGGGCTAAATTGAACAATTTATATACTTATGTATGACACATGCCTATGAATGTGCATTCGATAGCAAATTCCTCTCAAACCTACGTAGTTACAAAAATATTTTTAAGTTGGTATTCGTTAAATGTTCAGTTTTGACTAGTAATTTACCATTTCGGTAGGTAAGAATAGGTATCCATAAGTACGATAAGTCAACTAATTAAGACTTTATTGAAATAAATTACTTATTAATTGTATGCATATTTCACTACCTAGGTATATTTGATAAATGTCCTTCTTTACTCAGAGGTTAAAAAATGCGTTGAAAACTATCATAACCTACCTACTTTTATTCAATTTGCTTTTAACTATGATTGGTAATAATGTGAAATAACCAATTAAAAACAAAAATAAATTGTTTATTTTATCATCATTTTAGTATAATACCTACTGATTACTATTGATTACGTATATGAATGTTTGTTATTACTTATATTATGATTCAAAGATAATTTATTTTAATAAAATTAGGTATTTACATAGGTAGGTATTGACTACCTATTGATTTGAAGTTAGGAATGAAAGTTTAAACTTTTAATTGCATAATTTGGGTTGCTACTTGTATGGGTTTATAAATAATTAAAAATATTATTTTAGCTTATTTAAAAAGAAAAACTTTTGAATATTTTATTAAGTGTTGATGATTAATGATATGTTTTAATTGTGATGCATAACTATTGTATTGTAGTTTTCATATTGTTTATAACAACAATAAATTGGCATAATTCATATGAAATGCTAAATTTATAAGCTTTATTGAAGACAACTTACGAATTATAATTAGTCATTATGCTACCTAATATAAATATGTATAATATGTTAAATTAGGTAGAACTATTGAAATATGTCGTGTGATTTAAAATATTAAATGTAATTTTGATGTTATTTTAAAACGTTTAAATTCGTGATTAATGTTATCATTCAATTATTTTTAAATTTATATAATGGTACTCTTTTTAGTTAATCTCTAATCAATAATAACCTATAATTTATACTTTTTTTAGTTCATATTGAATAATTGTTTTAATTGGTTGCCCATCAGTGATCACATTGGCATGTTCCCCACATTTCTATCGATCATTCTCTCAAATTCCGCTGTATTTTAATACTCGATTCTAAATACATTTGGGAAACGTACTTACTTGTTATGAGGGAGGGAGGTAAGGAAATTTAACGTAAACTTATTAACAGTGTGGTGGATGTTTTTTCCAATTCTTGCGTAATAGGGGGTTTACGATGACGGTGTGTTATGCAGATTGCTATCCGTCACATTATCGATTGAGTTCAGATTTTGGAGTTGAAATCCATCGTGAGCTGTATAGTTATATAAAAGTACATACATGTTTTAAAATACTGCAAGGTAATAACCGGTAATAATGTTTTCAAATTACACGTCATCAACAACACTTCTTATAACGACAACGACCACAACGACGGACTACTCGATATCGGATGTGCGTTGCCAAGGTTTCTTCCGGTGGCAAACGATACGAAGAAAGAAAGTATACTTGAACGTGTTGGTGTGTGAATGACATAAGACGTGCAAATATTATAATATCGTTATTCTGATGTCATGGTTGTGGGGTAGACGAAGTGATGGTCGGAGAGACAGAACATTTGCAAGTGAAGGTGATTCGTCATCCGCCTTACTCGAGCCGATCAACTGTAAAAATTATACGATGTTGTTTTTTCGTCTTTCGATTCAAATCAGGGTTCAAACAATTTACCTAGTTTTTTGTTTTGAATGCCTCCATTTTTATTGTCGTATGTAGGTATGTAATGAATGTAATGTATATAATCAATTGTGCGGATTATCGTTTTAAAACGAATGGGAATGCTATACCTTTATGTATATATAAACAGCAAATAAAAGTTCTTCCATTCGGAAATATCGAAATACTCAATCGGATAGGACGCTTGTCTGATGTTGCTGTTGTAGGTTTACCTAAATACCAATTGCATTTCACTTTCTGGTTCGAAGTTCTTTGTTAGTTTACTATATATATATATATATATATATATATATAATGTATAGTATATCTCACGTTTTCTGGTAACCTACGTTGCTGATGGGAGGGGGCAACGTTTTCGAATGATAAAAAAGAAAATCGACTTTTCCTTTGGATAACGCTGTTTTACGACAGCTGGTGTATTTAAAAAAAAAATCTCCTTCAAAATCCCGTGTACTGTGTTTCGATTATTTCCGTTTGGAAAATTTCAAACGCATCGGGTGTGTGTATATTGTGTAATAACGTCATGCTTGAAATGAGAAACGTGCGCACTACATGACTACGTTTTTACGGCCACGCCGGCTGTGTTAGTGTTTATGATTAGATATACTTATGTATTACTATCACATATATTTATATATATATTATACATAGCAGTTTGCGTACACCCTAACCACGAAATCCGTCAGTATGTTTTTGACATTAATTTAAGTTCTGTATTCATGACGAGACCCTCTCGCTGGAGCCTTAGTGTCGATTAAATAAATAACAAGTTTAAAACTTGTTTTGAAATTAAATCCCATTTCATTAACCGCTTCGGGTTTTGGAAATCCCATAAATTGTTTATTCATTTTACATATGAAAACTTACCTTTGCTATGAAATATTACAACCCTTAATATAGTTTTAACGTGTTCTTAAAAGTTGTGCTCTACGTTTTAGTATGTCTTATTCTAAGATAAAATAAGCTTGTTTCACCGTCTTTGCTCTTATAACAGATTAACCCTAGATCTTATATCATGATGTATGTGTGTGTGTATACACACACACACACACACCCACACACACACACACACACGCAGATATTTCCGGTATTAATAAACATTTACGTAATATTCATGTTCAATGAATACCTAATTTATAGGTATCTTATCGGAAGCATATTATGATTATTACATAGTTAGCCCATTTACAGTTTTTTTAATAAATTGTCCAGAAATATCTTTGATGGAATAAACATTATAAATATTGGTTTATTGGCTATTTTTTTGGTACCATATTTATTAAATGTATTAGTGTCCGTTTGTTTTTTAATATTCAAGGACTTGCTTTGAAATATATAACGCAGAACCTTTAAAATTTTTACAATTTATATAATTGTATTTTAACGAAATATGGTAGGGAATATTCTTTTAAAAACAATTTTCAATGGTTATAAGTTATGGACCGCTTTTTTATTTTTATATCTGATGTTTTTCGTAGCTTGTGGAAAAGTTATTAAAATATATCGACAATTTTTAAAAGCTATGATTTCGAATATTTGTCTAGTTATATTTTCATAGATAATAATAGTAAGTATACTACAAAAAAAAAAAAAATAAAAAATACGTTGAAAATATTCAAAGCTAATTATTTATATTTAGCTTTATCTATGGATATTAATAATATTAGCTATATTATTAAATTATTATAAGTTCATGTTAAATGCGTTGATATAAATTGGGAATGTTATTTGATACAAATGGGAAGTTCTGTCAAAACAGTAGAGTAACATAATAATATGTTATTTTAATTTATATTGTTAATAGTCTATAAAAAAAAAAAAATATATATGAGTTTGAAAATATTTAAACATACCAACATCTGATAATGATATTAAATATAAATTATCAATTGTATAAATACAAAATACTCATTTGATGTACCTTACAATAATGCTCAAATAATTTATTTATCATATATATTTAAATGTGTACTTAATACAATAGTCAATATGGAATTGAATTTATCTCTTATTGGTAACTTTATTTGTTTATCCTTTAAAAGAAAAAGAAAATTGTCTCGAGTCTTGATTTTATTAAAAATATTATAAACAGCACTTTTATGATAACATAGATTCGGGATATTAAAAAGTAAAAAATATATCTAACCGAAAAATGAAATATATTTTCTGTTCAAAATTCTCACAATTCAAATTATTACAAATTCCTTGACTTTATTTGATATATAAATGAGCTTATTATATATTATGTTAATGTTTCTGAAAATGTTTACTTGACAGTGAATACTATTACATAATATAATCACAAAACTCTACTATCGTTGGAATTTTATTTCAATACTTAATCGTTGTAGATTCTGAGAGATTCAATTGATCTATTGGTTTTACAATGATTTTTGTTTTTTCTTTCTTTCTTTTTTTCTGTGAAAATTTTCGGCTAGTTAGAGTGGTCCAAAAGTTGCATCCTGCAACTTTATTGGTAGATCGGAAATCGCATGTAGATAGTACTTTAAGTGTTCATTTTTTCTCTTCTATATATAGAATAGTTTTTTCCAACCCTGAGGTAAAACTGCCAAAATCTAGAAAAATGGTAAAATTTGCCGTAAACAAGACTTAATCAATTTTAGTTATTTATTCAATTCTCAATGTTATATTGCTAGAAACTTGGTATACACTATTCAATGTTGATCAAGATGATTAGATAAACTAATTGTAACTTAAGTATTTAAAGAAATAATTGTTAAAGATAAATCTGTTCTTCGGAAACGTAATTGCTATTTTTTTTATTTATGACTAAATGAGTTTAGAATATTATTGATCATTTTGATAATATATGAAGAAAAATGAAAAATAAAAATCTGAAAAGGTGTTTTAATATATTTCCATTGAAATTTACCGGTAGTTCTATGTTAGTTATACATTAGACATATTAAGTGTAGTGTGATAAATTTTTATCGCAGTATTCTCCCTATTATTTTTGAAGTTAACATAAAATTAAAATCAGTTTATTTTTTAAGTATATTATTTCCCAGTTAGCTTAAAATACATACGTACCTATATCATAAAATAATATAAACTTACACTAAATGTTAATTTGAGTTAATACATCTTAAACTGATGTACCTATGTTTTTATCATTAAAGTTTGTTTGGTATTTTATTAATTAAATCGTAATTTTTTGATGTAATGAAATGAAAATGTTTTATATATTTTTACCCTTATTTTAATTTCAGTTTCACTTTCTCCATTCTCAACTCATTTTAAAATTGTATTGTTAATACGTACATTTAAGATACAGTAAGCGTGCTGTCACGACCAGTTCAAAATAGCATATACAAAGTTAATTTTTATTTATTTAATGAATAGGAAACTCTTTTGTCCATTTTATCATTTATATATCATCATTATTATCATTGTTTAGGTATATTTAACAGTGTTTTTTGTAATTATAGGTGAATTTGTAAATAATTTTACACAAAAATTATCATAGAAAAACGTTGTTTTAAACTTATTTATTTATTGTTTTAATAATTTATGCGTTTTTGTTATCAAAATGTTTGTTGCATTCAAATCCATCATTATTATCCAAATATGAATGTTTGCGTGTTTGTTTAATATATAATATTATATACAACAGTGTTATGTTATGTTATGGAATGTAATGTGATACAAAATAATATTATTTTTAGCTATCTTTTTATACACCAAATACTCGTATTTTCTGTAACTTGTATTTTAATTAATTAATCTAATTGTAATAAATTTGTGCTTTGTTCTTTTTTACTACCTAAAGAAATTGTACATACAAATGTTTAATATGTATCGTGTGCTAAGATGTTTGTCTGGATATTTGCAACTATTTAGAGTTCTTTGCGTTCCTTTTGACTGCGTTTCAAATATGTCCGTCAAATCCGCGTGTGTTCCACATTCCACGGAAGGACGTTTAAAATGCTAGCTACGAATCAAGTCTTGATATATGGATGTTTGACCGTTTCATTGACACCTAAATAATTATTTCTATCAAGGACAATTTGTATTGAATTGTGCCAAACGGTTGTTAAAAATTAATTCTACCAGTCAAAAGTGAAACGCATGTATGATATTCGAATCGGAATTTGTGGACGTGATATCGATTATTTGAACCGTTAATTACCGTTTAGTTTTTGGACCGGATTTCCGGAGACGTTGTACGCATATACTCGGCATAATATTATATGAAAGACAGATAATGGCGGTGGACCATTAATATTGTAGTTGCCAGATGTCTTGTTGTTGTGCAATCTTTTTAGAATAATATTTAAAATGTTAAAAAACCTTGTCATAAACGTATTATTATTACTTTAAGTTAGGTGAAATGAAATGAGTTTATTGGTATAATGCACGTTTATGACCAGTTATTTTTGGTTTTAACAGATTACCATTTTTATTTATTTTCTTTTATAGAATACGAGTACATGCGTACGTGCCTGATATTGATACCATAATTTTTGACATATATATTAAAACAGATGTCATATAATATATTTGAGGATCCTAACGTATAACCAGACGTAGCTGTTTGAATCATAATTCATACAGAATGACAGGACTCTAAATCAAATAGAAACAAAACGGGAAATGGTGCCTGGGGAGGTTTTTTTATACTTAAAATAAATATTTACAATTTTTAAATATTTTAAAAACCCAACCACGTTGGATTTTTTAAAGTTTTTTTTCACTCAAAAAATATTGTATAATATATCTACTTATGTTTTTAGATTTTTCAAAATAATAATTTCAAAATTATCAGAATTAAATTTAATAATCTTAAAATACATACCAAATTACTTTATTCATATTAGTGAGTTGAATTCCCATAGTATCAGGTTACAGACACTCCATGCTTTTCAACTCCTGCCATTTTAAGAAGTGTGAAGATTTTAAGAAGTGTTTTAGAGTGAATAAATGAGAGTAAACTATCAGTAAACGGTCGTATTTTAGTATTTAAAAAACATCGACAGCTAAAAAGTCAATGTATTTATTAGTTATTATAAAAATGTTTCAAATTTAATTTCCATTTCTCTGGATTTTATATAAACACGAAGGTTCCTCTTTCAAGTATTGAAATTCAAACTAATATCAATTTTTTAATTCATAATCATAGGCAATGGGTTTTAAATTATAACTATTATAATTAAAAATAATACTTTTACACTTAATTTATTAAACAAAAAGCTGGTAAGATCATGGTATTGGATTTTCTTCGATTCTCAGATAAGATAATGATGTTGGGTATAGAGTATTTTAATGAAGCCTATCTTATGATTGTTTAACAGTTTGAGCGATGCGTACAATGTGATATTATTTGAAATTAGAAATCAATAACTAATTATTGTTTTCGTGAAACGATTTACATTGAAACTTAAGTAATAATTTAAGTATCAACTTGTTATGTTTTCAAGAAAATGAGTAGCCTTATGATAAAAAATGAAGCAATTTTTAAGTTTCAATTGAAAAAGTTCTGGAATCATAACAAGTTATACATACAAGTTGATTTAAAAATATTTGTCAAAATGTTGCGTCCTGATCTAATTAGATAATTCTAGCTTACATAAAAATTTTCGCTACCAATTAATATAAAAATGTTAATAAATTTAAGTTGAAGATACATGTTTGAAACATGAAAAAGTGATAACATAGGTACAAAAAAAATACATAATGTTAAACCAATATATTCTTTGTTTCATTCAGAATCTAAAATTTAATTTTAAAGCTTACACTTATCACCTTTTGAAAATAAAAATAATATACAGATCTTAATCTTAAGTATTGGTGATTCAAAAATAGGGTTTCAACTAAAAAAATATGAATGAAGTGGTAGTTAGTAATTAGCTACGCGTTGCGTATTGATAACGTTTTATTGTGAGTCAATAATCAACGTATTAATTTATCGTAATGTTCATATAATATTTACAGATTAGTTTGACCAAAATATAGTAAAATACTAGTTATAAGATAATGACGATAAAAATATTTCATTAAATTTAGTATCATCATATTGCACCGATATTGATGTATAAAATTAGTTTTAATTTTGGTTATTGATATTATTTTTATTTAAATATTTTAAATATTTTTTTACTAATATAAATGTATGTTTGATTTTATAATTAAGTTTATTATGAATCTAATACGTTTTTTCAAAACGTAAATGTCTTCAATAATTCACTGATATTTCATCAAGACAGCAGTCAATTCTTAGACGTTCTGAATTTAAGCCTGTAATACAATAAACAAGGGTTCGTTTTAGTTTTAGTTTTAGTTTTCGATAGGAAAATAACTAAGTTTAATTGAATTTCTCACTGGAAATATTTACGATTTCTACCATCAAGGCTGTGTGCATTCATATGATAGCATAGATTTAGCAAAGATATGCTAAAAATAAGTAATATATCTGATGATGTATTTTGTTTTTGTACTATCAATTCGGTTAGTCATCCCATCTTATACATTGTTGTTACTTTGAATGCTTTGTGCGCACCAAGTACAGCGATAAAACTCTTCTATTCACGGGTTCTTAACCACCAATTCATTATTTCGTTAAAAATTGGTCAGTTTTTATTTTATAAGAGAAGTATATTTATCTGAATTATTCATCCGTTCAAGCAAAACTGTATAGTGGTTTCCAAGGCATGTTTGTTACGTAGAGGCGTAGTATAATAAATGTACCTTGTCTCTTATTTTTCTTGTTGCATTATTTTTAAAACCATCGGTATACGTTTTTATAATTTTTTTTCCTAGTTGATTGTGGTGAAAAATCATATAATATCAGTTTTACTATAACATAAAACGTGCATTTTTTTTGATTACTATTACATAGAATTATATAATGTTCATTTTTATTGTAAGTAAGTTGTTCGTCCACTTTTATTTTCATGATACATATTTGAAAATAATTATAATTATAATTCTTAATAAATTATTATAAATTCTTAAATATAAAAATATTTTAAAATAAAATAATTTGTTTTATTGATTTTTATATTATCTAAAATGAAACCGTCCCTTGTAAAATATAAAATGTCCATAATTTATTATTCCTTTTACTAAGATTTGGTGTCAGTGGTTTATTTATTATTTTATATGTTATTTTCTTAATTTAGTTCATTGTTGATTTTAGATTCTGAGTGAAACGTAGAAAAAAAGAAATTGTAAAAAAAGAAATTGACAACTTTTGGGCTAAAAATAGCATCTTTGTGAAAATACCTCGTTTTTTAAAGTTTATCTCTTATAATATTTTTTAATATTTGACTAAAAGTTTTGAAAATTTAATTTGATCATACTCAAACACTTAACTAACGTTCCTGAAAAAATTTCAAAATTCACGAATCGAGATTTTTTTATAAGCTTTTAATTAAATTCTTATACATTTTTTCCGGAATAGACTGTTTTCACATAAATTTTTAGCTTTAAATATATATTAAAAAAAATCGGCCTATCCTATCATAATAAAACTTGGATACAGATAGAACAACTTGTTTTGAATCTTTTGGTTACAATAAGTGTCTTCTTTTTTAAACAAGAAAATTTTAAACAACTTTTAAATCAAAAATCTACCGAAAATTTGACTAAAAATAGAAAAATACATAAACAGTTCATTTTTGTACTGAAGCTTCACTTAGAATCGTTTAACTAAATAAATGATTTATCGTTTCTTTAAAATTCAACATAGACACCCATCACCGTTATAGTGTCTGAAAAACAAAGGATATGTGAGCGAAGTATGTCCTTTTTCAATTTGATGTTTACATGTTAAGTAGTTTACTTACGTACTTAAATGTATTCACTTTCTTAAGTAGTATTTATGTAAATTAGTATTTTATTCATTTTTTTCTTTTGGTTTTTTTATTATTATTTAAAATATGTACAATTATACAACCTAATATTAAATAATAATGTTGTTGAGATATCTACTCATAATTGATACTTAACGACATAATGTGACCCCCAAAAACAATTAGTATTGTACTTCGGTTTTCCCCTCTTGTTTTGAAATTGTTCCTCTTACGTGTGTGGGAAAATGTTTGAGTAATAACTAGAGCGGTTTATTTTATATCAACACTTTATTTTGTGACAATTTATTAACATATTATTATATCGTGTACAAAACAGGCGGAAATTACTTTCAATCATAACTCGGACGAAGAGGGGAATGTATAGAACATGTATTGAAAACGACTGAATTAGGCTCGGAATTAGGTTTTATTTTACATGCGTAGCTCTTCTTACATTTATATTGTCCATTTATGAAATCGATTGATAAGTATTAAAACTCTTTTGATTTGTGAATAGCTTTTATCTGAAAAAAAAAACGTTGGCTCTTGATACTCTAAGCAGTTTAAATTTTGAAGGATAATCTCGAGGATAATGGAATATGATAGAAAATTAAATATCTTGCAGATGGTGAACAGGTGTGTTGGTTGCATCATCTTATTTCTTAAACATTTAATGTTATTACGCATCTATAAGAACAAAACATTACCTGTGTAATTTCAGAATGTGATAAAAACAGTTTATATGTTGTCAAGAAAATTTAAGTTGATAAACATCAGTAAAAAATGATAGTACTTTAAATCGGCTAATTTTTTGTTATTCATTTATATTTAAACCACTACATATTGTAGTTTTCTTAAAATGTTTGGGTAGGTTGTTTTATATTTGATGTGAGCTGTAAAGACGTATACCTACTCTAAAATCTAATCATACCTAAATAGCAATAATAGGACAACATATACGTGTATTTTGTACTATGTTTAACAAGGTATATTTTTGTCTCTTAGGAATTGTGTTTCATATAATACCTTTAAAATTAAGAAGAGAAAATTGTGTTAAAATAAAATGAATATCAGCCAAAAAAAAATTTATTTATTTTTAAATTTTATTTTATAATTTTTATTATAAAATGTCATCGATCTTTAAGACTTAGATATTAATTTATTTTTGTAGTGTTAAAAATTTAACGTTTGAGTATACTCGTATTTAGTTATGTTTCATTTATGTGGATCACAACAATCATAATTTTACATTTATATATTATAAGATAATAAAAGATTCTATCCATGGCGATGTGTTTACTTTATTCTATAAACAATGATATATAAATATAATGATTCATTATATTATAAATGCCTAATTGATAATTGTTTTCCATGTGTACATTATGTTAATGTTTCTTTCTATTTCATAAAATAAGTCAATAACAAAACCACTGACATTGTACAAGTAGTGAATATCGATATTGTCGTATTAGTTTTTATTTAATTTAGTACGTGTTATGTGTATATGTGATTGTATATATGTTAACACATCATGCAAAACAGCCTTCAAAAATTAATATTTTTAGAATTTTGTTCATTTGACAAAATAGAAAAAAATATGTTTAAATTTGTTGTTGTTCTTATTTTTTCTACATTAATAGTAAATACCTAACTATCTGTAATTTGTTCAATATTCAATGATTTTTGTTATTATTTTAACATATTACAGGAATGTATTTAATTTATTATTTGAATTGACGTTAATTACCATAAAACTATTTTTAATACATAATTTACAAATTCAAATAAAACGATTAAATATTATTGTGCATGAAACTTTGTTATTTAATTATGTATATTTATTTGTTTCATTTGTATTAAATATATTACATTTATGTATTTAAAACACACGACAATGCTTTACTTGATATTTATTTTATCTTTTCAATGTCAACAAGGATATATAATAACCAATTAAATATTACGATAAAAATATTTTATTATCCATTTTGGTACATAAAATATGAAACATCATCAATTTTTTTTTAAGATTCGATTAAAACTCATTATAATCGTCTCATATTTTTAATAAAATTATTCACCATAAGCTCTATATAAATCAATAGATTTAACTGTATATTAAATAGTTCGATTATACTTCATAGAATTTTTGATATCATTCAATGTAATAAAAATTATTGTGATAATTTATTTTGAAAGAAAAATCGTCTATTCAAATAATATTATAGTATTATTAGAATCGTATACCAACCTTCGTAAACACATTTACATTTATATTAACACACAAGCCACAGAGATAAACCTTAGTTTGAGCTTATGAAAATTATATATTGCTATTATACTGTATACTTTATATATATTTATACATGTGTATTCTGTACATGACTACAAACCCTAGTTAAGGGTATATTAGTTCACTTTAAGTTATAGTAGTTTTTAATTTAGAAGTTGTGAATAATTCTGCAGGTATAATCACTGCAGCTATAGAATATCCCGGATTTGCCTACTTCGTTTGGATCGGACGCTGTAGAATTTTACTTGACGAAAAGTTGTCTCTTCGTAATTGGGCTTTAGGTGATAAAATCCAGGGACTTTAAAGCCCTAGGGTTTATTATTTCCGATATTGTGGGACACTCCGAGAGAACACACTGTGTGCATAAATATAAATCCACGTATAATATACGCAGGAGGTTTCTGCCGCGTTTGTCTGTCGTGATAAAACTTTAATATTCTGACCCGGTGGCGGCACTAAATTATAATCGGGACTTATCGTATATATTGTTAATAAGATCAACATTGATGACTTCAAATCGAATCGTAAATAACGAAATTGTTTCGATGTGATTGAATTCAAAATTGATTTTAAAATTTTAGTCCTTATAAATAGAATATAGACAAGAGGTATTGAAAGTTATAATTTGAATTGAAAATTAAACGGAAACTATCTTATTAAACCTTTTCCCTATCGATTCAATAAATGAAAAAACAAACTACTTATATTATAATAGATTGATTTTGTGTGTAGAAAACTACAAAAAGTAGTCTTTTAATGAAATACAGATGATAAAATATTTTTGTTTATGTTTATTCTGAATGGCTCATTCTAATAAATTATTAGTTACAATATATTTTTAACAACATTTATTTATTTATCTTATTGAAATTTTTTAAATTTTTCTGACTGCTAAATTGTATTTATTTTAGATTATATATATATATATATATATATATATATATATATATATATAATATTTGCTGTATATGTAAAAAAAAACAAAATAATCCTGTGGAACTTGTCTTGTTTAAATAATCTATGCTGGCCATGATTTACGATAACTTTTGTTCGTGAACAGCTTCTTCTACTCTGTTACCCAAAAACCTCGGTTTATTTTTAACAAGATGTTTATCGGTTCGCCGATTTTCAAATAAGATTTTTTTTTTTTAGAATAGTTCAAAACTTTTGCTTTACTAACAATATAATATAAATGTTTTTCCAGGGTATTTGACTAGTATTGCAACTGTTGATCAGCTTTGCCAGCAAGCTACCATCTACAATGGGGAAACTACTTAGTCTGTTACTTCTAGACGAGAATAGTTGCTGTTCTGCTCAAGAAAAATTTGATATATTTTTGGATTTTGAAAGTAAGTTTATGATAATATTATTTTGATTTAATTTTGAATTTCTTAGGGTATTTTTTCTATTGCTGTCAATATTTTTTATAATTTACTATGTTTTTACTTATTAGTTAGTTATGCATGAGTTGAAAAAAAATTAGTAGTCCGCTTATCAATATATTTCTATACCTCATCAGTCGGTAAGAAAAAATATCAAATACATTATACATGGGAGTTATTTTTGATGTTTGGAAATTATAATATACGAGTAAACCAATGAATCTTAATTTTTGAAGAGACGATACAGTGTGTCGAATTATAGGATCTTTATTAAAAAATAATTGAAATAGAAAACTGAATTATATAAAGTAATGTTCATTAAATAGAAGACGTGAAATGTAGTCAAATTTCTGAAGAAAACTTATTGGTCAAATGAATCTTACAATAAGTCAAAGTGTAATTACAGAAAACAAAATAAAATGTTTTTGAATTGGCAGTTATTATTAAAAATGTACATGTATACACTGACTGTTCATTAAATGTAATTTAACTATTGCAGTTAATCGTTGTCGATGTTTATTAACGGCTATAGTATCTTGTAAGCAATTCGATTTTAATGAAATTAATTAATTTAAATAGCTTTTATTGTAAGTACGTACATTTTGATTATGTTTACAAATAGTTCAGTATTTTTACACTATAATTATTCATTGTTTACATATTGCCATTTTAATGAATAGAATTTAATGTTTTCACTTTTTAACTAAGTAGCGATTGTTAATTTTTTCAATGATATTTTTTTTTCAGAATATAATTAGTTGGCTAATGTTTCATTATTATTAAAAATCAAGTTAAAAGTAGTGTTAATTGTTGAAGTGCTTAAATAATTTAAACTTTTAAATACTGTAAAATATAAAGTTTTGACATCAAATAAAATGTTCAAAATGGACTTTCATTACCTCTTAAAGGAGTTGTTAAAACTTTATTTAAATTCTCTGCATACATTAACGAATGTTTTTTGTTTTATATTTATTTATTACGTCCTAAAGTCGAGTTAAGAGTTTTTCGAAGGGTTTTCTTATGGTGCATTTTGATTTTTAAGTTTGATATACAATGGTTATGAAATACATCATTATAAATAAGTAATGATTTTAAGGTTTGGTATTAAATTAATTCTTCTCCACGCATTTTAGTATTATCGAAAAAAAATATGATTTTGTTTATTGAAATAGTTATTATTGTGAATACATTTTTATTTTATTAATCATTCACATACATTTTTACAAAAAATATATGAAAAGTAAACCAATCACGAAATGCAATGGTATTCCTTTATATTATATCCTAATACTTCTAGATCACATACAAATATACAAATTTAAAAATTGTAGTTTAATATTCTTTTTTCTTGTTATACTTGATAGTTTGTCGCTTCTGTATTTTAAAGTAATCTAAACTTTGGTAAACAGTATTTTTTTTATAATAATGTATCAATTTCCATATTTTTTAATTAGTTTTGTACAAATGATTTCATGAAAATTACTGAATGATGATATTAAGTGTATGTATCATTGTTTATTACAACATGACTCATTTGAATAATTCTATTAGCTTACTAACCATTTTTTTTCTATGGAGTCTTTAGTTCTTATCAGACGTGTGCATTTAATTAGAATATCGCCGTTAAAGTATATCATTTTTTGAAAAATAAAATTATGCAAATTTGAATAATTTAGTTAATTTTACGTTCTACTTGGCAAGTTTGATGAATACCTACTTCCAATTGTATAGCTTATTATAATTTTTTTCTTTCTCACTTATTGGAGTTATGTTTTATAATATAGGTTTGATTATTTTTAAATTGATCATGATTCAATTACACGAAGAAAATCCCATAAAATTATTGTGGTAAAAATATATTCTTCGCTCTTTCAATCCTCAAATTAGATAAAAATGGTCATGGAAAGTTTGCCCTTCTTCTTTTTTAGTTTGGTCGATCTCGTTAATAAATTAATTATCCATCACCAATTTCATATCTGAGGACTAAAAGAACGAAAAACAAACTTCCACTATCATTTTGTTACCAGCTTTTCATAAATGATTTCAGTCTAATGCGATTGAAGTCCTAAAACGTATGTTTTTCGTTCTAAAATACTGGGAAACTGAGACCCCTACTTGCTGAATTATTATTTACAATTTAAATGTTCAAGTTTTGTTTTCTCTTTGTGCAATATTTTTCTGTTTTTAATCATTCAACTATCGAACAGAGTTTCATAAGAACTATTCTCTTGATTTTGAAATGTACCTACAGTTTGTGCGACGTTTTCAATTCCAATTCAGAATAATAAAAACGATTGTCTATTCTATATAATTATGTATTAAACTAAACCAAATTTACTAAGAATTATTGCTTAACCAATGTGGTTTTTCGTGGTGGATTGAGGGATATTTCAATTTGCGACGTGACAAGCGAGTGAATGCCAATCAACCGAATAGTAGTATATCCAAGTGTATATGTAAATTGATTGTGTATGAGTTTAATTTGGATTCATACATGGATTTAAGAAATTGTTTTTAAGATTTTGACGTGATTGATGGATAAAGTCATTTGTACTTAAAGTTATATACTTAAATTTTATTTGAAAACATATTTCGCAAGCTACTGTGTTTCTTAATGGTTTTGTTCTTTTTAAATCCTACAGCAAATTTATGAAATCGTATTCCTGTGTAGTAGGAAGAATATGTACGCGATTGTATTGCACCCGTTAAAAAATAATACTATTATTGTTTATTTTAATGAGTATTAAACAATGATTCTTAATAAGTATTTATTGATTATCATGTAAGTATAGGTATACTTTATTCTCATGATATGATATAAGGTTTCATCCTTGAAAGTAAAATGTTCTTCATTATATTCATTGACGACAGTAGGTTTTTTCATTTCATAAATTATGTGATCAACTTTGGCCCATGTCATTAATAAATTAGTGCAAATTAACATTTCATTTAATATTACTTTTCAGATGCAAAGCCAACTGAAAGTGAAGCACAATTATTTGACGAGGTTCAAATTGTGCTTACTGAGGCTTCTGACGTGCTATCCGATATACAAAATTATTCGGGCGCCGAAGAACATATAAGAAAGGCGATTAATAATCCAAGTGCCCAACAAAACGCATTGACGTGGGAAGAATTGATGCCCCGTATTCGAATCTTAAGGAGGTTTTATTTTTTCTCACAAAAAATTGGTATGTTGTATTATAATTGTTTGAGGTATGAAAAATCTTAATCGTTTGTATTATATGATTCTATAATTATATATTATTATATAATTGTTAGTTTAAATAACTTACACTTGAAGTAATAAAATGTATTTTATGTATGCTAATGAGGACGTACGTCTGATAACATGCAGTTCTTCGAATGATTCGGTTTAGTGGTGATATTCATTTCATATTTTATTGAATTAAGGCATTTAATTAAATAAATATAATTTAATAAAACTCTGATAAAATGCTGTATTGTATAAAAATATTACATTAGTTTCAAAAATTCCGACAATTTTTTAGTAAAATTAGTTTTGAGTGTTACGGTAATGTTCAAATTGTTTATGCCCTAATAAATAGTAAATTAAGCAATTTTTTTATGAATCTACTAAATAATTTATAAAGTAGTTGAAATAATTTAAATTTAAGGCACATTTTTTGGAAACATTGAAAACAATATTGACACTGATAAATAATTATTTTGGTAAATCTACTAAAATAACATTTAACTAGTAGTTTGTTGCTCCATATTATAAAAACTATATAAGTGTGTCGGAAACTAATTTATGGAAACAGTTACAAATAAAATATGTAAATGTTCCACGTGACTTGTCTCGTAGTAATCGAAATGATGGCACGTGGTAGATATGAACCGGTTTATTCTGTATATGAGGAGTAAGTTGGTGAACGACAGTTCAGTCAGTATGCTGGGCTAAATATGGTGGAAAAATTGTCTAACTACGAAGATAATTTAAATAAAAAGTTCAATTTTGCAATAACATTTGATCTTTTTGAATATAAATTACTTCTAATCAAAAGTAAACAATTTGAAAATGTATGGTTTTAAAACCTTTTAGAGTCCAATTTAATCATGTGTTTTAAGAATTATTTATGCATTGTACGTTTATACCTCGGTTTATACATTTTAAGTTTCCATTGATTATTATTATTATTATTATTATTATTATTATTATTTATACAATACATTTTCTGTTTATGAATAATATTATACGTTGTTGAATAGTTTTTTTAAATTTTTTTTTAAATTATTGCGAAATCTAATATTATAATATCTATGGGCACTAGAGAAACTCGGTACATAGATACTTGTCAGATTCATTCTAAAAATTAAAATTTTATCATAATGTAATGTAAAATATATTATTTATATAAAAAATTTAAAAAAACGCCCGGCGTAACTATTTTAGGCATGTTAACGCCTATAATAATGGATTCAAATCGTTATGCAACCTTCCTGTCTTGGTACTTGTACATTTTCTCCGAGAGTTCTGTCACTGAATTATCTCCCTCCTTATAATATTCATGCCCTGTAAATATTTAAGCACACATTTTCTTATTGTATGTATTCTACAGATAGTAAATATTTTATTTTAAATAAAAAAAAGTAATATTATAATGCAAGAAAAAAAAAATTTAAATGTTTTACGCAAGTATAAAAATATCAAATCTTTGAATTATTTATACATTTTTAACTGTACAAATTAAAAACTAAATTTAGTAGGTACTTTAATGGAATAATATTGTTTAGAAAAACGTAATTTAATTTGAAAAATATTACTGTTTCAATGTGAAATCATTATAATTTAGAACTTTATAAATACCTATATATATATATATATATATATATATATATATATATATATATATGTTAATAAAAGTACCTATTTTTGAAGTTACGAAGTATAATTTAATTACTGCTTTAAAGTGTCATTACTTTATGGCATAAAATAAAAAAAAAAGTAAGAAAATGGTATGTTTCGTACACAAGAATCTAGTATATTATGTTTTATTAGATTGGTTGTAATAAATATTACGATGATATTTAAAAACTACATCATAGATAATAAAATGATCGATATAGTATAGATGATTCATTCCTTATCAACGTTTTATTTTTGATAATATAATAAAATTAAAAATGTATGGTTTTTCAGCATTTGTTGTACCTCAAATTTTAACCGAATTATGTTCAATTGATGAAGCACCTTCGTTCCATCTAGAAAATAAACAAGCTCTAGTCAAACAATTCTCCGAGATCATTGAGTTTGTGTTTAAGTTCGACGAACACAAGGTATTGTATTGCCGATGGGATTCCGTGGAAAACTTTATTCCGTAAGACTTTGCCATAGTTGTTTGTTCATACATTTTTCGTTATTTGGTTTCAGATGCGGACTCCAGCGATTCAAAACGACTTTAGTTATTACAGACGGGTGCTGATGCGCGAGGGCGTCTCGGGGTATTCCTTTTCGGACCAGCCAGAAGACAGCGCTACTAATCTAAACGTTGCCAACAAAGTGTCCTTATTCTACGCTGAAGCAACGCCAATGCTAAGAACGCTGTCAAATGTCACTTTACAGTTTTTAAACAAAGTAACCATACCATCTACTTTATTACATATTAGACGTTTGCATTACTCAATTTATCCAAGTGTAGCTACAACGCTAAGTTTCTTCGGTGGTGAAATAAGACGTTTTTAAGAAATTATTTTAGTACCCTTTAGTGTACTTTTTTAAATCCCTAAAGCTTTTTTTTTTTTTACTAAACGCATTTCGTAATTTATTCATTGTTGATGTTCAGTCTTTTTCAAGTTCACTTAAATGTTTTCCCGTACGTTAACTAAATGGCTGACGATAGTTTTTTTGTTACTTTAGGATAAACTGCTCGTAAATTACGCCATTGACATGTTGAGTACCATGATAACAGTGTGCATTCGCATGTTGGATACCCCGTAAGTATAAGATGTTGATTACAAGGCGATAAAATCTCGTCAATCGGTCATATACCAGCGTAGAGTCGATAGATCATCTCAACCGCTCTATTGTGTTTTTTCATTGCAAAGTCATACCGCGTGTTACAGGACTGTTTTGTTCAAGAAAAAAGAGACTCACCTTTTCATGCTGCGCGTATTGGTCGGTCTTATTATACTTTACGATCACGTACACCCTAACGGTGCGTTTGTCAAGACTTCCAACATAAACGTTAAAGGTTGCATACGACTGTTGAAAGAACAACCAGAAGAGTTTCAGACTGAAAACCTGTTGAACGCACTAAGGTATACATAAAATGTTAAATGTAAAACAAATTGCTTGGACGATAGTGACTACATAATAACTTTGAAATTGAGTACCTATTATCATATAAACATACAATTTTTTCTTAACACAGGTATACCACAGCTCATCTAAACGATCCGACTACATCGAAAACGGTGAGAGCCTTACTCACGGAGGCGTAATTTTTTTCCTCGCATAATTTGATGCTCAGTCCAGTCCAATGTCTGATTTTAAACATTTATATTCGTAATAAGTATTATATGTGTGTATTGTAATATGGAATTATTTTATACGATAACTATTTTATTATATTTTGTATGTAGGTATATGTTATGTATTATATTTTATAAGGTATATATATATTATACATTTTTTGTTAATTTCTACCATGTTTTTAAGTACTTTTGTGTATTTCATTAAATGAGAATTTTTGAAATTAAAATGTTGCCGTCACAATGTTGATGTTACATGTACATATGAAGACGATATCTTTTTGTTATGTCGTATGCATGAATTATGCATATATATAATAGATCCGTAAATGTTACACGAACTTTTCGCCGTTTTTCAGGAACTCCATACTTTGAACATTGTATGAGATCAAAGTGAAAAGTTACAAAACAATTGTCAGCGTGTTATCTTGTATTAAACACAAGGAAAGGGGTCGCCTCTGCAGTAGCGCCTTTTAATTACCATCCAGGACTACCATGATGTGTATTACCGAATGCCGTGCTCGGCTAACTATGTGTGTATTCATTCGTTTCGCGTACTGATCGAGAAGAATGTGAGTTTGTGAAGGGATGAGTATAACTCGTACGTCGGTGTCGGCGTTTTTTCGCACCTTTTGTGATGTATCACAAAACCTTGAGGAAGAATCTGACTTAAGTTATTCCTGCGCGCACTCGTATCTCCAGAAATGCGTGAAACGAATGCAGTGAACAATACTCGATATGAGTGTAAAAACGCGATGTCTCGAAGCATTTTGACGGATATAAGTCGTTTGAATATTTTACAAGCATCTACAAAATTGACGGAAGTTAATGGCAGAAGTGAGGGTGTGTGTGTGTGTGTGACAGAGTATGGATTAAAATCTTATGTATCGATCGCTTTGGTTCTATAATACATGCACACTGTACAGTTGACTATGCCAATTTTTTGACGAAACAAAATATTCCCTCTCGGCTGAAGTGCGACGAACACTATCGTCTTCCGCATGGTATATTTTAAATAGGCGTCATCAATAGCAGTGACAGTACGCTGACGCTTATTGTTTTCGTAATTCATAACTGGTCATCCCGTGTCGTAAGAGTGGTCAGTCGAAAATCTTTAAACCGGACATACCTTCCTAGAAAATCCTTCTCTGTGGGTATCATCATGAAAAAAGTATCATGCACAAGCCTCCCTGCTCGCGCGCACGTGTGTGTGTGTGTCCGTCTAAGAGAGTGTCTCAGTGTTTCCGTACCGTTTGTAATATTTTGAAGAAATGACAGTGTAACAGAATATGACGACATTAATGGTGTATACAAGCCTCAGTATTTTATATTTCCGTAACGCGTATGAAGAATTTTTATACGTAAGGAAGAAAGAGCATCTTTTACTTGTGGCCATCATTAGTGACAGTCTATACCGGATCCAGTTTAGGGGAACATTTTTAAAAATATCGTTCACGCAATGTAAAAAAAAAAAATTAATAAATTTTACTTATACTGTTATCACTTGTCATAGCTCATTAAAATATGAATTTTAAAGTTTACAAGTTACAATCGTTTAACATATATTTATAAATAATCGGATAAAAGATCATTTTTTTCAACATAAATATTATCGTTTTTATCTGTCGAGTAAAAATACTAAATAAACATAAGGTATGAAATAAAGTAAAACCAATTATGCAAATTACATGACTAGTGAGCAAGCACTCCTGTATATACGAGTATCCTCATTCCACTTAATCGGGCAATCGGACCGAAAAGAGAGTTTTTATTATTCTTAAATTGGAACTACACATAATGAATGGAGGTAATTTCAACCCCGCGTTTAAAAATATTATCAAGAGCTTTACGTGTTTTGATATGTTTTTTATAAGTTATGTATAAATAACTAAAAAAAAAAAATTAGTTATGTGTACTAAATATCTAGGTAGTACCCACGCGTTTGATGAAATCACAGTCTACACTCTACAGAGTAGTATCGATTCTTCTGTATACAAACACACATACCACATGCACTCCCACATACAAACACACACACACATCTATATTATAATATAAACAATGCTGATTTTTCGACGAAACGAAACTCTTTTTTTTTTCCGTCTGCCCACTCGATCCCGATATTTGGGTATGCTTGCGTGATGTGCACGTGTACGCTCGGGGTCTTGCGTCTGCAAATAATTGATACTCTGAACTTGTTTTTATTTTCAAATAATTGTCGAAATTTCAGTTTATTTCAGTTCGGAAAAAGATATCGCTTACTTAATTTATACTCAAATCATATTATGTAAATCGTAAAACATTTTCGTTACGCTGTTGGTAGAGGAGTGACTTGCTTGATTAGAACAACAATGACGTTGCAAAGTGTTTTCCATCTTCCAGTTCTCGTGTTGAGAAAGTTCTTTGCAGAATCCGTTAATTTTTGTATCATAACGTACCTACTATTAATTTTCTAATAATCCCGGAGCGGAAATTATAGAGCTCCGATTTATTCTGTTTCCGTTTTTGTTTTGCGGTTATAATAAATCACGCGAAAGTATTAAATTATAAAAATATTATATGTATATATACATGAATATTTTTTGCGAAATGTATGGCCAAAAAACAACCGTAAATTGTATAGATTTTTTACGGTGTAGTTTCACCCGTAACGCTTGGTTACGAAACGACCGTGTGATTTTTCGTTTTTTAGACGTAAAATAATAGAAGTATTATATCGACGGCGAGCGGTCATTATGTTATGCAGCTTTTTGTTTTATTATCGTTTGTTGTTACTTATTAGGTCATTGAGAACGAGGGTAGGGAAGAATGTGAATAGAAATTTCCGATCGGGATATCTGGTAAAAATCGTTCGGACGTGATTTCAACCGCAATCTGTGATTTCAATAATTCCATATTATTTTTGCCGCTATCGACGTTTCGCTGCGACGTCGCGATATCGTTGGCAGGTACTGCAGCAATCTTTCGAATATTCCGGAAGATGTGTTCTGTTTTCATCATTCTTATATACGTGGCGAATAAAGTTTTTTTTTTATCGACCCGTTTCTTGAGAAGCTTGTGGATCCGAGACCCGCGGTCGATCAACACGTGTGTTCGTTCGATGAATACGTAAAGCGGAATAATAGGTATATATAAATACGGTGTAAATGGACGAAGATCGTCGTGTTTTCAGTTGTTTAACGCGACGAAAGAGGGACGGCAGACCGTGTGAAATCTAGAAATATTCGCAGAGAAACGTCGTGTGATCTCGGCCTGTATTTTTGTCGATTTCGAGAAATTTCACCGCACATTTTCTATCGAAAAATAAAACGCTCAAAAAACGTGTCGTTATCACCGCTGTCCGTATAGTATCGATATCGGTGTTGATATCGGTACCGATATGAATATCGATACCGATATCGATATCGGTGTTATGCGTCATGTCCACGATTCGCAGCGAAATGCGGCTGACGACCTTGTCACGACGGCGCCCGCGGGGAACACGGCGTAGGACAATAATAATTATTACTCATCACACTGACCCCGCCGTCCCCGCGTCGCCACTAGTCGTGGATGGATCCCCCGCCCCCCTGTCAGACCGAAAATCTTCTGAATCTCCGGTCGGAGGTAGCCGTTTAGCCAGTGGGCGAATGTATTATGATGTACTGTTGTAGCCGTGTAGAATCTATTTCAAAAGAGAACATACCGGGTGGCAACCGTTTTACGTTCGACAGCGCGCATTTCCCACCAAAAACCAGCTGTCCGACGACAATAAGATTGTAAACAATTGATTTAATTGGTGTACACACGTCGAATAATTTCGATCGGCGACCGTCGTAAACGATCGACGCGTAATTAAGAAAAAAGTGGGAGAAATTGAGCTTGGGACGGCCGCCAGCCGTCAGTCGTGATGCGCGAAAGCGGTATGTTCTCTTTTGAAACGAAGTATAGATCGTTGCGGCGCGGCGTACGTACACCAATCCAGTGCCGGATTTACCATTAGGCTAACTAGGCTGTAGCCTAGGGCGGCAAAATTTGGAGGCGGCAAATTTTTTCTCTTTTTTCGTCTCTATAAACAGAAAAAAATTATTGTACTTTTTTGTTTGCGCTCTCCTCGATTTCGTCGATGGGTCATACACTCGTAGATCGTCTCTAATCAAACATGCTATTTTTAGTGTGTTGTAGGATTCGAACGTTATTGTTATTCTGGGAATTTTTTTTTCAATTTTTGTTTTTCTTCGTCGTCAACTTACGATGACGATTATTATTGTTATGTTAACATTTACATCATGGATAAAATAAGAGATCAGTTCGAAAATAAATACCGAAACATTTTTGAGAAATTTACAGCGCTCCTAAGATTTGGCGAATTAGATGAGACTGATCTCAGAGAAGAAGCTAAAGTTTTACGAAATTATTTTTCAGATGATTTAGAGTCGTCATTTGCAAATTAATTGATTCATAAGCAAAAATAAAGGTATTGAGAAAGATTCATCGTCAAAACTACTCCAACACATACGTGATCACGATTCACGATCTGACATCAGTTTTTCCGAACATAAACATCTCGTACAGATTATTCAATTGCATGCCTGTTACAAATTGCAGAACCGAGCGTAGCTTTTCATGTTTAAAACGTATATAAATTTGTTTAAGTTCGGCGACATTAGAAACACGATTAAATAGTTTGATGCTTCTCAACGTTGAGTCTGAAATATTGATAGACCTAAATTTCGACGATCTAATCGACAAATTCGCCAAACAAAAGGCACGAAGAAAGTTTTTTTAAAGGAATTACTGTGTGTCTTGATTTTTGTACTTTTGTATTTGTATTTTAAAATTAAATCTCCAGTTTTTCGAGTACCTGAATTCACAATTTTTTAATTGTGCACTAAAATAGCACTTAAATGAAGCTCATATTGGTTAAAAAAAAAAATGATTGTATGATTTTGAGGCGGCATTTTCCTAATAGCCTAGGGCAGCTGAAGAGATAAATACGGCACTGCACTAATCCGTGCACCCGATCTACCGAAACGGCCCGACGAGTCGTCAGAACAGACTCGCGTCGGTCCTGACGTGTCGGACTGGTGCGCCGCCGGCCGGGCCGCCGTCACACGCGCGATTATTTAGTGCCGCATTAAGTCAAGTTGTCGCCCCGGGGCAATGTAAAATTTGTCGACCTAATTTTTTTTTTTTTTTTTGCATTTCAATAAAACTGTTATCATTATGCAACGTCATCACGAATATAATATATTTCGAAATATAACACTCCGTTTATTTTTGAAATAAAACAATACCAAAAAAAAAGTATTACCATCTACTATACGGATTCGTACGAGAATTTTCTCAAACAAAAATAAAATTGTTTTCCCAGCACGGTATTTAAGATTCTTTCTTCTTCTTCCGTGACTTCGGCCTTCAAGACCATGTCGTCCAACAGATTTGTCTCCGAGTTTCCCTATCTAAAGCTAACTCCTTCCAATCCAATCCTGGTCTCACTTTCTCTATAACTTCTTCGATCCTATCTTCCCAGCGTAACCTCGGCCTTTGGAAAGTGGTTGTTTTCCTTTCGGTGCATTCTCTTGTACTATTTTTATCAATGACCCTGTTTTCGTCCAAGAATGTCCTGCCCACTTCATTCTTCTTCTGGTCATATCTTCTTTAACGCTTGGTCTTTGATACAAATCCTGAAGTTCCTTGATTTTTACGTATTCTCCATTCACCCGTAGACGAAGTCTATGCATGGTCTATAGATTTTCCTCAGTATACCTTTCTTTCAAACACTTAAAGGGCATTTTCGTCTTTTTTCCTCATGGTCCAAGTTCCCGACCCATATGTCACCACTGGCTCGATAAGTGTCTGTTATATATTTGGGACTTCAGATTTTTCGAGATTACTCTAGATTTGAATAGCTTTGTCAGGCTGAAATAACATTTATTGGCAGCTTGTATTCTTGCTTTTATTTCCATACCTATTTCATTCTGCTGTGTAATTAGTGTGCCGAGATATTTGAACCGCTGCACTCTTTTGAATTTGTAGTTTTCGACTTCTAGGACCTCGTTACGACAGCCTATTTGTTCGTGTCTTTGCACAACTATATACTCAGTTTTTTCAGCGTTAATCTATAGGCCTACACGTTTAGCAGCGTTTATGAATTGTTTTGATTGTTCTTTAAGTTTATCTTTGCTTTCTGCCATCAAGAGTCCATGGGCGCCGACTATTGGGGTGCTGCGGTGCTCAAGCACCCCATGAATCATTCTATGGGGTGCTCTGCACCCCATGAAATAAAAATATAGAGCAATACGTAATTTAATACGTTTATAATTTTTTCGTTGTATAATATTTATGGCAACAATATATTTTGGATGTTTTGATAACTCGTTCCTAACATACGTATATGAAATGAAAATAATTTTATGTATAATAATTAATATGTATTTAAAAGTTTTAATATATGAAAAAGGTCGTATTAAATAAGGTAACAATTTATGTTGAAAAAAAATTATTATTTATTTAAATTGACATTTATTAATATCTAAGGATTTTAGGCACCCCGTGAAATTTGAGAAACCCGGCGCCCATGATCAAGACTATATATCGTCTGCATACGCCAATATTCCAATGTTATTTTCTCTTAGTTTTACTCGTTCCTTATCTAAGGTTGCTTCTCTAACCTCTTTTTCTAAAACCATGTTGAATAAAACCGGTGATATGGCGTCGCCCTGCCTTAGTCCAGTTGTCACTCGAACCATTTTCGATAAGGTTTGTCCTACTTTTACCTTTATGTCAGTGCGACTAATACTGCACTCGACGAGGCTCATTAACTCACTAGGCATTCCGAACTCTTCTTAAGTCTTGATAAGGGACGCTCTATGTATTGAATCGTATGCTTTTTTGTAATCAATGAAAACCATATGTACGCATTTGTCATACTCCCGAGTTTTTTGTAACACCTGACGTAGAATGAAGATTTGATCTATCGCGGAGCGGTTTTGCCTGAAACCGGCCCGGTGGTCTCCTATAATCTCTTCTGCCCAGGGTTTGATTCTGTCAAGTACACAGTAAGATAAAATCTCATACGTTACATCAAGCAGGGCAATCCCTCTATAATTGTCGCATGTTTGTTTGTCTCCTTTCTTGTGAATGGGATAGACTAAGGCGGTTTTCCATTCCTTTGGTATCTCTTCTTTTTGCCATATTAAACTCATTAAACGATGAATATATTTAACAAGATTCTCCGCACCTGTTTTGAGTAGATCTCTGGTAATCCCGTCTTCACCGGTCTTTACCAGTATTTAAGATTAAAAAAAAAAAGACAAGTGGCATTCGAGGACTGCCGCGATAAAGCTATTGCATATTAAATAAATAAGAAGTTGATATAATTTTAAATTTTTTTATTATTCTAGTTATTCAGGAATTCGTATCATAGAAACTATAGGCCTATGATAACTAAAATATGAAACATAAGTTTTTTTTTCCCATAAAATGAGTTTGTTTTGTTGGTATGACAATACGGTTCGCCGCGCGGTAGACAGAGAGGGGGATTACGGGATTCCACAGGTAGTGGCCACGCTTTTTCGTTACGAAAATTTTTTTTTCAGTCACTACACCAGACCTGCGATAAAAGCTATGCAATAGCTTGAAAAAAAAAATTTAACTTAATTCGTATTAATTGGATTACTATAAATGTACGTAGGTATTATATGTGTCCAAAAAATATGCTCTGAAAGATCATTTTCTGTGTTCAACATGAAGTATGAACGGTGACGATGTAATACGGACGACTTATTGATTGTTATAAATTTATTCTGAATAGATATTTGCTGTCTTTTCGACTAACTCTGAAGTTGCCACCCGAGGAAAGTTGCCCCTTCTTGCTTCCCGTCAAGTGGGGCTCTACCCATTGTACTACGAGTGTCGTGTGTGCGTGGGAGTGCGGTTGCCATTGTATAATCCCAGTGGGTAATAATAGGTAATCTCAGAGGAGTGCTTACGGACTTAACGCTCGTAGGCTTATGAAAAATTGCCGTTATGAATATTATAATATATTTGAATGAAAATGTTATTCTAACTAATTAACACATTTTGTAATATGGTGAATTAAATAATGAAGTTTGTTTTTCAATGTATTTAATTTATTGCGAATTTCAAATTTAAACGTAAATCACACTTAGAATTGATCTTTATGTGTGATCGTTCTTGTAACTGTACGTCACCATTTTGATTTGCGAATAAAGCAACACAATCTTCACAGGTAAGTTCCTTCAACATTTCACTCCACTGAGAGTAATGCTAAATCATTCCGCTTTGGGCGAGTTCTCGGATAATTTTTCACTCGTTTTAGAATCGAGACATGGCATTCACAGTTTGTTTTAGTATACTTCAAAACTGTTACGCTGACTATAACTATTTCAACTGCTACGTTATTTGAAATAATTATTTATTATGATTTATGACTGTAATATTTTTAAATATTTTATCGTTAGTGAATAATTGTAATTCAAAGCTAGTTTACTGAACATTGAAGTACCCAAAGGGAAATGTTAAATTTGATAAAAATTGAAGTCTTTCATTTTTTTTCGGCATTGAACTTTATAAAAAAAAATAGTATTTATTAATACTAAAGCGTTTTTCATGAATATAGTTGTTTATATATATATATATATATATATATATATATATATATATATATATATATATATATATATATATATATATATATATATGATACCATAGTAACATTTAGTAAATTGTATAGTAGAAGTATTTAAAAATTCACATTTCAACATAAAATTATAATTTCCTAATTTTTTATTATAGGTACTAACTTTTTACTTGCTATTTAGTACTTACATTAATTATGTTATTTAATATGCTTATATGGATGATTTTATTGAGTACATAACTTGTTTTATCGAAATTATTGCTGATCACTTATATCATGCCCTAGACCAGCGGTTCCCAACCTTTTCATATTCACGTACCACCTACGCAGTTGAACATTTTTACGTACCACCTGACTTTTTTTTTTTTTTTTTTTTTTGTGGAGTTTATTAATAATGTGAATGTTTATTTTACGCGCATGGAATTTTATTTATTAGGAACTACAAAATCATGACATTACAAGTATTGAATGCGCAAAAAGAAATCACTCTAAAAATGTAGGTACTTACAATTATTATCATTATTATTTAACATTATGGTGTACTTCATACTTCAGTGAAACGGTTGATGTTGTTTTGACCGGACGATGACGTCAATATCGGGCTCCATATCGGTAACTCTAAGTCTTGAATCATTTCCTGCGTTTTACGCATTTATATATTTATTTTTTTGTGTAAAATAACTAGTCAAATACTCGTAAGTTGGAAAATGTATTTTCGCATAGATAATAGTTGACACAAAAGGGATTAGAAACCGTAAAGCTCTTGAATATAATGATTCATTCCAATTTTTTATTTTTTTATAAAAGTAGATTTTTTTCGCGTACCACTTATGATCTTTGCACGTACCACTAGTGGTACCTACGCGCACCACAGGTTGAGAACCGCTGCCCTAGACTATGGATACATTATAATCGAACGTGTCTTGAATGTTGAATGACTGGCTGATCAATGTACAACTAAATTACCGTACCGAGTCATTTGAAATGCCGAGGCAATGTACTTGTTACTGTGTTTAGGCGCACCAAGAAATGATATTTACGGATTTCGCATTTTAAAAGTTTGAATTAGCATATAGTGTTTGATAAAATTATTGCTTAAAGGGTATATTTTAGATTATTATTATTATTATCGTTACGACCATAGAGGCCAGCATAGTTATCGCATGAATATGTAAATACGCTTGAGTATCTATGGCAAATTATTATATATTTATTCGTGTACTATTATTCCATGGCTGAACGAATGAATATTTTGTCATCTTTACACTTCAGAACAATTGCACGTGTTGTACATTCAATCGCATCATTATACAAGAATCGCATTATAATTATAAGTTTAAAAAAGTTAAAATAGTCAAATAATTTATAATTTATGTCGTTTAAACGTTGCATCATGATTGGCCGTATTAAAAGTGTAATATTACGTAATTTTTATTTAAAGTCGGAAAAATATTTTATAGTGATAAAATTTAACTTTAAAACGTTGGGTTCGAATAAATAATATTGAAAATATTTACGTTTGTTATTTTTTTTTTTTTTACTTTTGGAAATCAGTGAAGCCACAGGATCCAGATTATTTTTCATTTCTTGTTTTTCTTAACATGTACGGTGCATCAACACATTTTAATACACGTATTTATTGGCATAAAGTATTATTTTATCCATTACAAAATTTTTGAACTTCGGTGTTTAATTTGAAAACATTATCAAACTTACTTATTTTTAAAATCGTTTCACTTTAACCCAAAAGCGACGGGTTATTTAGGTAGCCATTAATAAATTGGTGTTTTTTTTTTCGCGTGACATGGTATTCTAATATTGTGTTGTAAAATGTTCATTCAGAGATAGGCATGTATTTAATTTGAAAATTCGTATTTAGTTTTTCTATGAAAAAAACTTTTTATGTTTAGGCCCTCCCCTTAGACGAATCTCGGTTTTTTCCGAGACTTATGCTCCCCCCCCCCCGCTTGTCTCGTAAACGTTCACCAAACGTTATCTCAATGCACGAACAAACGACAACAGTCCTCGGATCACTCAGCGTTCAAAAGTAAAAATTACCGCCGGCATTTCGCAAATAACAGCAAATATTCAATATTTATCGACCCAAATGCATATTATCGTTCACGGTCGCGTGGTGAAGACTGTTCCGCAAATCTCGATTCCTGCTCGGTGGCGGACGGCAGCCACCCGACCGCGCTGTAACCGTAACCGATACGCCGACGGAAATCGCGGATTTCATTCCGGTGGCTCGGGTCTCGCGAGCGGACGTGACGTCCGTAATACGACGAACACGATCCGTAACCGTTGGCCACGCACGACGACGTCGCGGGATCTTTCGGAACGCGGAAAAAAAATTAATAATAAAAAAAAAAGAAAAGAAAACGTTCTCGTCGGATAACGCGCGAGCGGTGGCGGCAGAAAGTCGTGACGAACGGTGTTGGCGCGCTTTGTCACCCACACGTCGACCGGCGTGTAACACACCGTGTGCGCATTGTAATGTTTAAGCACCAGATGGGCGTGGGCGTCATTGTGCTGTGGCCTACGCGGCGAAATTGTCGTTTCTTCGCGTCGTCGTCGTCGTGACGCTGCGCGTGTCCACGCGCGTGTTTGGGCGCCTAAAACCTATTTTGGTCAGATTTCGAAATCATCACACCGGAACGTATTATTAAAAAACTCGTTGAAAAAAAAAACAATTTTTTTTGCATATTTGTAATTGTATTTATTGTTGGTAAGTGGTTACTGTTGTTTTAGATTTCGAGTAAAGACTTTTTTTCGGTGTTGCAACGACACTTATTTAAGTTTTTTTCTTTAATTTTTGGCTGGAAACACCTGTGGGTAGTAGGACTTGATCGAAATTGAGTTCGATTTCATTATGAAGTAACGTTAGTTTGTAGATCGAAAATCGGTTGTGGATGGTATTTTGAGAAGTAAATTTTTTACTGATTTCGATACTTCTTCCGAGCGTATGAAAAAACTGTCGTAAAATCGAGTTTTTTTTTTTTAGACTTTGTATATACAATTAGTCTCTACAATTATGATATTATATATAAACTATACAGATATTAAATACAGCAGAAATATTTATATAAGCGGCCCAGAATTAGCGAAGAAAGCAATTGTTGCCAGGATAGCATGGTGGGATTGAGAAGTAAGTATGTGGTAAGAATTGGGAGGAATATTTAGAGAGTGGAAAATGGGAAAAAGATGTAGGCGTTCTGCGTGCAGGGCAGGGTATTTAAACAGAATATGATTTATATCGCAGATGGCTGGAGAATGATCAAAGGTGCAGATAGGTGAATCGTTAAGAAATAGTTTAAAGGAGTGTGAGGGGAGAAGAGTGTGGCCAAAGCCCAGACGGGAAAATGAGCTGATTATACTTGCGAGATTTCAAGTTATGGAACCATGGCTTGGGTGGAATTGTGGGATTTAATTTTCTATACCATGTGACAAAGTGCAGTGGAAGATTGTTGTAAGTGTCAGACCATAGACGGTGAATGCAAGATTTAAGCTTTGGACAGAAGTCAGACCAGAGGATCAGAATATTGGACGGATGTTGGATCGACGCTGTATTTTTGGCTAAGTAGTCGGCTGTTTCATTTCCGGTGATGCCTGTGTGGGCTGGAATCCAGAAAAACTGTATTTCAAAACCCTTGGCTTCGAGAGAGAATAGAAGATTTCTAATTAGGAATATTAGAGGGTTTGGTGGTGATTTGAATATATTGGAAGAGAGAGATTGGAGGCAGGAGAGTGAGTCAGTAGCGATAAGGTACTTGTTGGGTTGTAAGGTAGATATGAGTTGAAAATCGAGTTAAAACGGTAACATGCGGCGTAAACGAGACTCGTATTAAACCGATTTTAGTTTTCAAAAATTCTTTTCAGTCAAATACAAAAATTTAATTTAATTATTGTTTTTTTACGTTTTTATCAGTTATTGTGTTTACTTCTGTATGATGAGACTTGCAAATTTAATATATCCTCACTCATATTATGTTTTGCTAAAGATCAAGGCCGAACTAAGACATATTGTGCCCTGGGGCATTGAACATTGGTATATTCTGTATCCGTAAGCGTAGAAACGAGTTTTTCTTACTCTACCAAAGGATCGTACTTTTCGATTTTCTTTCTTTTTTTAACGCGATTCATTCGAACGCGTTTTCTCTAAAACAGTTGTATTGGTGTATTGATTTTGTCGTGAAACTCGTTGCAAGTTAGTCTCACCTTCATCTGAGTTGATGAAACAGAAAGGATGTTCTTGGGGGTACTGGGATATCAACTGTTTATCTGAAGCTGAGGTATGCGTTGTGCACTGTACAATGAATTTTATTATGTTATTTATTTATTTCATCAAGTATTTTTTTCCCCTGGAGTCTCGAATGTCTAGGACGAAATCAACGACCGGCCGGTTGACCGGAACATATTTACGAAACAGGTTGTACCTCGTCAAACCTGGACCTCCAACAACCCTAATAGAGAGTGGGTGTGCGGCGGCCGTGTTGCGCGTCACGGCTGCCAACGACCGAGTCCGAGTCAACTGGACGATTTTTCAACTGGACGAGATTTCTTTTTTCGAAAACTTTTGATACTCACGTTTTAGTTTTTAACAGGCTAATCGCCAAAGCTCATAATCCTATTAGCGTTTAAAATCGAAACTTACGGAGTAAGTGACCGTAGCGGAACACGGCAAAAATGTACTACCGCCATTATTATGTCTAAAACGCTTAATAATGAAAATTTGTTAAAAATTATTGGTCCGATAACGAAACGATAAGTGCCAATATTTTCAGGGAATAATGTTATAATATTATAGTATTGTCATATGGAACATCAAACTGAGAACATAAAAAAAAAAACTTTCAAGAAAAATAGAAAAAAAAAATCAAAATTTTGATTATTAATAGAGTTTCAAAAAATAACGTATTATCGAACGTAAATACGCACGCACGCATACACATTTATCCTTGGCTTTTTAAATGACAATTTCAGGTGGTCGTAGACATACAGGTATGTTTGCGTCGAGGATGATAATTTTGTTAATGAAACCGAAACGACTAATGAACGAGTGAAAAATCACTAATATTTCGATATTAAACACTCGGAGTCGGTTATTTTTATTGTTTTCATTAGATTTTATTATTGATTTATCGACCGTAGTAAAATCCCGGGTTACTACGAGCGTACACGTTTCGACAGACGTCACATTTTACGACTCGTTGTTTTTTGTCGAACGTAAAATCAAAAGCGTCGTCGTCAAACGTTGCGGATAAATCTTGGTACTCGATTGTAATTTGTGTGTTCGTTCTGCTTTGAACCAACTTAGTCATGGCTCCTGTACGGAACAATACGGTATTCGTTCTCGTATACGTGTGTTTTACGTAACGCTTTTGAAATATTATCATAACTGCAGTGTAATACGATGAATAATTTTACGTTTTATTAGCAGAGATAAATAATTAACGTGCGATGGTGCAGGCTTCGCAGCGCACGTCTGTTGAAATCGCAGAACGAATCGGTTAGGTTAACCGTTGTCCTATCTCAGTGGTTCTCAACGTCTTTAAATTCGCTGTCCGACTTAACAAAGGAGCGAAATGCTTTCCCTATGTGTAAGTCTCGTTAGTGAGTGTGTGAGAAAGGAGGAGAGGCGAACGTGTCGTATTGTTAATTTGAATGAATTGAAAAAAAAAAACATAACCGACAAAAGTCGTATCTATGCTTAAACAGTATCTCGCATTGTTCTACATTATACGATATAGAACAGCGGTCTCAACCTTTTTGAGTTTGCGACCCTTCTATAATGTCACCAAGATGTCTAACGACCCTTTTGTAATGTAAGCATTAAAAAACTGAACAAACTGTTATCGTTGTATTTATTTGTGTATACGTTTTACGAAAAAAGGTATATTACGCACATTTGACAATTTTTTGAATTTAATCACTCTTTTGCTGTTGTTGATTTGAAATAATTTTGTCAATCCTTAGCTCGACAGATTTGAATGGACTTATTATCACTGTCGGCGATATATACAGCCGATTCCTCGATTTAGTTTTAATATTGTAGTCATCGTAGAAAATCCTGCTTCGCATAAGTATGTCGTTGAAAAAGGAATTAACTTTTTTAAAGCTCCTCTGTTAACGAAAGATACTTATTTTGAATTTTTATTCAAAATTTACTTACGTTTTTATCACTATTAAAAACTTGTTCCAACCCTTTGTCTGAATACAACTCAATTAATTTTTCTTCATTTAACAATGATAATTTATTTATTAAGTATTAATTGTATTTTATTTATGGCTTTTAATGATAAGATTCTAAGTGAAACAATTTTTTCCCACACGAATCGCCGACCCTAAAACAATTGTAGGCGACCCCCCCGGTTGAGAATCGCTGATATAGAATACACTTTAAATTATACATCAATACTGCCCTTTTAGGTCAAAAGGCAGTAAGAAACAAAATTTAAAGCAATACTTTGTTTTTTTTAACTAAGTAGTATCAATTAATATTCAGAAAAAAAGTAGTAACTGACTACATCATACGATAATTTTGATTAGTATTAGTTCACTTACGATATTTTCGTTTAGTATTGATAATAATGTTACAGAAGATTATTAAGAAAAGTTATTTTCCTCGAAAACACTACACTGTTGCTTACCGTCTTTTGGCTTGGGAAGGCAGAATAGGTGTGTATTTCGATCACCTATTATAGTAGGTGATCGAAATGCACACCTGTAACCTGTAAAATGACTTTACTCGGATTGGGCCATTTAGACCGAGCCGAGTACTAAAGCAAAAACACTTTAAAAGTTTGAACTGTACAAAAAACCAAAAAGTTCGCTGTCTTTTAGCTTTCTTAGTCTCTAACAGGCGTTATCACCTTCAGTCGACACAAATGTATATGACTTTATTGTTCTTGACCTTTTGGTCAATGTATTGAAATTCGAATTCTCCGAAACAGTTAATTATGACAATGGTAAGTAATAGTCGAAACATAGTAAAAATAGTAAACGAAATTAAAAAGAAGAAAACGTTTACGATTTTTCTATAGAATGTATCATGTCTTTCAAAATATTATGTTTTATTATTAATAACTGACCTCGTAAGTGAAGTGCTAGTAACTATAGAAACAACACGAATAATAATAATAACACTCTCGTTTTATATCCCGTTGGTCTTTCGCGTTTCTTTATCTTATTAGTTATTATCATACATTAATGTTCGGGAAACACATTTTTGAATGAGAACTAAGTGGAAAATTGTACAATTTCGATCGTTTTTCCAGTAATAGTTTTACACTCGTGCGTTGCACGGCATAATACACCATTTTGCACACTAGTTGCACGAAACGACTAAAAATAATCGTGCTCGTTTCATATATAGGTAAAAACCGATAAAATTTAATGCAAGTAAATACCCAAGCATAGAGAGAGAGAGAGAGAGAGAGAGAGAGAGAGAGAGAGAGAGAGAGAGAGAGAGAGAGAGAGAGAGAGAGAGAGAGAGACGATAAAACTAAGTGCAATGATTGTTGTTTTCCGTTATTGTTATTTCCCCTCCGTCTTATGTTTAACATTTTAATTTTCCACCGATTTTCAAATATTGGTGGATCACTTTGTACGAGTTCTCCGGCGGAAGACCGATTAACAGCCGTCGGTTTATTTTTCGACTGAATCCTTTTCGGCGGCAATAGAAATTATCGTAAGAGCATAAAACCGTTTTTTTTCTTCTAGCCGTCTGTCTCGTTCCTCGCACGACTGCGTCAATATCATCGTTCGTTATTATAATACGATTGTATCGTGTGGTTTTGGCCAGGGGTGGCCTACGTTCGGAGTGCGAGAGGGACACCGGCGTGGCGGCGGCGGGTTTTCTCTGAAATTGTTCGGTCGGAGAAAAACGATATAACGAACCGAGTTGGCAGACAAAAAAAAAAAACACGACATATTTTTTACTTTTATTTTATTTATTTTTTCTACAGAAGATGTCGCTCGTATGGCCGTATACAACCCTTCCCGCGAGCGTGGTGCCCGCGTGCCCGGGCCGTGACTTATTTACGGCGGCCCCAAACCGTAAATAATTATAAAACTAGCGGAATATCTATTTATCAGACTGCACGTTAAAACGTTTCGCGTAATTATGATTTTAAATCGTCCGTCACACGTACTCATACAACAACACTTTTTTTGTACATATACAGGGTGTTTCACGAAGATCTGACATGTTGAATAACTTTTGTTCTATTCAATATTTTTAACTTTTTTTTTTTTTAAATGAATTCTATAGCCTAGCGCCACAATAAAATTACATTAAATTTTTTTTTTTATTTTTAAAACTCAAATTTCAAAATTTAAAATTTTATTTTAGAGTGAAAAAAAATCCAAATAGCCATTTTGTAAAAATGATTTTTAGAAAAATTTTGGCGTTTGAAATTCTTATAAAGATTGATCCGTTTATTTTCTTTGATTTTTTAAAGTTTACGAAAAATCGAATTAAATTGCTTAATAGTTCAACTTTTACTATGTGATATTACCTATCTGATGACTGATAAACGATACATATTATTACATTTTTCGTAAACTTTAAAAAATCATAGAAAATTAACGGTTCAACCTTTATAAGAATTTCAAACGCCAAAATTTTTCTAAAAATCATTTTTAAAAAATGGCTATTTTGATTTTTTTTCAAACTCTAAAATAAAATTTGAAATTTTGAAATTTGAGTTTTAAAAATAAAAAATAAAATTTTAATGTAATTTTATTGTAGCACTAGGCTATAGTATTCATTTAAAAAAAAAAAAAATTAAAAGTATTGAATAAAACAAAAGTTATTCAATATGTCAGATCTTCGTGAAACACCCTGTATACGTAGTACTCGACGTAATAGGCTGCAGAAATACGTTACGGTATGACTCGGCCAATACGTTTCGCAAGGCATTATCGTACGGGCTTTCACCGCGCACAGCGTGCGGTAGTCACTTGTTGTCGTTATAATCATGTCTTTTTTTCGTTTAATTAATAATGAAGAGACTTCAGGAGCACTCGAAGGTCGTATACGTTTTTTCTTAAATAAAAAAAAAAAAAATAAAACATTTTCGTTACCAGCGCAACGCAAAGTCGCCCGTTATTATAATATGACGTGTGTGAGCGTTTATTTGTATAGCGCGACGCGGACGATGAGGTTTTTGGCCTGGTCCGGGCTTTTCTTTTTCACAAGGGAGTTTTCCGCAAACACGCGATTTTCTTTCGACACGACTGCGAATCGGCACTCGCAATCATAATAATTATTCTCCACGCCATCCGAATGATATACATGATACAATATTGCTTCATCTCCGACCGTATAGAAACTAGTTTGTGACACGATCCAAGGTCGCAACAGTGATCGGTTTGTTTTCAACATTTTTATGCACATTTATAATATTATCGGTGTTTTAATATTAGATTATGAAAAAAAATCAAGCGTTCACAGAAATTATTGAAAACCACGATGTTTTCGCCAAAGACATTTTACCAATAATCAATGGATTTTTGCGTACGAGTTGACAAGCGTACGCTCGCTCATCACGGATCTCAAACGGATAATATACGTTTGAGTATAATATTATGGTACATTATGTTAGTATTAGTCATGGACCTTGACTGTAAAGTCTATGGTATGCGACGTTATATAAGCTAATACGTTCTTCTAAGACCTATGAAACGCATACGTTGTGCGCCACTGAATGTAAAACAATCACTTTAGGCCCGTTTCACATGGACGCGTATCGTACGCGACGCGTTTTTTGAGACGCGAGGGAACCTAACCAAAGCATTCGGATACGTATTACCATAAACATTTTCTTATGAAATTTTCTTTCGTCCTCTCTGAGATCAGAAAACATGGTGAAAAATGCACTTTTTATACGTCTTTGAAGTTATTGCATTTGTCAAATAGACCTGTTACACTCTGTATACAATGTATACTATACATACATACATACACACATACACACACACACACACACACACACACACACACACACACACACACACACATATATATATATATATATATATATATATATACATATACATATATATTTATAAAACCCAAGAAATTTGTTTTGGCTTATGTAATAGTCATGATCAGATTACTTAGCACCGCCTGGGTGGCGACGGTTTAATGCCTACTTCCAATATTTTCTTCTCTTGTTTTTGGTACTATCGGATATTATTGGAAATATTTAACAGTAATTTGGATTCTGGTTTCGGAAATACGGAAACATTATAAACGGATTGGTGCGTTCCAATATTCTTTGTGCATTTATTAGGTGTAATTTATTTATTGAACACCGATTACGGATACAGTTGCAATAAAGGTGAGCAATACGAAGTTACTCGATGAGACTGTACCGTGGTTAGATTTTACGTTGACCTGCTTAAACAATGAAAATTCTTTTGGAAAAATAATTCATTTTTATTTTTCATTGTTAGAAAATTCAGCCGAAAAAATACAGTCGAAAAAATAGTGCGTCAATTGGATCAGGAACTAAATATAATTATAATACAATTTTTTTTTCCTGAGCAGTGGAAAATTAAAACTAAGTCGATTTATAATAAATAGAAATTTATCATGTAGGATTGGAAATTTAATTTGAATTTTAAACTCTCCCCCAGAAAAAAATCGCATCTTCGTCACTAAACACAAGTGTGTGTGTGTGCGTGTTTCACATATTCAAATTAGATTTACATATGATATAAAGTAGGTACACTGAAGTCTAGCACAGGGGTCGGCAAGTGATTTCTACCGGAGTCCGGAAAACTATAATAATACGTAAGAGGGGTCCGTAGAAAAAAAAATTAATTTTTCTAACTGTATTCCATAGTTATTACTAAAATGTTAAAATTGTTTGAAGAGTAAACGCGCTTCGTAATGTTATATGAGAAATCGCATTTCTCGTCTATGGCTAGTAACTTGAAATCGGGAATCCTCGTAGAACATCTAATACGAAATACGTCTCCTCGAGGCTCAAGGTTAACTTCGTTCTCTACTTGTTTATGAAAACAATTGTTTTACGAAACGACGCTTTTTTTTAATAGTCACGATGGAAATTGAAATAACGTACTTATATCAAACTATCAAAGAAAGATATGTCGACGGTCCAGATCAGTGCCTTCCGCGGTCCGGATTTGGACCGCGGTCCGCCAGTCGCCGACCGTCGGTCTAGCAATAGCTGAGCATTGCCAGGTCAGCTAGTATATCATATTATATATTTGATATCGTCAACGTCGCAAATACACCATAACGCGCTATTTAACGGTCGCGACGTAATCTCGCTGGGCCACGCGATCGTTTCGATCTGATAAACGCGAATAAATCACGGTGCGCATACGATCGCGATCCGTACGTTATTATATATATATATAGATAGTAATTAATATCAGGAAATATCGGAGATTAATGCCGCGGCCACTATATACGCGGTCGTGTCCTGCGGCCAACGGGTTACGACCACCGTACGACGACGGTGCGCGTGTGTCCGTGTTAAATATTCGAATCCGGTAAATCACCGGGGGGATTCGACACCATCCGCTCACCTCGTACCGCTCGCGACGTCGTCCATCGTACTTTTTGTCCGGTCTCCACGTGCAACGGTACGAGTCACACACACACACACACACACACACATGACACGCATCCGCCTACACGAGTGTGATGACCGACCGTGTGGGTCTACGACAGTCACTTCGAACTCATAGCACCAATTCAGCTAAATGAAAATATCGAACACGACACTATGGCGGAGCGAACGAAAACGACTTGTCGAGAAAAACGTTTTATACAGGTTTTTTTTATATTTTTTTTTACTCAGACTCTGATAATGATGAGTACATATAGTATGGTTTGAACCCCCCCCCCCCGAATTTTTGGTACGGGCTACCAGAACGCGAGCCGCGCGCCGCACCTGAGAAAAATAATTTTTTTTGACCGAAATTCAACTTTAAGTAAATGAATATAATATATTCTCTTCCCTACATCCAAATACAATAACAACATTCAACACCTTCGAAAAACAAACTTTTTGAAATTTCGAGTCTTTTCGACTCTTCACGAAATTGAATATACGCAAGTTTTCGTCTTTTCAAGGGAAAACAACTTTGTTTTCGACCAAAATTCTTATAACCAAAATAGTCTTATCAACTTGAAGAGATGAAAACATATATTGAATTTCAAAACGATTCGATAAGACTCGAAAGTTAAAAAAGTTTTCTCGAAGGTGTTGAACATTGTGATTGTATTTGAACGTAACGAATAGAATATATATTCATGTACTCCATGATGAATTTTAGTCGAATAGAATTTTTTTTTTCTTGAAGAGACGAAAATATGCGTATATTCAATTTCACGAAGCGTTGAAAAATCTATATATATTCATTTACTCGAAGTTGAAGTTTGGTTGAAAATAATCTTTTGAAGAGACGAAAACATACGTATTTAACACATAAACACACACACACACACCACACAGAACATAACTTTTTCTATTTATTTTAGCTCAACTATAAATTCATTTATCATTTCGTTAATTGTCCTTCTTTCCTAGATTTGAAAGGCGTTTATCGCTAAAGGCATTGTCTCTCATTAGCTTATTCTCATACGACACCTCATTTTAATCTTATTCATTACTTCTTCTTGTCTATTATATAATACTCTCGTTAATTCTATTTGAAACTTTTTTTTATTATGAATGCGAGTGAAATAGCTGTAACATCATATCATAATATTATTCCATTTGTGATTATATTATATACATATTGTATATACATATTTATATAATTCTGGTAAGTTAACTCACACAATTTAGTGAAAAGTTTCACTGTTGCCTACAATGTGTAGTTATTATGAATTTTTTAACGTATCACAGCCATCATGTTTTTTGTAACGGAATATACCTTCGAAAAAAAAAACAAACTCATTATGCATTTTAAGATATCAGAGATGGTGATTCAAAAAAAAAAAATGTAATTTAGCCTTATTTCTCTCGTAGCCCACCTTATTTATTCTCATATCGCACCACTGCATGGCGGTCGTAGGTGGACATTTGGGAGAGGAGCTTATGGGGCACTAGCCCCAGAAATTTAATTAGCCTTTTCGAAAAATACTTCTGAAATCCAAAATTATTTTAACATAAAAACAATTTGGATTTTTCCTCTTAAAAAATATTTCTGACGTAGGTGAACATATAATATAATCCAAACAAAAAGTTATGTGTAAATGACGATTGAAAAGCACGGCTACTCCGTTTACTCGAGTTGGTGTGTGATTATCCAACGTATTCAGCTAATTGGGTCATTCTATTCACACACAGTGGGCTAAATGTTACAATATATTACCGATGAAGTAGAAAAAATTAATTGAATCGGTGACGAGGTGGCAAAGCCCCTGCGGGTTACTTTGTGTAAAAAAAAAATATTAGCCCTTCTAAATACGTAACTGATTGTCCGCCTGTGAGGTAGGCCATAGCGGTGAAACCTCTGGTCACGGATTAACCGTCAAACCGAACATAATTTTTTCATCAGTCTTTCGTAAAAAAAAAAAGAAGAAAAAAAAATGATGACTCTTTCCCCGTGTATGTATGTTCGGACTCATCAATTATCAATCGATTTCCGTTGTCAAGGTTTTTTTTTTATGACAATTTTTTTTTCGTAGACGTTACGCTGTCGTCGTGCAATACAACAGTCGCGAAGTCATGTTTTACCGCTATTAGTTTTTCCCTCGTGCACCTGTCTGACAATAATAATTTTCTACGATAAATAAGAGAAACGAGAGGAGAACAAAAAAAACGATACAAAAACTCTCACACAATTATATTAACCCGAGCCACACACATTCATAAATGATACATATTATATATATATATCGGTATACCACACTCGAGTTTTATTCAAATCCCATTTAATCGTTTTCGACGGGGGGGGGGGGGGCTGGAACGTGTCACGCGCTAACAGACACGCATTATTATACATACACCACCGTGGTGTACGCGTAAATGCAAACAGCTTAAATCATCGTGATTGTAGAACGCGAATGTCTGATGGGCACGAAAACGCGGTGGAAAAAAAAACACGATTATAATACCGTAATATAATTGTAGTTTTTATGATGTATTTTCGAAGGATTTGCGCTTTTCTCGTGTCGGAACGACCCGGCGAAAATAAAATCGCTTACTCTGCCGTCGGTCCGCAATTAGTGTCACGCGGGAACACCACGTAAGTACTAATGCAATGCACACATCGCACGTGCGCTTGCGCACAATAATACTATGCCATGAAAATCGAAAGCTCAAAGTGTGCCGTGCGATAAAACACACACCAAGGTTTCTGAAAAACGCAAAATCATGCGCAATGTTTTTTTCGATTTGTTTTTTTTTTATGCGTGTTTTTGCAACGGTCCATTTCAACTTCAACAGAAACGGGAGCTGACTGTGCAACGTTTACAAGACCGAAAACGACGATCGAAATTCATATTATTTCCGGGTCGTCGAAATAAAAACATCCCTCCCCCCCCGTAACGAAATAAAGCATTTAAATGTTACGAAATAAATAAAATATTGTACGTAACTTGCACTCGTACAGACGTAAAACGGATTCCTCGGAAACTAATCTACCGGTACATAGTGATAAGAAAAAAATACGAGAAAGGATATTGGGCGAACGCGTTAATTTGTCGATTCGATGTATTCTGATCACGACTTTAATATCCAGTGTAACCGCCATATTCGCCGTGTCGTTTTTACCGCGGACAAATTCATCGATTTCGAATAAAAAAAAAAAAAAAGCTTGCGGTTTCACCCGAGAAACATTTTTTCATTTATTTATTTATTTATTTATGTACGTGCCTACGCTTCTGTTTGCAATTTTGGGAGGGCGAAAAAATAATCAAACTTTGAATTTTATGTGAAATATAATATATATTATATGTAAAAAAACCCTCAAAGTCATGTTCATCGAAGAATCAACTACTGTCGAAAATAATATTAGATAATAATACCAATAGTAATTGATAGGTACAATTTATAATATTCACAGCGTAGAAGTAATTCGATTATAGTTTTATAATAATATGTTCACAGTATTTACCACATATGCAAATACAATTAATCTCTATATGATAATAATATATATCATTATGATACGTGATACGGCTTCGCGGTCTAAAAGTGTGATTCTGTTGTATACTTTATAGTTTATACGAATGAATATATATTTTATTATTTATATATACCACATTATAATATATATGCAAATGTACATGTAGCTATGTAATACGTAGAGATTAAACTAAAGATATCGTGAATCACGAAAATAGATTCCATTTGTTTTCACATTTAAATCATTTCGAACGCCAACATAGATTAATACGACAATAGTAGATCGTTATCAACTAAAAAAAAGCTGGTAAGTGAGATGATGGTGGTACAAGTTCGTCCTTCGTCCCTTCGGTCCTCGGACAAGATATTGGTGATGAATGTATTAAGTTTTAAAGAAATGATGACTCATTTCTTTAGTATAAAACGATTCTGAGCAAAGCTTCAGTGTAATATAATATATTATTTATATACTGTTTACGTATTTTACGGTTATTTGTATAATTTTTTAAATGCTTGGAAAAAAAATCTTGAGTCACGATTATTGATATTTTTTCGGTATTGATAGGTTAGTATAAGAGTAAACTTGTATTAAAATTTCAGAACTTTCTAACAAATACTAAATATTTCATTAGAAATAAACTTAAAAGAAATCAGACAATATCGTAAAAAATCGTATAATAATTTATTAAAGTGTGTATAAAAAAAAATCCTGAGTCACGATTTTTGAACTTTTGTTAGGATAATTAGGTAGGTATATGAGTAAGGTCATATTATATTTTCAGAACTTTTTGTCAAATATTTAAAATTATATTACATAAAAACTTTCAAACAATTTGGTAAATTAAAAGTTCTATATTTAAGTCAAAAGTGCTATAATTGTTCTGAAAATGTTTCCCAATATAAAAAGGTATGTATTTGATATTGGATAAAATTTTCAAGTTTCTAGCTTCAATACTTTTCGATTGATGACTAAACACCTAAAATCTGAACAGTAAAAATCTCGTTTACGGCGGATTTTTACCGATTTTACCGTTTTTACTCAGTTTTTCGATCGTTATTCTTGATTACTGGAAAAACTATGGAGATTTTGGAAAAATGACCTCTTTAAAGTACCATCTCAGTTCAATTTCGAATCTAAAAAGTTGCTGGACGAAACTTTTGGACAAGGATTTCTATACGACAAAGTGTTTACAGAAAAAAAAAAAAAATAAACATCATTGTAAAACCATAAGATCCTTCGCTTCACTCAGAATCTAAAAATGTATGAATATGAATATATTATAATACCTTTAATCGAGATGACGATCCGAGGCTTTTTAGGTGATTTTAATGTTGTATATTGATTATAAGTCGATTATTACCTCAGTATATGAATTATATTATTATCTTCTCATATATTATCAGGTTTTTTATTAACTTTGAGATTTATGGAAATCGTCTTTAAATCCCTTGATGACGATCGACGCGTGGCAGTACCAGGCGGATTCGACTTTTTTCACGGAACGCGCGTGAGTGGGCCACCGGAAGAAAAACAATCCATTCGTGTTTGGGCTGTACCCGAACGTCCGAGTGTCTTCCGACCGCCAAAGATAATAGCAAACTCTCCTGCGCGCACGCGCGTGTTGTCGGCACTGTCGGGCTTGCCGACGACGGTTCCAAGGTCGTTGTAGATAAATAATACAAAGACGTGTTTACACTGACCTTGGGTGGCCGCGATCCGCAGGGAAATCAACTCATTTTTCCATGACTTCGACGAACACGTCGCATTTTCGTCGTGTGCCGCCACATAGTGACACTCGATCGAGAAGTAAAATAATAAACATCATTGTAAAACCATAAGATCATTCGCTTCACTCAGAATCTAAAATTAAAAAATTCTTTAGTATATTTCATTTGTGCGTTTGGTCGTCGGCTTTGCCTAGGCCTCCGGTAAGTTTTTACTAACAAGTAACGGCAAAAACAGTAAGCTGAACGGGTGAATGAGACTTACAGCCGTCCGCCTTTTCAAATACTCATAATATATCGGTTTGTAAAATTCTTTCGATTTTGAGTTTTTTTAATAGTTTAAATTTCATTATAGTGCAGAAGGCAACGGGAAACCACTGCACAGTTAAACTCTTCCCAAGTAACACCTACTTCTAGATGCAAACCAACCCTCGGGTTGTTGACTTTAAGAAGAATTTCATTATAAGGGCGCATTTTGAAGTTTCGCCCCGTGCGCAATAACGGCACTGCATTTACATAATATTATATGAGATACTACCTAGATGACGTGTATATACTACTACCCATCTATACGTTCGTTCGTCAGTTGATTATCGAATTACCGCTGAAGCGTTCTATGGGAATCGATCGCATGGGTTTTTTGTTTTTCTGCTCGTGGTCAGTGGCGGACCTGAGGCTTATTTAAGGGGGATGCAAATCGGTATTATGGATTCTTAATTAACAAGCACGTAACTGAAAACGTACGAAATTTTTTTTTTTTTTCGGGGGGATTTGAAATTTGACGAAATCAACTGTTTCAATCAAATTTCATATAAAACTGATTCTACACTCGGAATCATTTTATTGAAAAAATTATTTATCATTGCTTTACGATTTAATACATGTACCCCGCTTTACACAGCAAACGCAAAGAGAATGTATACTAGACTTCTTATTGCGCAGCAAGAGTGACTTACCGGCTTTTTTTTTATGCACATCTATAAATTATTTGACTAAATGATTCTTACTACTTATCTAAAATATAAAATGCCTCACGAATTATGCTTCAATAATCTACGGCGATTTAGCTACTTGTCGGTAAATATAATCAAAAACTATAACCGGTGTTTAATACAATAAATAATTGTGGTTGTGGTTCTGACCAATTTGTTTTGAACATGCTATTGTTACCTATTTAAATTCGATATTTGTGCCTATTGATAATCAAATAATAAATATTATTTGATAAGATATTCAAAATGATACTGTTTTTTATCATTTATTAAGTTTGACGTTATAGTTATAAGTTATAACTATGAGTTATGAATTTAATATTCATTATATCATACGGCGGTAATGTGGTATAGTTCAGGTCACAAAAAAAATCCCACGGGGGGGGGAGGATCGCCAAGTCCCCCTCCCTCCACAAATCCGCCACTGCTCGTGGTCGTGATTATTGTCGGGGTTTAACGTTTGACAAAATCGTTATTATCATACGGTTTGTGTCGTCTCTATTTCCCCGGCAGAAAATTCGACGATAATTTTGGGCGGTGCGATAAACATTTCAACGGTTACAAATGACCAGACGACGGATTGATGTCGATTCGGCGGCATGTCGATTTGTTTATATCGCCGTTGCGTCGTCGTCCGTCCGCGGAATACGAATCGCGAGTACGTGAGCGGAAAAACCGATCGCGTCGCGACAATATTATTAATAAACAGTCGAACGTGATTCTGTAGAGAAAAACAAATCGAATATTTTTACCTCGGGAATCAAACGATTATTTTCACATTAGCACTATATACGTACGTATACGCGTCGTAAAAATAAAAATAATGATGTAATAAAAATTGACAGTGTCTATCGTCATGACTCATCACAGTTATGATAAACGAAACGTACAAAACCGATGGACAGCGCTGCGGCCTACTTCTATCGCACGCCGAAAAACTAATGTCGCGGCGTTAACAATTGGTTCAAAACACGCTGTGAAGCGAGCAAGTTCAGCTCATCAGAGGTTAAAAAAATCTGTCAACGAACAAACCCGAACTCAAAGACGTCTAGGCAATGCCGCCCAATCCTAATCATTGTCACCCTGAGGCAAAATATTTGACACTTCCTCCTCTAAAAAATATAAAACCTTATTCCATAAATATATTAAATACATATTAGTTAAAGGTTCCCCTGCTTATTAATACTTATTGTAATCTTATTTATATATATATATAATTTGTTTTGATGACTTTTTCGAAGTTGACACCAATTTCATTATTATGGCTACATTATAGAAAAAATTACTATTTTCTCGAAACAATACGTAGTTTCAGTTTTAGTTCACCTATAAATCATACTTACATAGGCCATACAGTAGGTACCTCTATCCTTTGGTAATATTGATGTTTATAATACATTATTGAAGGTATGTAACACTAGTCTTACTCATTGTTTACATAATTTTATATAAACAATGTCTTAGATATTACAGTAGGTATAAAAAACGAATTGTAATATGAAACACCAATTTTTTTTTTCAATTTAAATTTTATTTCATTAACTTTTATGACGTATTGACGCCCCCCTAAATTCATAGTAGGTACTTTGAACGCCCTGGGGCACTTGTCCCATTTGCCCCTCCCTCGGGACGGCTATGCGTCTTGGACAAGGATCGAATATAAAATCTAACACGTCTAAATGGAAACTCCCACTGACAGCATTGTCGATTATGAAAATTAATATTATTATTAATATTCGTTTTTCAGATGGCACCCGTGTGATTCATATTTTATGCGTGTAAAAAAATATATTCAATTCAACTGTTAAACAATTCTTTGACGTCATTTCGAAATCAATTTTATTTTAATTACGATTAATGATTATCACGAAAAAAAAAACAATAATAATTCGACCGAATATCAATTATTGATAAATATTTAAAAATAATTATCATTGATTATTCATTATGTCTTATCTAACTTGACATATACATAAAAATTTGTTTCATGACCTATAGTTAATAATCTATTACCCCATTCATCTAAAATACACTATAAAAATGTATTTATCATCATGGTTATTATGATTAGTTATTTATATAACAATTAGACAGATTTTTAATTATATTTATCTTGTATTATATGAACTACACTGTTTTATACCGATATTATATCGCACTCCGATCCATATACGAGTCAAGCGCTGAACTGGCGTAGAGTTTGAAAATTCCATTTAGCTTCGCTGAGCTGTAGTAGGTTCGGAAATCACGCCACCCGGCACGCTCTGTTATCATAAATATTCAATTATGACACGGATAAATCGTCTCGATTGTTTTATGATAAGACAAAAAAATTATAAAATATTTATACAAAAAATAGATAAAAAAATGTGTAGACGTAAATAATATTTGTATGCACCGATACGAATATTACGTTCTATAAAAAAAAAAAAAATTAATAAAATAATGTTAATACTATTTCAAAAACTTTTTTTTTCATTTCATTTCATCAAGAGATGAAAACACATGTTTCAAACGCAAGTGTTTATTCGAGAGATTGACAAAACAACGCAGTCATTACATTGTACCACGTGTGAGCTACGTAGACCGATGTGGCGGCAGGGAGATATCGCTGCGAGGTTTAATCCGTAGTCCAACCAAACTGCTTTTGAATACCATACGATGTACTGTAACTACAAAAATGACTGGTTTAAAAAAACGTCGGCGCGTAAAAGTCCGATCATGACAACTATTTATAATGTTATTGTAATCGTAATATTATTAATTATTATGTATCCTTTAACCACATTACGGGCAGGCGACGGGTGTAAATGAAAAAGAGAGAGCCGTAAATCGAGCGCGTAGGCAACGTAACACGCGGACTCTTCGAGTGTGTTTCCCTATACCAGGGGTCCGCCAACCTTTTCCAACTTTGATATCCTCACGAAAAACACGTAGAGCCGACCAGAGAAGTATTTATGAGGGGAGAAGCAAGGGGCCTAACCCCCCCCCCCCCTAAATAAAAAAAATATACGTTTAATTTTGAGTGATATTGAAAAAAAAATGTTTATTGTCATGTAGTTTTTATATGTTTTTTTATAAAACGATTAATTAAAGAAATTATTAAATTTTTTATTTCTCTGGCGGTGTAAAGACAGTCGAAAGGTCTTTACAGTATTCAGGCGATTTTAAAATACACGATCGGCCCCTCTGAAATAAAAACCTATACGTATACGCCACCGGGGCCGACCACGAAATCGGATAATCAAATGAATATTCTATTCCATAGTCCAAGTCGTACTTTGAATGACCACAGACGCCCATGACGTTCGAATCGTCGTCTGCTAAAAGTCAAATTTTGCTGATAAAAACAATAATGCACATGCACACGAGTCTATAACTATATGCTGCTAGTATTCGTCGCGATGCGTTCACGTTTATACTTGCCAGAGTCACGAGTCGGACGACGTATGACTTGTAAACGTTAATTTAATAATATTGTATTTTAGTTTGCCCCTCCTCCACGAGACTCACCGGATCGCCGCCGTGATCCCGTGGAAACTGTTTCGCTCGTTGTTCTCAGAACAACTACCACGGTCATAAAGACGATCCGCTGGCTTAATCCCACGAACGTCTTTCCCCCGTCGACGTTTAACAACGACTCGTGAGTCGATTTATGGAATTTCAGAAATTTAAAACAAAACCGCTTTTCACTTACCTTAGGTAGTAGCGAACAGTCCACTTGATTCAAATCTCACCTTTGCGCTCGTGTGGATTAGAAAAACGATTCATCATGAGCCATGTCTGCTCTAACACGCGGGGTGAAGTTTTCTTTTATATGTATATTGTAAAACCTGTTTATTGGTTTATTGCAGGACATTTTTAATCGAAAAACATGATCAGGTGAACAACTTTTTCCATATCACATTTTAGAATCTAAGTGAATCTAAAACAAAATGCATAGGTTTCACAACGATGTGTTTTTTTCTTCTATTAATCGCTTATTGAGGGGAGAAATAACTGTTCATAAGTTTCATATAGCAAACTTATAGATCAGAAATTTCAATAACTGTCTAGTGTTTAACTCTCCGAGTATATTAGTATTGTTTGAAAATGGTGAACTTTTTTGAAAAAAAAAAAAAAATCAAAAATTATAACATCTATTCGACTCAAACGTGAAAGTTGTTATTTAAATACGAACATTGATTTTTTTTAGCTGGGGGCTGTTTGAGGTGTCAGTTAAAGATCGGACTTCTCATAAGACCAACGAATCGGTACGGTCAACTTTTTTAGTTAGTACCAAATGACCTACCATTTCTAGATCGATAAATTGATTACAGGTAAACAGAGAATATAATGATACAAACACATCAAAGATACGATATTTTTCATATTCGTAAAAAATAGCCATCTGCAATTTCATTTTTTTATCTCCTTCTACCGCGTCGAAACAATCCGTATTTATTGAGGTATTTATTTATTTTCTAGAGATATTGCAGGCTTACACATTTGACGACGAGGATATAATAAATGTTTTCCCATAATCCCGTCTATACTTGCACACACGCACACACACACACACACACACACACACACACACACACACACACACACACACACACACACACACACAGAACCGGTCATGGATTGAACATGGCTAGGGCGTACGTAATCCGTTCGTGACGATTCTCAAAGACAGTTAGGTATCAGCTACCATAGAACCTTTCAGACGTCGGAGACATCCGTCGGTTGCGGATGATATTTTAGTCGATAAGTTATCTGTATCAATGTGGGCCAATATTTTTCTGTTTTTTAGTTTGTGACCGATTCGACCGAGTTGGTAAAAAAAAAAAAAATAGATTCTCCGCTATATGTCAGAATGTCCGCTTTTCTGACACCAAATTTTTTTTCAAAAGCGAATATTAACGCTTTTGCAATCGGGCAGCTAATGATTTTCGCACCGTTTCTCGAGTTTGAGTCGCGAGCGTTCGGACGCGCGCAGACGCCGATAGCAAATGTCGAGCACGTGACAACGTAAGGCGCGTGCGAGTTCGAGAAGACACATTATTCATATTAATATAATTATAATCATAATTATTACCCATGTCCTGCGCCTATATACATATATATATATATATATATGTATACAGGTCTACAGGGTATCATCAGCTATATGTGTATAAGAAGGCGTCAGTCTCGCGGGCGCGGCGGATGGGGATGGGGGGTAGAGAAAACTGCGAGCCGAAAACCGGCTGAACGTATACGTCTCAATTAAAACTTATTTCATGAATAAAATTAAGAACACTCGCGCGCTTATACCTGACCGCGACCGCGTTCGCCGTATTACACGCGCTCACATGTCATATGTACGTATATATATATATAGTCTTCCGTCACCCCTAGCCGCCAACTCCCTACCCCCGCGTCAAAGCCCCAAAGTCTGAGTCTAAAAAGTTCGTGCCGTCCGCGTCTCGTAGCACACACACACACACACACACACACACACACACACACACACACACACACACACGCACACCTCGTCGTACCTTATGACGCGTACATAGTCGTACGGACGGCGACGCACCTAGATAATACGTTATTATACGTACATCTCGCGGTCCCGTGATAGATGAACAGCGCCTGTTCTATTATTATTATACGTACGTATTATGATAATCCCGAGACGTCGTCGCCGCCGCGGCCATCAATTCTACTTAACGTCGTCGTCCGCGACCCCGGTCGGCGTATGCGTACCGCACGCGAGTGCAAAGCCGCCCGTGGGGGTCCATGCCCCTCCCCCCGGATCCTTTAGATAATACGTTGTTTGATCTTTAAATATTTTACCGATAATTATTCCGAGTTACAATATTTAGTTCCTATAGTTACAACCGGAAGAAATGTATCAGATTACACAACAACTTCCAATGGGTGGACCTAACCTTCCATGGCCATTATGGAAAACTCTTAAACAGATTGAATTTTACAGATTGAAAGCCGGGGTGGTGAGGACGAAAGCTAACATGGTAAAATGGAAATTTAATGGAGAAGATGACACATGCGACTGTGGAGAACGACAGACCGATGAACACCTTTTGTCGTGTACCATGATTCCAGCACAATGCACCGAGGAAGATCTGTTTCTGACAAACACAAATGCAATAGAGGTGGCCGCTTACTGGTGGCAACACAACAAATAGAACGTTACCAAAAATGTGATTTATTAGACGTACCAAATGTATGTATTGTATTTATTTATTTATTTATTTATTTTATTTTATTTTTTTTGTTTTTTTGTTTTTGTATTTTATTTTCTTATAATTATCCTATATAATTGTTATTGGCATTTTTATTATCGGACACGACACGAAGAAGTTCCTAGTTTAACATGGCGTGGATCATTATTCAATATTAATGAGGGGGTATGTATAAATATAATTTAATCAGCAAAGTCTTGGCACTGATAACGAGAAAAACCCGTTATTTATAAATGTTAAATTGAAATCAAATTTGTTTTACGATGGGATAAAAAGCGCAGAATTTACGGTAATGGTATTTTTTACCCCGTTCCCCCGAGAAAATTTTCTGCGGGCGGCCCTGCGCGTGTGTGCTCGACCGTCCGTGTTACACCACACGGCTTTCCTTCTTTTCGTCCGCGTCTACGCGCCCGTGTAAAGATTTCCTTTTCACCGCGGCGGGTCACACAATCGTCGCGGGAGTTTCGGCACAGGCCGCCGTGAGATTTCCGGCCGTACCACGCGGCGGCGTACACGCGATGCGTCGCACAAAGGGCGTCCGGCCCGCGTAAGACGGTCGACCGGGAGCCCGACCGACAAAAGTCGGACGACACGAACCGTTCTGTTACGCACTTCCGGCCCGGCCGCGTACGTCCACTACTCGACCGATCGTACAGTTCCGCGTCGTACTGGACGCAAATTCAAACATTTATTCGAGTGCACTACTACAATAACGGCTTCCTGCGATCGGGTAGTCTTTTTGAACAAAGCCCGTCGACGATTTCCCCGACGGTCGCCAGTGACACTATCATTGACCGTCTGGGCGAATCGATCCAAATTATAGTCCGTTTGGGCGAATAGACGTATACCGTTCGATGAGAGGGTTTATTCGACTAAAACATATTTCGAACCACATGGCTAAATAATTGTTTTTTGATTTTGGGTGTTAAAAATACATAAGCTACTCTCATCTCTAAGATATTTTTACAAGAACGATCTGTTACGACACTTAACATTTTTTAATTATTACATTGTTTTGTTTGTACAACGACAGCGAAATGTTCCATCTTGTAGTTTATTTGATTACGTGTACTCGTATTGCTCGATAACTATACATCTTTTTCCTCTTTTGGTCGTTAAAATATGTTCAATTCTTAAACCCATATTGAATAATATAAATATGGATATTATTGATTATTAATTTCAAAATATTAATTTTTAGTTTTTACACTTTTTGACACACATCACATCACTTAGGACACTGTAGCGTTATTACTTATTATTTATAGGTATACAACTTTTGTATATTTTTTAATAATATTGTACTGCATGATTCATATCTTCTACGTATGATTAGAAACATTTTGTTCTTTAAAATTTCGCAATGAATTTATGATAATTTTGGGAACTTAGTAGTAGTAATAACACTGTATCATATATCAGAGATATATAATTAGACGAATAGACATTGTTTTGTAACTTAACATTACATTTTAGTTAAATAAGCAATGCTTCCACCGTCCGGAGAGTGACTAGGGAGATGACTGAGTAAGATAATAAGGTATTTCTACCAGTGAATTTGTTTTTAAGAGGAAAGGGGTGGACACGCAGTGGTAATTCACTAAAAAATGGCCTGGGGAGCGCTAGTGCACCGTGACTTCTGGCGGTGGCGTGCAGTGGTCCGATCGGGACGCGCGGTTCTGTTGCACGCTTCGAAGTCATTGAACTCGGGCGTATTCAAAAGCTGTTGCACTACCCGGCTTTCGAATTATCCCCAGTGTTATAAATACACGCATATATCCACGTGTACGAGAATGCATCGCGTATAGCCCACGGACAGTGATATTTGTGTATATGTGTGTGTGTGTGTGTGTGTGTGTGTGTGTGTGTGTGTGTGTGTGTGTGTGTGTGTGTGTGTGTGTGTGTGAGCGTGTGAGCGTGTGAGCGTGTGAGCGTGTGAGCGTGTGAGCGTGTGAGCGTGTGAGCGTGTGAGCGTGTGAGCGTGTGTGTGTGTGTGTGTGTGTGTGTGTGTGTGTGTGTGTGTGTGTGTGTGTGTGTGTGTGTGTGTGTGTGTGTGTGTGTGTGTGTGTGTGTAAAATATAGAAGCTCTTTAAATACGCGATTTGCAGGGCCGGATTTAGGGCGGGGCCCACGGGGCCAGGGCCCCGGGGCCCCCACAAATAAGTGCATTCACTATTAAGAAGTAAAATTCATTGAAAGTTTTTAAAATACATTTTTTTTTTTCGAAAACAATTTCACTAATTATTTACCAAATGGCCAAACATACATTTCAATAATCCGTATGCGCCGGGCGGTTTATAGATTATTATTATATTATTACTTTCGATTTTCGAACGTAGTTTAATTTTCTGATAAAAATATTGTCCATTTTCTAAAAATAGGTAATAATTTTATTTAGTATGTTCTTATATTGACGATATTTTATAAGTCACATAAAAAAAATCTTCAGTCATGAGTTGTACTTAATAATATGGGCCCTAGGGCCCCCACAACCCTAAATTCGGCCCTGGCGATTTGATTAACTCAACACTGTACTTGATTTATCGTTTTACGTGACGGAAGACGCGATAATATATACACAACATACACACACACACACACACACACACACACACACACACACACACACACACACACACACACACACACACACACACACACACACACATATATATATATATATATATATATTGTATTATTGTTTTTCCGTTGTGCGCGGACCGTGGAGGTACGGACGGACGTTGCGTAGCTTCACCTCTCTGCCACCCTCGGAGGCAACCAGGAAGGACAAGAGGAAGAAGGGTCGGCCGGATTACTGCGAGAAACGCGCAATACACGTAGTGGTGTATATACTTACGGACGCGCTAGATCGATGTGATTTACGCGGGGCCGACGGCTCTCGTCGTCGTATAATATTATATTCATACACACAACATACGTATATAATATTAATACCTATCGAACGCCTATACACACACACACACACACACACACACACACATATAAATATATAATATATATTATATATATATAGACGTGATCGAGAGGTGAAGGGGCCTACTGCACGTATACCCATACCTACGTACATGAATAAATACAATGCTGTAAATACGTAATGTATGTATTTCCACGTCTGTACAATAACAATATCATATATGGTTACGGGGTGGACTAATAAGAATTATATTTAAGGAGCACACAACTCAAAAAAAAAAAAATTTTCTTTACATTTTTTTTTTTTAAGTCATATTATTTAAGCTATGGCTTAAAGATAGTGGCGGTCATTGGACCCGTTGTTTGTTCGGGGTCCATTTCTCCGGCCCCCCCGATTTGGAATTTTTGAATTCTGTTTTCGCGAATCGTTTGTGCATCGTTTGTGCACGAATGTGCACGAAACCCCGTCGTTTGTGCACAATTATTTCCCGAGATATCGAAAAAACAAATTCTGGCGGGTAGTTGGGGCCGTAAAAACGGCGGCCTCCTCTTTGATTTGGAATTTTTGAATTCTGTTTTCGCGAATCGTTTGTGCATCGTTTGTGCACGAATGTGCACGAAGCCCCGTCGTTTGTGCACAATTATTTCCCGAGATATCGAAAAAACCAATTCTGGCGGGTAGTTGGGGCCGTAAAAACGGCAGCCCCCTCTTCGATTTGGAATTTTTAAATTCTGTTTGGGCAGATCGTTTGTGCACAATTATTTCCGAATATATCGCAAAAACATATTCTGATGTGTTGGTGGGGGGAGGGAGAGGTTGTTGAAACAGTACCTTCCCATTTTACAATTTTGAATTTCTGATTGTGCTTAATTTACTTCTGCAGCAGTAATTGAGTGTTTATTCTGCACTTGACATTTAAGTAACCTGTAGGTATTGTATCAACACCAAACTCGTCTAATCTGGAAAATAACGTGCAATGTTTATAATATCAACACCATTTAATATTGAATCGACAGCAGTTTTCTATGTGTGTGAAGTAAAACCAATCTTGTTAGATGATGAGCCTTTAAGCTGGTACCAGTTGTTCACGGAAAAAAAATAACTAAATAAATTTAGGTAGAAAAATTATAGTTAAAACAAACTTATTTTAGTTGCATGTACTCAGTACCTACCGGAAAAATCATAGGTAGCCGTCAATTTTTTTTTTTAATTTAATTTTATTTTATTCATAATTATTGGATTATTATTAGGGATCGGGACTTCTAGGAGTCTGAATGTTTTTAAATAATCAATAAAAATATAGCTAAGTAATATAGAAATTTGTTACATAGTAATACGAGTTTATATTTATAATTTATAGTTGCATATTTTACATATTATATATATTATATATTCGACCATTTTTCATTTTATAAGTACATATTTCACAGTTACCCACTAAACATTTTATGTTGCCTAACATCTCTGCGATGTATCTTTTTGATTTTTTACGGAACATCACATTTCAATGTTAATGAGACATTTCGAAGCTGTTTAATTTGAATTGACACTTGATTGTGAATTTATAACATCCCTACAACGCTAAAAATTTAACTTATATGGAACATCGCTTTGCAACGTTAATAGGTTGTTTTGGGTATGTTGCCATAATGCCATGTTGCTATTCTGTTCTCGGGAAATATCTATAAATAAAATTGTTCCGGTATTTTCAGTTTTTTTTACGTCCTTATCTAGCCGCTGCCCGACCGACCGTTGATGTGTATAGTGTATTCTGTGTATTGTGTAATAATTATTATTGTGTTAGCTTAGCTTAGGTTTTGTATACTAACAACAGTTTTATCTTCTAATTTCTGTAAAATTATTTTATGATCATTGAAATGGTCAGCACAAAAATTAGCTGCTTCAATCCATGTATAAATATGCCATAATCCTCGAAATATGCAAAATATGCAATGTCAAATTTAGTGATTAAATTCGGCGTGATATAAACCTTGGACATTTTAAACCTCCATAGACGTGCATACACTTAGTACAAACACGCAATTTCATATAATTCTGGGCTCTAGTAATAATGTCATATTATACTCTAATAATAATTTCCTTATCGCATGACCATCGCAATGCTTGTCATCTAAATATATAGCGCTCATGTAAAAAATTTGACTCTATATTTAAGACTGTTTTTAGACTTTGAGTGACACAAAAGATTTTGTTTCTATAATGTTTATTTTTTTTTGGATTTAGCCATCTTTCGTAGGCCTTCTGTATGTCGTAGGCCCTAAGCACAGTGCCTACAGTGCCTAATGTTTAATACGGCCATGCTGATATATACTATATACATATCAACAAGTAACAACTAACAACAATTAAAAGCTCAATTCAGGGGTGGATTGGGATATGGAATTATATAGAAACCGAATCAGTTCCTAGATCCTTTTCTAGGTATATTAAACATTTTTTTATTTATTTATTTTATTTTTCTTGCCAAATGCTTATACCTATTATTTGAACATTTGAGCTAATTTTATTTGCAAGTAAAGTTTAATGCACTTATGTTCGGAAAAACGGATACATTTGGATATTTTTTCCTAGATTCTTATATTCTAATATTATTTTAATTTTACATCGTTACACTAATGACAATTTCACGTATCTACAATTTGGAAACCTTTCAGGAGAAGCAAAAAACTGTTTTATTTTGATTTAAAAACATTTTTTTATACTTCTATTATATTTTTACATTAATTATTTGGTTCAAAATAGTTTTTGATCAAATTCCAAATTATAACTATCAATGCGAGTTTTTTAAGGTAGATACGTGATGTTTACAAACAAATATTTAGTTACGTGTTATTGGATGTGTAGTTACGAGCTATTGCATATTTTAATTTCTTGATGCAATCAAAATAATTGTATGAAATACCACATGACTAAATGAACAAATTGTAATAACTTTACAATCAATTACCAATAAGAAGTTTTAAGAATAAATTAAATGCAAAATAAATAGATGAATACTATTAAAACTGTTGGGTATACTGTACCCAATTACTTTACAAAATGTAAATATGTAGCTAAATAATTGCTAAATTATATTAAAATAATAGTATAGCAATTAAAAGTGAAATTATTTGGGACTGGGGATAACCACTACAGTAATTATTGGTAAATGTGAGAAAGAAATAAACGTGTGTTCGATGCCTGACAGAAATCTATTATTAATTATTATATTTTTATTGTATATTAGAAAACAGCGTATGAGACACTCATTGACACACAGACGCACGGGCGGGAGGAGGCCGACCAAATACAGCCTATCTATAAAAATAGCTCTAGCATACTACCTATAATAAAATAAATATCGTTATCGACGTTATCGTCGTCGTCTTCTTCGAACAACGATGATGCGACTAAAAATAACCGAAATCAACCCAAGTTTTATAAATTTATAATATTATTAGTCATTCCCTATAATACTTCCTTTACATAGTGACAGTGCTACAGTGTTGGATGTTTTTGCTAATTATTGATTATTGAGCGTGTGACTGCGAATAAATATATTAATCATCGATATTGATATTGATTACACATGTGTAATTGATATATTTAGACTAAAATCTTTATCGTTGATTAAAAATCTTATATTTTAATTTTAATAAATATGTTATTACTTATAATTTATAAATAAACGAATAGTGAAACTCAAAAGTCATATCTGTATTATTTACACGTATTATAATAGTATTATAGTACCTATATGGTATTACTGGTTATTAAAAGTAAAAGAATATTATGTTACCACAACCACACAATGTATTATAAAAATCACATTGAAGAATAAAGATTATAATAAAGCAAGCTGTTTCGCAATACTTTTTTAATATTTTTATTTTGAAGGTTTTAATTTAACATATTTGTATGAATGTATAATATCTCATTACAAATTAATTCCCCTTATTCTGACAAAACACAGATCATATTGATTGATTGGTTAGTACCTATTTACTAATGTTATCATTTAAAATATAATAAAATGTATAACATAATATAATTTTGAGTTTGTGAGGTGGTGGGTGGGTGGGTAAAATTATTTCTTGCTACACCTAAAAAATATGTCTTGGGCGCCACTGATGGCATCATAAAATGAATGGATATCAACTGGAAAAACTTTCTTAATGTTTTGCAAATCTTGCCACTTTGATAAAGTAATATTATTGGTAATTGATTTTTATACAAACGGTTTAAACTTGAAAAAATGTCTTCTGTAATATTGTCATTTGAATGTAGTTTTTGTCTTGTACCTTTTTGAGGAATCTTGCAATATGGTTCATCGAATATAAGTTTAAAATATATATGCTATTTGATGATGGGTCATACATCAATGCTCGTAGGTCTTTGACTTCAGGATCCCCTTTATTATACCCCGGTTTAATTGAATGATATTCTTTTAACGATTTAAAATCCAAAAAATAATCATGGGCTAAAAGTATTGCTTCCAGTTTATTAGGATACATTCAAACTTCTATAGTTGTTTTTACATAGTCATATGGGAGAAAAATATTTTTGTTCTTTAATTTTCGTTCTATTAAGCTGTGGATACTATCAAATTCCATTTGGATATGTCCTTTTATAAGGAATTTTTGTTTAATCGTTATATTTTTGAATTTAGAAAACTTTAGTGAGGCATTTGACATGACAGGATTTCTATTCTGGTATCCACAGCCATCTGAGTATGTTATCATTGGCAATTGCTTAATATATTTCTTTTCCAAGTACTTAGTAAGTATTGTGGCAAAAATAGAAGCCTTCAGATTCTTGCCATTGTTGTAACCCCGGTTGATTCCGCAGGTTACAGAGTTCTTTTGGTTGTCGGTTGCCTAGGTTTTAACCAACCGTTCTACTCCGTGGGTACCAGTACCACTTGACGTTGGACGTGTGTGTTAGTACACGTTTATACGTATATATTATACAGATAATATATATGTGTGTATAAACGTGTGTGTGTTTAGGCGTTAATTAAAATGAAACTCACTTTTGGATTACTAATAGATTATATTGAAATTAAACAGACAAAAATTTATTGAACATTTTCTGACAACGTAGTCGCCAAGACTGCCGTCGTCGTTCGTTGTCGTGCGGGCCCTCGCACGGCCGCCGCGTAGCTATTTGCTGAGTCAGCCACTCTACGCCGTGGCTCGTGCAGGGGTTCACAACACCATCAATAGTTTGAGCAATCACCGGTAGCCAAATTGTAAATTGTATAGTTATGAACTTTAAGTTTCTTTCCATAGTATAAAACACTAGCTTGTATGGAAGGACAAAAAATGAAAATACACATTTTCGTTATGACATTTTCAAAACACGATCAATTTTTTCGAGAAAAATTAATTTAACCTACTGTAGTACTAATGTCTAATGCCTAATATAGTAATATAAATTAGTGCAATTACAATAGTATCATAAAATATATCTAATTACTTGTAAATATTATATAATACATATGCTGACGACTGTCTTCATTTTTCGCTTAGAATCTTTTTTCGTATATAATAATTTTATATTGTTGACTTCAAATTTTACCAATCCATTACATTCACTCTCTATTATAGCCAGCCAATGTATAGAGAGCGTCACCTCTTTACTCGTTTTTTCTTAGAAATTTCTTATTAAATGTAATATTTTATTTTTATTTTATTTTCTCATTACTTTTTATATGTCAGAGTGTAAGACAAATATACAAACAATATATTTCACATACCCACCTAAATATATTATTTAATATTATTATATAGGACCTATATTATAGGTGTATGCATGACAAATCTATCACAATGAAATTGTACGTATTTTATTATATTATATTTCCACCTATTTATTAAATAATTTTATTACAGTATACTTAAAGGCAGTGACCTAAAGGATAGATGACTAATTAGTTCATTAGTTATTAATTGGCATAAAATATAATTAATAATAATAAATATTATATGAAGAACCTATAACTGCCGTGATCGGTTCGTATAGGTAGGTATGATAGAATTTACCTAGGTACACATTTATGTAAGGACGCATACGTATACAAGTACGCAAAAAAAATAAATATGATCCTTCTACGATTTGTTAGATATCATCATAATCATAGTAGGAGTTTCTACACCCCGTTCGAATCTATGGTAACTGGAATGGTTTATTTACAATAATATATACAATATATATATATATATATATTCCAAAAACTAACAAGGTAGGTAATTACCATTATAATTATTATTGAACGATACGCTTACTGGTACCAGCTTAAAGGCTCATCACCCAACAAGATTGGTTTTACTTCAGAATTAAATTTAGCGCAATCAGATATTTAAAATTGTAAAATGGGAAGCGCTGTTTCTACGCCCCCCACCCTAACATCAGAATATGTATTATTATGTACTTGACTTCGAGCAAATTCGTGCACAGACGCTGCACAAACGATTCGCGAAAACAGAATTCAAAAATTCCAAATCGAAGAGGAGGCTGCCATTTTTACGGCCCCAACTACCCGCCAGAATTGGTTTTTTCGATATCTCGGGAAATAATTGTGCACAAACGACGGGGTTTCGTGCACATTCGTGCACAAACGATGCACAAACGATTCGCGAAAACAGAATTCAAAAATTCCAAATCGGGGGGGCCGTAGAAATGGACCCCCGAATTTGATTTAAGGATAACCCCGCCTGTTTTTGTGCACAAACGACGGGGTTTCGTGCACATTCATGCACAAACGATGCACAAACGATTCGCGAAAACAGAATTCAAAAATTCCAAATCTAAGAGGAGGCCGCCGTTTTTACGGCCCCAACTACCCGCCAGAATTTGTTTTTTCGATATCTCGGGAAATAATTGTGCACAAACGACGGGGTTTCGTGCACATTCGTGCACAAACGATGCACAAACGATTCGCGAAAACAGAATTCCCAAATTCCAAATCGGGGGGGCCGTAGAAATGGACCCCCGAATTTGATTTAAGGATAACCCCGCCTGTTTTTGTGCACAAACGACGGGGTTTCGTGCACATTCATGCACAAACGATGCACAAACGATTCGCGAAAACAGAATTCAAAAATTCCAAATCTAAGAGGAGGCCGCCGTTTTTACGGCCCCAACTACCCGCCAGAATTTGTTTTTTCGATATCTCGGGAAGTAATTGTGCACAAACGACGGGGTTTCGTGCACATTCATGCACAAACGATGCACAAACGATTCGCGAAAACAGAATTCAAAAATTCCAAATCGGGGGGGCCGTAGAAATGGACCCCCGTATTTGATTTAAGGATAGTCCCCCCTGTTTTTGTGCACAAACGACGGGGTTTCGTGCACATTCATGCACAAACGAAGCACAAACGATTCGCGAAAACAGAATTCAAAAATTCCAAATCGGGGGGGCTGCCGTTTCTACGGCCCCCCCAATTTGATTTAGGGATAATCCCCTCAGTTTTTGTGCACAAACGACGGGGTTTCGTGCACATTCGTGCACAAACGATGCACAAACGATCTGTCCAAACAGAATTCAAAAATTCCAAATCGGGGGGGCTGCCGTTTCTACGGCCCCCCCAATTTGATTTAGGGATAATCCCCTCAGTTTTTGTGCACAAACGACGGGGTTTCGTGCACATTCGTGCACAAACGATGCACAAACGATCTGTCCAAACAGAATTCAAAAATTCCAAATCGGGGGGGCCGGAGAAATGGACCCGTTTGTTCGCCGCTCGCCATGACGCGTCGTTTAACAAAAATGTTTCTTTTGAGATTTTTAATATTTAAAAAACTAAACGTTATATTCGAATTCTGACACTCGAATCGTGTTAAACACATAAAACCACTCATTTATACGTACGTTAATTATCAATAACAAAACGTTTAAGTTTGTAAATCGTTGTGCGAAACAAGGAACTTTTACGCGTGTAAGATGGGCAATTACGATGAGTAGGGCCCAATGACGTGTCGTTCTAAATAGTTTTACGCCGAATATATTATTATTATTATTATCTTTTTATCGTTATTTTTCGTTTCATACGATTTTTTTTCCTCGGCGGTTTTTTTTTTTTTATTATTATTTCGACTTCCGCGTTGGTTTTTTTTCTTCGAATAATTAAAATTTCCACTGACAATTTAATTAAATTCAGAAGTATTCCGATTGTATATTATATGTACAAAAAAAAAAAAAAAGAAAAAAAGTCGTAAAGAATATCCTACCTATTGTGTTAACATTTTTTTTTTTTTTTTATCGGGTTCCGGGTACTTTTCCGACGGGCAAGAGATTTGTAGCCTAAAGCTTTTTTTTTTCGCGTGATGCTTTTTCAACGCGGCACTCGTGTAGGTATTCAGTCACTTCCCCGTCCGTCCCCTACCGCCGAAAAAAAAAAACTCGTATAATATTTCACCGTATAATTTCGCCGAAACGCTAATTATTTTTATACGTTTTCCTAGTCCGCGACCGGCTCCGTCGTTGATTCGACGTCGTCGTTAAACATTATCGATCCATTCGACACGAGCGTATCGTCGTATATCGTCGTTTACGACGCGTCGGTACGACACCGCACACGGGATCGAAAAAAAAAATGCACCTAAAGGCAAAGACTTTGACCGCGCCCCGATGCCCTGAGTTTTTACCGGGCTCTGTCCCAAACACTTTGACGTCAACACGTGGTGGTGCGACGACAGAACTATCGAGCGAGGGAAAATGTATTTTCAAATTACCATACCCTCTGAGTTTTCGACGTACATTTATATAATATATAATATATATAAATTGAATGTAAATATTACATTATGTACGCTACGAGCTAACAATAAAATCTTTAAAACTCATAAAATAATTTACTTAAACGGTTGAAAAAAAATTCTAAGTCACGATTTCTTAAATTTTTTTGCGTAGTCAGACAAGAGTATGAGTATGATGATATTAAATTTTCAAAAGTTTTTGTCAAATATTTATAACTTTATTAGGGATAAAATTTAAAAAACAAGGTATTTCAAAAGTTCTATTTTTAGCCCAAGAGTTGTTAAATTTGTTTTGAAACTTTTTCAAAATTATTTGATTATACGTCATAATATGTGGTGACATTTCAAGTTTCTAGCAACATAACTTTTTGAGTTATCACGAAATTACTTAAGTCGGTATAATGAAAGTGTCGTTTTTTCGCCAGCTTTTCCCCACGCTTGGAAACACTATCGAGAAAATAGAAAAAACCTGTTTAGAATACTATCTAGATCAAGGTTTTTGATCTATAAAGTAGCTTGATTTAACTTTTGGAAAGTAATTACTACTTAAAAATGTGTTTACAGGAAAAAAGTTGTATAAACACGTCTGAATGTCCCCCCGTCCGTCTCATATTTGGTTTGTATGGAAAAAATTAATAACAAAAAAAAAGTTTAAATGTAAAAACATACATTGAAATACAAATGTAGTGATTGAATATTTACAAAATACTAAAGGAAAAAAAAAACACTTTCTTATTTTAAAAGCCTTCAAGACGCTTCAAGCGCCGTCCTTGCCGAGTCTTTAGTTGGTAATAGATACTAGTTGTGAAGTCACTTGGTGTCTCTAATGTGAGACTTCTTTCCATGTCAGATATTCATTATCAGTTTTCTAATTTTCTCATAATTATTACCTATTGTACACATTATGTATACATTGTAAAATTTTCATAATAATGTCATATTTCTTGAAAAACCAAAAAAAAAAAGGTAAAAGATACACAAAATATAATATGTTACCCAAGACCGGAAAATTGTACTTGAATCATAATCGATGTCGAAAACCTTTCATTTCGATTCGTATAATTGACGAGTATAGTTGTATTATTATTATGAATACAAAAATATCAAATCCGTGTATTTTCTTTGCTAAAAATAAAAAAAAATCCGGATTAAGATAATGATAGAAATTTGTCTTTCGTCCTTTCGGTCCACGAACAAGATAATGGTGATGGACCGATTGAATTTTAAATCGACCATGAATAATATCTTTAGTTAAGTGATCCTGATCAAAGCTTCAGTCTTATTATCATATATTATGTAACTATTGATATCGATATTGATACCGTTTTTAATCAAATTATTGGTAGGTTTTTTTTATAAAATCCGTACACAAAATGTAATTCAAAATTTCGTTGAAATTTCTTTCACCAATTATTCGAAATAAATGTTTTTTCGTCGTTTACGGTAAATTTTAGTTATCATTTACCCTGAATTTTTGTGGTTTTTCTTTCAGCTTGGAATAACTTTTGAAAATAGAGAAAATGTTAAATTAAATGTTATCGTAATAAATTGTAAATTTTATTGTAAAGCCACTAGGTGTCTCTAATGAGAGATTTTCTACCATGTTATCATTAGTTCATAGTTTCTTTCTTTTTATCATAATTATTACTTAACATTGATAATATAACAAGTAAATTTTATGAAGGTGGTATTGACATAGAAGCTTAAAAGAAGGGAGTGTCTCTAGTGATAATTATATTTACAAAAATATAAAAATATGTATAAAGTCATTCAAGCTACACAGTTTAATCTATATTTTATTAGTAGATATAATGTAGTAGATGAATAAACTGTTTTTTTATTGTAACCAACAATTTGTCTTATCTCCTCTGGCCACGAATATCCGTTGGTGATTGCCTTTGTAAGGTCTTGCGTCGAAAGTTTATAATATACATTGTCTATACGTGTTTTTAATCATGGGGCATTACAATTTATTACACTTTTACACACACACACACACACACACACACACACACACACACACACACACACACACACACACACGTATTAATCGTGGAAAAACAACGGAATTGTAGTTTTGATTGGTCATTGTGCTATTTACGTACTTAGTGTGTGATGTACAAAACGGGACGGTGCGTGGGACGTAGTTACGTTTTGACCTTGTGATAATTTGTCACATGTGTGGGTACAACATTGGTACTATTGAACGTTTCATGTCGATATCAAACTACACGTTATTATAACGTACACATTGCGATGATAATTGACACCGACGCAAGTGATAAATCCGCTAACGTGTTTTCGAAAACTTTACTGTACACACTGACAAACTTCGTTTTGAAACGAAGTAAACGGTTTGGGCGTTTTTTTATCATTAATTATTTTTCGACGTTCCAATTGTTCGCCCGCGTTTTACTAGATCAACTGTTGTGGACCGAAAACTTTGCCGCCGGTGGACGAAATAAAATACATTTCTTCGGTTTGTTATAACGAAACTATTGGTTTTCGTAATTATCGCGATTGTGTAACTATAATAAGTCAAATGTTACAAGCTATAATTAATTTTCGTCAAACGAATGCGTGTGATTGAAAATACGAAAACGTATGCACGCGTATGGCAACTATCTCGTCGACCGAACTTTCCGTCGATTGAATCGATATCGGCGGAGTTCACGTCGCCTCGGGTCTCTTCGCGTTCATACGGACCCGACGTTCGAATTGTTTCTCGAAGTTCCGTTCTCCGCCGCCGTGAAAACGCTAGAATTGAAATCTTTAAAATAGCTGCAAGTGATTGCATTAATTTGAAACGTATTTAAAACATAATAGACGATACGAATCTCTGCATCCGACACCCGAGGAAAACAATTTGAATGATTATTTTAGACGATATTATAATATAATAGGAAAAAAAAAAAACAAAATGTGTACTCGTGTTTATGCTCGAATAAAAATAAAAATATTTATCGTTTCGTTTTAATAAAAATCACTTGATATGTATATAATATATTTATTTATTTACTATCTGTACACAATGAAATAAATAATCGCTTTTACTTTTTTTTTAAATCGTATCCGGCAGTAAATACAAAAGAATTCCACGATACTCCAGGCTATATTTGTATTTTATTATTTATTTATTTCCTCATGCTATGCGTAAAAATATTGTTTTTTAAATATGAATATAATTTTAATTTTATAATTCATTTTATAGATGTACGACTCGGTTCGGCGAACAACGCTGAAAAACCAATAATCAATCGTAATAATATTATTATTGAACACAACCCTTCGTACAGATTACCAGCAAAGTGGTCCATACGACGAGGATAAAAAATTGCATAGACCTAAATCTAAAACGTGTTTATTTTTTATCAGCAGATACCGGCCGGCTGGATTATCGGCCGCCCATCGTATAATATTATCAATAGTGAATAATGCGGTCTTTTCCTGTGTGTAAAACAAACGTGTGTGTGTGTGTGTGTGTGTGTGTGTGTGCATGGGCGCCGGGTTTCCCAAATTTCACGGGGTGCCTAAAATCCTTAGATATTAATAAATGTCAATTTAAATAAATAATAATTTTTTTTCAGCATAAATTGTTACCTTATTTAATACGACCTTTTTCATATATTAAAACTTTTAAATACATATTAATTATTATACATAAAATTATTTTCATTTCATATACGTATGTTAGGAACGAGTTATCAAAACATCCAAAATATATTGTTGCCACAAATATTATACAACGAAAAAATTATAAACGTATTAAATTACATATTGCTCTATATTTTTATTTCATGGGGTGCAGAGCACCCCATTTAATGATTCATGTGGTGCTTGAGCACCGCAGCACCCCAATAGTCGGCGCCCATGTGTGTGTGTGTGTGTGTGTGTGTGTGTGTGTGTATTTGTACGTCACGTTGTTATCGTTGTTGTCGCCGCGTGATGTAAATATTTTGTATTTCCATATTTATCCGACCGACTCCGGCGTCGGCGTGTCGCGCTCAGAAGGATAAACGATTCGATTCGGAACGTTTTTGGAAAAGCCGATTGATTTTGTGTTATCCGTTCGTCATGATTCGTCCACGTCCATTCGGAATTCGTTATACCTTAACCCGCGGGTGCGAAATCAAATCTCGATTGTCGACGCCGCCGGACCGACGACGCGTCGTCTTCCTCGATCGCGGGCTGCGGGGTGGCGACGGGGCCATGGGGGTAGAAATACGAACATCGCCTTGCTCGCCGCTCTACGTATATCGTTTTTGCCGTGATACGAACGATTTATCATCCGGTCCCCGTCGCAGTCGTATCGCCGTGCCGTCGCATCAACGCAACGTGTTGCTCCAGCCTTCGCACCCGAGTTCATATGAACACGGTTAAATATAAATAACGAGATTTTATATTATTGTGATGTAGGTAAACGTTAATGTGTATCCTGAAATATAATATATCGTGTACAAACTCGCGTATGCTCACCTGTTGTCGTTTGACTTTCGGCGAACTGTCGGCTGCTGCATTGTAAATTCACACACACACACATACACACACACACACACTCACACAGTCACACAGTACGAGTATTTTACTCACGATTATTGCCTGACTATGCGCTCGTGTGAGAGCTGACATTTTTAGCAGGGTGTTTTAGACAAACGTGTACCAAAAAGCGACTGCAGTAAATTATCATGAAAACAGTACGAGTAGTTATTAAACGGGTCGAAAGCGGTTTCTGTTTATCTTACACGCGATTATATAATAATATGGTCACAGATTCGGTATTTTCGCATTTAACGTTTTCATCAAAGTGATCCGGTGATTCGATTTGAGATCTTAAAACAGATTTGAATAATTCGTCACAACGTTTACTTAAGATCGATTTCGCCGAAATTTTTTTATTGACTTGCCCTAAAAACCATTGACAGAATCAAAACAGCAGGTGGTTCTTTGATATAAACAAAAAGTTAATTATTGAGTATCTCGAGAAAATCGTTGTTAAAAAGTAGGAAAGTCAATTTCAAGTCGACTTTACGACAAATCAAGTACTGTGTTCGGAATATTCACCACGCATCAATAGAGACAGACCGGGGTAGGACGCAAATGATATATATTGTTATGACGTGTTTCCAACAGTATTCAACCGAAGATTTGACACAACACACGCACGCGCGGGCGACGAAAACGATAATTATTGGAACTAGGGCCGAATTTGACGGGGGGTGGAGGGCATTTGGTGCACTTGTCTCCGGGCTTCCAAATTTAGGGAGCCGAAAATGAAAAAAAAAAACGTAATCGTTTTTCAAATAATATTAATAAAACAACCGATTGGTATTGAAAGTAAAAAATCACGACAACGGTCAAGCATACGAAAATAGTTAATATTCGACACAGTTTACATGACGTTTGACTACAGGTAATCATTGTCTGTATACTGTCGGTCATTATTGGAGCAGATACACCGAGTTGTGTTGGATCGTACTTGATAATAATATTATGTATACGACCGTTCTCGGTGACGGACAGGTGTATTTTATTTTGGTATACCGGGGAAAAACGTTAAAAAGCCCATAGAAAAAAAAACTTACTTCAATCGTGTGTTTGCTCAAGCATTACATGATACGTTATTTTTACAATTCAAGTTTATTTGTCTAGTCAATGAAAATGTATCTGGAACAATAAAAACTATATGGACTCGTTTATAAGTTCAATAAAATGCAACAAAGACCATATTATATTGAGCATTATCTGTACCGGGTATTTTAGTATTGATGCACAAAATATGTAAGTCATAAACCAAATTCTATTTTGTGCTCAGAATTTTAGAAACAATCACGACTCTCGACGGTTTCAGAGGTACACTGAGAGTGTTAATATTATACCTAGTCGTCTGTTATTTTAACCTGAACGAATGGGCTTTAAAAAAAAAAAAAAAAAAAATGAAGTATCGAGCTAAGCTAATGTCCACGAAAAAGTAAGTTTGTTAGAAAAATATACCGCCTTATCAATATTTTTTAGTTGATCAAAATTTTGAAAACGATTTTATTCGTGTAGGTCAGCGGTTCTGAACCTGGGGCACGCGTACTCAAAGGGGTACGCGAAAAAAATATTGACTAATGGCGGAAAAGTGTAATTTAATGTAATTGAAATATTATTATTGTTATTATTTATAATCCAAATAGATATTTAAGGGTTCGTAAAATAGTGGTGAGAGGTACGTGATTGAAAAAAAAGGTAGAGAAACGCTGGTGTACGTGTTAACATTGGACTTGCAAGTGCATTGGGACTTGCCATATATTTTCTGTGATTCTTGGTTCGCATGAAACTCATTAAGACGTATAATTATCGTGTCGATTGTTTTGGTCGATACGAATTGTGGAGTTCACTCTTTTGCACGATGCGTATTCACACCGGGATGCTCCGTCGGGATGCACGACGAGTACACTTCTATGGGGGGCTGGTAAAAACGACGACGATTATTTTGAACAACACGTTTTCGTCGTTTATAAACTTGTTTGTCACCCAGTCTAATAACCGATTAGTTAATCGAATAATTTATTGAACCACTTTGGCTAGCATAACGAGTATGATCAAAATTATCGGACGGACTGTGAGGTAATATTGGCCTTTTCATAAAGTCACGAGTGTAAAAACGTTTCGTTTGAATTTCGACCGTTCGCCGCTGCTGTTCCGAGATTCGCATAAATCAGAAGAGTGTTGATTTTCCGGGCGCTTACTAGACACGACTGGGTATAGTTGATTTTTCAGTATTTTTTCGTACGATATTTTTTCGGTCGGCGAATAATTTAATTTAAATAATCCGATAACGTACGTTCGTATGAGTATGAAATCGTTCGCGTGCTCGAGGCAAAAATCAAGACGGATTTAATCGATTGATTGTTGAATAATCTCATAATGTTTTATTTTAATGTCACACAAAAACCGAGCGAAAACGAAAAAAGCGAAAATATCGTAAACAAAGAGATTTTTACGCGAAAAAACTCGATTTTGTAATTAATCTGTGTAGCGCGTTGATGTAGTCAAACTCGTGACGCGGCAATATTGCCGGCACCAGTGGCGGATCTGAAGCTTATTTAAAGGGGGAACGAAACAGTATCATGGATTCTTGATTAACAAGGACGTAACTGAAAACGAAATGAAATTTACAAATTTATCACAAAAAAATCCCTAGGAGGGGGCGATCGCCACGTCGCCCCCCTCAAATCTGCCGCTGGCCGGCAGACGACGCGGATTTTTTCTGCTTTTTCCTCGGCGTTCCATTCGTCTCGCCGCCGTCTAAATTCAAGTCTCCGGATTTTCTTTTGTTCTTTTCGGCAGATACGCCGATTTCTAAAACAAAACAAAAAAAAAAAAACAAAATGCACTTTAGCGTTCTTTCGATTAATCTCATAAAACCACGATCGGCCGTTTCGAGCTTAACAACAACCAGGTGGAGTTTAAACGAACGGTACGTATCGCGTAATTATATTTTCATAACGGTTTCACTCGGCCGTGTGTGAAATATATAATATTTAACGCAGCAGTTCGAACACGCCGATTTCGATAATATCACACGGCCGTTCATCACGCCGAGTCAGAACGTTTATTTTCTCTCAAACAATGTCAGCGTTTATTGCGTCGGGGCCCTCTGAATATCGGCTGGATAAGTCGGATCGCTAACTCACTCGGGTGATTGATTACTACCGCGAACGGCCGAGAGAAAAACGATTTTTGCTTTTACTAGGGCGTCCTTTTTTCTCTCTATCTCTCTCTCTTTTTCTCTCTCTCTCTCTCTCGCGCGTTACGAGGTGCCGGAGAGAAGACTGCTCGCGCATTACTTCCCCGATTACGACCCAAAGGGCACGGACGCTCCGCTAAAAACCCGTCCGGGTACCTACTGGCGATGCCGCTGGACGGCGGCGGTGCTCAACACTCGGCCGAAACTGCGATAACCGTCGAGTCACACCACCCCGCCTACGAGGGCGTTCTGTAACTTACCCCGCGTCCGTGTCCGTGTCTGTGAAGCTGACTGGGCGGCGGTTCTTTTGTTCGCGGATTTACTTTTGGCGCGGCATTCGACGTTGGAATTCTGAAAACAAAACAAAACAAAACGAAAAAATAAATAAATAAACAAGCTTGATTACTATCGGTCATTTTTTACGTACAAATAAAAAACACGTCATGATACACGAATGAAAAAAAAAAAAAAAAATTATTCCGTCGTACGCTTGTTAATAAATTAGACGACTTTGTTTCGTTTAATTAATTTATTTATTTATTTATTGGAATGATATCGTATCGGCTCCCGCTAGGCGTTAATGAGTCCGCATCGGCTTCGGCCGGTCGTTATTCCTTGCTGTCCGTTGAATGGCCGTATTGCGTCCGGTCTCGATAACGAATTTTTTGACACCGCGAACTGCTGCGAATCTTTCCACGCAAAATTTCATGCTGAGTTCACGTCTGCTCATCCTAACATTTTCAATTTCGTGGAAATTTTGAAGCAGATACAGAGTGACACGTATATAAAGCTCGGCAGCAAGAATATTAGGAAAAAAACAAAGAACCAGCAAAATATTTGTAGTGTTATTCAGAAATGTATTGATCAATTTAAAGAAGAAAACATTTCCAGAGCGGAATACGTAAAAAAATCTTCCTTCAAGTTCAAACCACAAGTTTTTTATTTTTTTTACTTTTTGATTTTACATTATTTTTAAAACTCCAAAAAAAAAATTTAACATAATTTTTTATTTTAAACGCCAACAAAATTTTTAACCATGCCTACAGAGAATTTTTTCTCGCCGTAGCCAGTCCTCAGTCTGTAAATGGGTTGGAAAATGTTGTTGATCGGGAGCCGATACGTACCATACCACTGGCATCGGGTCGGAGCCGATACGGCCACCATCAAACGAAAGGTGGGAGCCGAAACGGACAAACGGGAGCCGTTGCGGATACTTCCATTTTTTGTGCCTATACGATGTGATTGAACGATATAATCGCTACGGCAATGGGTCGGTCGGACTACGATCTCGACGGTTACAGACGAACTGTAGTGTACATGAGTATAATATATCGGGAGAATCAATAAGAATGAAACGAGGGCACGTGTGAGCGTCATCGCAGGTGTGAACGCGTGTCGCGTACGTTTCGTTTTTTCCGGTTTTTCAAAACAATTAAAACATGTACGATAAACAAGGGTACTTTACATCCGAACACTGTATGTAATAGTGCACCGGCTTGTACGCGTTTTTCTCCGGTTTGGCCGCCACGGCGATCGGCTTTTTAATCACCGGCAGCGGAAACCGCGCTACGTGGGCCACTCGTCTCTTGGTCCGGTCCGACGTCGATTTTCGAGCGATTTCGGCTTCGCTCAGATTTTCGACCGGCAACTGACGACAATCATATCGACAATTTATTTACTTAAATCACGACAAAATACAATATTGCATGCTCTTAAGAGCTCGTAAGCTCGTTAATCGGTTTTTCTCGGTACCGCGCTAATAGAATAGTTATTTTTTATATAATATATAATATTATGGTGTTTAAATAACAAAACAATGAACACAAAAGTAAATACTAAACTATAAAAACCATAGATTATACTGTAGTAGCCAGTGCATCGAGCTGATGTATTAATATATGTCATAGGACATAGAGTATAATGTCTACGTCTACCCATGGAGTATAAATAAAGACAACTGAGAGATAACGTTTATAATATCAGTGCAACGATATCGAGTTCAAATCCTAGATATCATTAAATAGTTTTTGCATTTTTTCTACTTATTCGGTTGACTTTTTAAAAATTTTCTTTCTTAAGAACCTTCTCCTGACAATAACAAATACAACAAACAAAGATTTATCGAAATCGGTCTAGCCGTGCACGCGTGATTATATATCAAAAGAATAGGATTCTTTGTTAAAGGTATTAGTGATGGGCATATCCGGATTTCAAATATCCGGATAATCCGGATTTAGGAAATCCGAATAATTCGGATTATCCAAATAATTTTTGTTATTCAATGACTCATTTTTATATTTTTCATAAAATAAATGATATAACCTTTTTTGAGTATAGGTTCGATTGATACTATTTTTCCAACGTACTTCAATAATGGACGATGTTTTGCGCAGAATAATAAAAATAATTACCTATGGAATTTAATGGTTTTTTTGAATTGGCCAGCACATTTTTAATAATAGTAATTAACAAACTAAAAAAAAATAATGAAATAACGTAACATAATTAATAACTAGTGATTGATTTAAAATCAAATCAACAAAATAAATACTTGATAACAGAGCACAAATTATTTAAAAATAATAAGAAATACCATTCATGAACTACCATTAATTTAAAATAATTATGAGTTACATAAAAAGCAAATCCATATATCCGGATAATCCGGATAATTCGGATATGAATTTGATTCAAATCCGGATTTCGATATCCAGATATCCGGATAATTCAGATATTCGGATTCCATGCCCATCCCTAAAAGGTATATATATATTTTACACTCGAAAGTCGAATTTAAGTGATCGTATCGTTGATTATTCCGTATACGCCTTCACGTTTTTAAAAGCGTTAGAAAAGTGTTATCAATACGTCGTCGTGAATATTATTAAGTAAATATCAAGCCGATATACTTACTTCGAGTGGATCCTTCTTAGAACGCGTGTATTTCGACGGTTGGGTGCCTTTAGAAATAAACAAACAGTTTGTAAGGTGTAATTAATACAGTTATAATTACGAAGAAAAAAAATCCGGTAAGATAACTAGTGGTGAAACTGCGTTTTCGCACCCCGGACCAAACGCTGCAGGTGGTTGGTGAATATAGCACTCCGAACATTGGCGTAATTCCCTAAAATTACAGCAGGTGCAAAAATTTCATAGATTCAAAAATCAAAAAGTCGAATAGAGTCGTTTTCAAAGCAGTTTGCTTTGCTCGCGTATTATTTACCATTTTAAATTTGATTACATCAAATTTTTAAAATTGTTCACAACACAATCTATGCAATCTTCATATTTTAAACTCTACATGAATATTGAATACGTATTTAAAATATAATATAATTTCATAATAATATAATTAATATTTTTCTAATAAAAAATTTAACATTTTTTTTTGTAATAATACCAAAATAATAAAACAGTACTATATAGTATACTTTTATTTGGTTAAAGTTCAGTTTCAGCAGATGAAAAATCGTATCTTTGCACCTGCTACTTTTTTCAGGGGGGTGCAAGTGCACCGTCGTTCACCCCCGTAATTACGCCACTGACCCCGAACGTACTGTCTCTACGATTTGTCCATCGAACTCACGGCGGCGTAGTAGCGCGTTCGAAAAACGATTTCGACCCGGAGATCGGTGAACGACTTCATCGCTAATGTAGTGTTTTAGAGAACGCAAAACTCTATCGATCTTTACCACTGGGTTGCAGGTGAAATATTCAAATTTCCAGCAACGTCACTTTTGAAAACATCACGACGGGACAATATAGGTCCATTTCATTTTTGAACGGAAACAATCAATTTAATGCGTTCGTACAGTATAGAAATTTACCGAACCGATTTATAAAAACACAAAAATGATGTAGATTACAGACGTGTATAATATTAAAATTTGTGCGCGTGTTTTAGAGACGGTCGATCATAACTGATTACGACCCGACTTTGGGCCTCAAATAATTTTGACAGGGTCGTCAAAAAATTAAAACGCCGATACCTATAATATTTAAATTTTAGAACTATTCGTATGAAATAGTTTCGAAAAATAAATGAAACATTACTTGGAAATAATTTTTCTTGTCAACCGAGGGTAAATATTCATAACTTTGGACGTTGGTCTTTCATTGCTATAAGAGTATAATTATTTATCGGTCGATATTTATGGAAACGATTAAATTTGAAAAGTTGTCGATCCGCTTATTTTCCAGGTATCAATATCTTATTGATTATTTCAATTATTATGACAAAAAGAAATTGTTGATTTTTATATTGTGTAATAAATATTATGAATTGATATTCGTGAACGTATATTATACAAAAAAACGAAACGAAGTGAATGAAGAGTAATAGTTTCTTTTGGTTATGGTAAGTGATCAAATTATGGGGACGGGGGAGAGTGAATAGCTCCTCTCCATCGAACATGATTTTCAAAAAGGTCACGCGACGAATCGGGTGAATATTTAGGGTCACCGACACAAAATGGTCGAGAACCGCCGCTCTAAACCACTCCATAAAATATATGCTTCTGATACTAAAAGACACTTAATCGAATCAGTAGTTTTTAACTACACTTACTTATATTTTCATATTTATTCATCGTGGTCGTGGTATAAACGTTAATAACTTTATCACTGAACGATGAATGAGTTACTAAAGAAATTCGCGAGTGCTTTCAAATACTAACTGAAAACGATCGATGTCACTGTAAAACCGAATGTTTCGAAATAATGACGAAAGACGATGGATAATAAACAAAACGGTTTTACCATATCGGCCAGCAAACTAGAGACAATAAACAATACGGTTTTTCTAAATCGGCCAGCAAACTAAACACAATAAATAATTTAATTTCAACCACTAATACACAATATAACAAGTTTCAAATCAATAAATTTATACTACATCCCGCGGATGGTATGAGCAGTGACAAAACCGTGATTTTTTTACAGTCTATTTATCGAATTTAACACATCACGATTTAAAATATCGAATTTGATAAAAAATATTTCTAGTTTTTTTTATTTCGTAAAATTTAAAATTCTATTCATGTACATGAACGTTTTATTCGAGTTAAAACGTACGATTTGTTACCGTCGACCAATATTACGGTTTTGATAAGCGTTTTGAATGTTTACATGTGGAATTATTAAAATCATTTTCATAAATAATTAAACCTCATCGAAAACCATGGACGTGTTCCGATAGTTTATAAAACAGTACGCCTAAGTGTTTGAAATATTCACCAATAATTTATAATAGAACTTTGCATTATTTTAAAGCTTCATAAATTATGAACTCGTACATGATATACTTGCATTTCCAGAATAGTTTTAAGACGCATTTTTGTTACATTTTGAAACAGTGTCAATGGACGTCGTCTTCGATCACGTCTCTAAAGCATTGCAAAAAAAAAAAAATAATAATAAATAAATAAAGAATCATTGAATTTACCTTATTGTTAATATGATTTATAACTTATTGTTAACGTCCGGTATATCAGAGTTTGTTGGTAAAAATTTAAAACGACGAAATAAAACGAAAAAAATGCATTATGTAAATCATACGTACAGCCTGCAGCGTCGTTAGTACCTAATAATTAGTTTGTTTCGAAACGTACGCCAAGTGCAAACGAGCTATTGTATCGATTTCGTCTGCGTTTGTTTTTCGATTTGCCTGCGCACGGAACTCACGGCAGACACGGTTAAAGCGGAATTACTTATTATTGTAAACTCAAATGAATTAAGGAACAGACCGACGCGTTCGGACGTCGCGTCGGATCATAACGGATAAATAATTAATTTCATTCCGATTGGGTTTCGAAGAAAAAAAGTTTTGCGGGTGAGAATTGCGAGAAACGTGTACGCCGTGTAGCAGCTGGTAAAATGGCGTTTTCTTACGCATGGAAATTATCGCGAGTGTTGTTTATATTTACGTGATTACGTCTGAGCTTGAATTTGAATCGAGGTACTAACACTGTGTACCAGAGATAAGCGACTGGCTTTTTTTGAACCCGGGGCTCGAAATTGATCTGGGGCCAGTAAATTTTTGATTTAAAAAATTCTGATTTGAACGGAAGTTATAAAAAAAAACCCCTTTCATTATTAATTTTTCTTTCAAACTACGAAGCGAATAAAAATAAAAACCAGAGCCGAGAGAGCGATAGTTGGGACCCGCGCGTATGGTCGGGTCCGACGTGCCAGCTGACGTAAGGACGCTTTTAAAATACTATTGATATTATAAGATTCTAAGCAAGGGTTTACTTTAAGAAAGTTTAATTTAATAATAAATATAGTCGCGCGGCGTTATTATAGTGGAGTATTACCTTTGTTCCCCTCAGTCGTATCGACATTTCATTAATCAATTTTACTAAGAATGAATTAATAATAACCGCATAACTTTTTGCAAGTATAATATACATATTTTTTTGTAATTGTCCACGATAACAATAATAATAATCGATTATTTATACCTGTAGACTTGAGATATGCTTATAGTGTATTATACACTTCCATTTACCACCTTAACCAGATGAAAGCGGTCGAGGCAAGGGCGTCCCTAGCCCTATTTTCAGGGGGGGTGACTTTTAGACTTGTAATGTTGAGGAATAAAAAATAAACAAAAATAATTCAAGTATAATATTTAGGATTAAAAATAAATAAAAATTATTTTAAATGAAGCACAAAGTAATTAAAATTATTATTCTATAAAACAAATTCTTTGAATCGTTTGTGTTCTGCAAATCTATCTGTTATTTCGCACGTAGTGAAAAAAAAATATATCGAACGTTCAATATCAAATAACGTGTATCTAAAAGTATCAATCGTTATAAAATCTATACGATACGAGCTGGGTAAATTCCGAGCGTTTCTATCAATATATTACACACCTATATCATAATCTATGACTTTAAATAATTTCGTAATTTTTTTCTAATGATTATTATAATATAATACAGATAACGTAAAAAAAGTAAAAAAAAATAAAATTGAAAAGGCCCAGGGAGCCCCGTCGCCCCCCAAAAATACGCCCTTGGGCCGAGGCAGGGTTTGAGTACTCAAATCCTTCCCGTCGGCTCTACCGTCAATGGTACAACTGCCGATTGATAACTATTAGTTTAACTATCGCACGTACGACGTCACATACGCCCAGTGCCGCAACTTGCTATTGGTGGGCGCCAATGCGAGAAAGAATTATGGACCCCGTTTTCTCAACACTCTTTTTTTTTTTAAAGCAATACATTAGTTACGCACAAGGCTTATCAATTATTTCTATATTTCCGGTGTGTTTTTCTATTCAATCAGAAGATATTTGATTACAAATATTATGTCTGATGTCTATGGCGTCAATCGATTATGGTAGGAAAATATATCATAACTATTATGGGCAGTGCCGGATCTAGGGGGGGGGGCAAGTGGGTATCCCTGCCCCAGGCGCTGTTGGAATGAGGGCACTCTTAAGTTTACGAAAAGTCACGGCTCATGAACATAAAATATGTAAGTAAAAATTATAATATTTTTCCAAAAAAAAAAAAAAGATATTACACAGTCATTCCACCACTCATTCGTTATTTAAAACGTTGAACGCCGATGCCAACACGTCGTTGACGTACAGTAATCCGTTTTATATTAATTCTTAACCCCGCACACCCCGAACCATCTACTTAAGGGTACTGCGATTTTATTGGCCCTGGACGTCAATTTTCCTAGATCCGACACTGATATACATATTATATAGGTTTAAATATATAGATATATACATATATAGGTAACAAAATTATTTTGTTCAGGCGTTTTCCGAACTCTTTAGGTGATTTTTTTTTTTTTTTTTTTTTGTAAAAGGGCGTTTTTCGACATTTTTAGGGCGTCCAAACCCAAACCTTAATAATAATTAATAGCGTGTGAACAACACACTATACGTATACCCACGTGCGTACTTCTACGTATTATTATTTAGACCGGACAAACAAATGTATATATGTATATAATACTATACACATGCACGTGAGGCGTAAATCAAAAACGATCCGGAAGCTTTAGGGCTCGCGCCGAGTAGACAGACGGGTGACGACGGCTACGACAATCCGTAGCTGCGGCAATAGTCCCTCGCGAGAGAGTGTACACACACACACACACACACACACACACACACACACACACACACACACACACACACACACATGTATACATTATATATATACGTGTACCAAAGCACTTATCCTAATTGTACAATCAACGGCGTAGCACAGCGATCCTTTTACGATGCGATTCGCCGCGTCGACGGACCCCGGGACGGACGGTAATTACACGCGAGCCCCGGCCCCTCGCGACCTCGTTGTCGTCGTCGTCGTCGTCGTCGACGGGTCTCCGGGTCGGCGAACGCGGCAACGGCGGCCGTTTACGGGTCACACTTTTCGGAGGACGGTTCGCCGAAAACTCGACGCTTTTCGCGTATTTCGCGCCGCTAGTTAGTATATAACGGCAAAGGCGGACGCGTGGATATATATTTTTTTTTTCACAGCAGCGCACGTACATAAATCGCGTTCGCGTCTCCTCGGGACGAACACGCCGTGCAATCGCTATTTCTCGTCCGCCTCCGTCGTTACGACCCGCACAGCCGGATTAGATCACAAACGGATCCCGTTCGTAATAATGCGCTCTGCGGCGCGACTCGTTTCTCGATCCGTCCGGAAGACGCCCCCGTCCGACGTCTTTCACGAGATTTAAGACCGGCCGTTCAAACACGCTTTCCGTCTGTTTCGTCGTTTAGACGTTTGTACGATACGTTACTATTAGCACGCAACGACGAGTCTGGGTAAATCGATTCGTATCGTGAGCGAGACGAAAGAAAACACTCGGACAACTCGGAGAAAAGCACTCGACAACGACTCTTCAGGAGTTTCAAAGTTACACACAAACTGTCGAATTTATTTATCGTTCCGAGAAATGTTCAATAAAATCATCAATACTAATATGTATAACACGTCTTGATCGATGTGTATGCAGTGTGTGTGTGTGTGTGTGTGTGTGTGTGTGTGTGTGTGTGTGTGTGTGTGTGTGTGTGTGTGTGTGTGTGTGTGTGTGTGTGTGTGTGTGTGTGTGTGTGTGTGTGTGTGTGTGTGTGTGTGTGTGTGTGATTTCAGATAGAATCGTTTTTGAATTTCAATCCACTATTTTTCGTTTCTAATATAATATCTGTAATAGTGTTCCTACTTTTTGTGTGTTTTTTTTAATACACTCTAAACCAGCGGTTCCCAACCTTTTAGATATTATTGCCCATAAGTCAGGTTAGATTTTACAGTTACCCCTCTCCCGAAATAATTTTGAGTTATGAGGTAATGAAATGATTAGATGTCATTAGGATAGGACATCATAATAGGTAATACCAAAAATCATTAACGGCAATATTATATTATCACACTAATATCAATCATAACAAATTATATCATTGCATTAGTTGTACACGCAATCGATGCAGATTTAATGACAGTAAGTATGAAATACGCAAAGAAAAAAATAGTTTAGTTTTTACCCCTCGGGGGGTAATTACCCCCAGGTTGGGAACCGCTGCTCTAGACATTGTAAATACAAAAAAAAAAAAAAAAACGAAAACGTCGTCTTCCAATACAGACAATACTCACGGGATTCGTCGCGTTTCGATCGATCGATTCCAAGTCCTACCAAGAGTGTCTTAGCTGTTTGCTGGACGGAGTTTTCGCACAATCGCTATTGGCGGTCAAACACGACGCGCGGACGTTCAGGGCCGGATTTTTTTTTTTTTTTTAAACGTCCGTTTAAATTACTCATTTCATCTGGTTCGTATGATTCGACAGCGGTCTGAAATCCGTATGCGAAAACGACAACTCAAAAGACGGCTCCATCGCCGCAGACCGTATTAATGCGATTACCGTCGTCGGTCTGTTCGTGTCGAGACCACGACCGAAAAGTGTTTTTGCTGCGTTTACGCAGACCGTTTGAATAGGCGTTTAAGTCGAGTTTTCTCCGTGTACCTATTTTTTTCTATTTATTTTCGCTCGCAGTTTTTTTTTTTTTTTTGCTCACTCAAATCATTCCGATCGTAATCCAAAATTATCACGACAGGCACGTAGCTTGAACCACATCATTGGGGTGGTCCAATCATGGCCAACATTATTCTTAAGTGGCCAACATTTACACCCCTCCCCCCAAATTTGAAAATAATCCAACAAAAAGTAAGTGTATACTAAATACACTTTTATTTTTAGTAACTATAGTACTATATACCGATATCGATAGTCATTATGTGTGTTGATTTGATGAATTCGGCTGTCGGCGAGTGCCTACGATCTGTTTATATTCATATCAGTTATTATGAATTTAGAATGTTTTGATATGTAATAATGTAATTTACGTAATGACAATAAATATCAAACAAACATTTTCCAAATACGGTTCGACATTATTTTTACTTTAACTCGATTAAAATTTAGATATATAAAAAATACAGTTTGAAAGCCAGTGAGGTGGCCAGTAAGTATTTTTGGGTGGCCGGGCCACCCCTTACCTACGTGCCTGTATCACGAACATTATATTATTATCGTCACCGATACTAAAATCGACGACGCGCGTCGGTCCAAAACACGGCGAACCGAAATCGTTTTTATACTTTGTACTCTTTCCCGTTTATTAATTTTTTTTCATTTTCATCTGCGAATGTTTCGGACTGAATTAATTTCCTAGGGGATTTTGTCCGAATTTTTTTCTCCCGCGTCATGTACGCCTCTCTCGCACACGAACACGCTGCCATGCTGTCACTGCTGTCAATACACACAACGTGTATTACATTCAGACGGACACGGAGACAGAGAACCCGTGGGGGTCGGCGGCGGCGGTGGTGGTTAAACGACGCGTGCGGATGAAAAATAATAACCTATATACGGATTTATACCATTTGACGTGTACCGCGTACGGTATCATTTATATTGCGGGGCGCCTGTACGCGCACGCAATGATACGTACGTACGAAAAAAAAAAACAAAACAAAACAAAATAGGAAAAAAAAACGCAAAATCCTATACGCATCGGAAGTTGTTATTATTTGTTTTTTCTATCATTAAAAAAAATTCGCGAGCTAAAAAAAGACCACGCCGACGGCACTGACAACACGAAACAAAAAACGCGTTTTATCATATATACGTGATGTATACTGATCGTGCGCGCGCTTGTGTGTGTTTATTGTATATATATATATATATATATATATATATATATATATATATATATATATATATATATATATATATATATATAACGTTATGTAAAAACGAGCAGATGAACACAAAATAATATGTGATATGATGTACAGTAAACGAGAGGTTTATTTATGTGTACGAAAATCAATTCGAAAAAAAAAACAAAAAAAAAACGTTCAAACTTTAATACAAAAAAAAAAAAAAACCTACATATGAACGGTGTACACCGGTGCATAGGCACGCGTTTTAATAATATACTGGTATGATATTATAATAATAATGTGATGTGCGTGCATATTTCGAGCACACGTTTATTGCTGAATTCAGTAAGCTTCCTCCACGACAGCTGGGAAATCATAAAATATCACGAAAAACCAGAGGCGTATTTAGACACAGGCCCTATAGGCCCGGGCCTAGAGCGGCGACATTTGGAGGGTGGCAAATTTCAACATTTTTTTTTTTTTTTTTTTACAGAATTACAAAAAGTATTTTTCATTCGACAACATGAAATACAAATTATTTTTCGACTAAAGAAATTCGTTTACAAATTACAAATTGTATGATTTAGAGTTACGATTCGAGGTCGTTGAGTCCGTTCGCTCAAAATGCGACACGGCACGAACCAGTACGTGTGTGGGTAACGAAAAATTGCGCGCGTTCAACGCGGGTTCGAATTCTCAAACTGTGGCTTCGAATGTGTTTTGTGAAAAATTTTCGGAGAAGCGGAGGGGAGCGAGAGGCGGTGCATCGGAAGGTGTCTACTGGCGGAAAATCCTCAAATACGACACTGCGAAAAACGTTGTTTGGTTACGAAAAAATTAGAAAAACGTGGTTTAATAGTTACGAGCGGATTTGAATAGTACACTGTGAATCAATCACCGCGGGACCCACGGTCGCGCGAAATCGTTCCCTCGCCGGCGGTCGAAACGTTTAGAGTAATTCTTATGTGATAAACTATTATTACTAAAATCGATATTGATGATAACATTTTAACGATTGAACAACAATAATGGTAGTATTTGTTATTTTCTATTGATAACAAAAAAAAAAAAAAAACACCTCCTTATGCGACGATTATAATCCGCTGCTCTGAAAACTGAAAATTTGTTCTCGAAACAAAATCTGTTAGCAGTGAGAGGTAAAACATTGAAATCGAACGACTTGACGTCGGACAATGTGACAACGCGAACTAAGTCTCGTACTTTGGACGAAAATGAGTGACGCTCATTGATTAGCCGAGAGCGCTTTGTCGTGTGTATGTGTGTGTGTGTGTGTGTGTGTGTGTGTGTGTGTGTGTGTGTGTGTGTGTGTGTGTGTGTGTGTGTGTGTGTGTGTGTGTGTGTGTGTGTGTGTGTGTGTGTGTGTGTGTGTGTGTGTGTGTGTGTGTGTGTGTGTGTGTGTGTGTGTGTGTGTGTGTGAGTGTAAAATGCATCGCAACAGCGTAGCAGGGAAAGGGATCGGTCGAACTACACTCGAAAAACGTACAAAAGTTTGCGCGTACGGCCCGGAGCGTTCACCGCGAACGCGGCGTACAAGTGTTGGCGCGCGCGCGCGCGACAGTGTCCGTCATTAAAAACCGTATACGAAAGTCGTTAACGCTCGAGAATTCGCGGTGACCGCCGCCGGTAATGACGATCCGGCCGAACAAAAGAAATCTCTCGTGACGCGCGGTCACGGCCGGATCGAGGCGATTCACACGCGACGGTACGAACGGAAAACACGCGTCCTCGCCACCGTACGCAGTGCCGGTGGAAGAGTCATTGGCGCCCTGGGCGAATAAACAAATTTGCGCCCCTCCAAATATTTTATTTATTTATTTTATTTAATGAAAATTTACGGGTATGGTCCAGGTATACATATTGGTGCTAATTATGTAATAATATCTAGTAATAAAACTTAAAATAACAAAATAATAAAACATAATACGTATAAATTCGAAATAACAAAACAAAGAAAACAAAATATGAATAGTAGTCGTTTTATTTTAAATAAAATTAAATAAAAATGCCATCATTCGATGTTTTCTTTATTACGTCAACAAACCATATTTAAAAACATCCCTTATGCTTAATGTACTATATATAAATTGTATTATTGTCTAAAAAACAAACAAACAAAGAAATTCACATCATATTACATAATATAATTATTCATTAATCATTTATTTATATTAATTTAAACATAAAAAAAGAACATTCTAAACCTTGATAAAGACTTTTCTTGCTTTTGATTTTGCAAAATTTTGAATAATTTTTGAGAAATCCATACTTTGAGCTATTTCATTTTCAATAGAAAGAATTGCTAGAGATGTCAGCTTTTCGTCTCCCAATGTTGAACGCAAATAAGTTTTTATAAGTTTTAATTTAGAAAAACTTCTTTCGCCACTGGCAACAGTAACAGGAATTGTTAATAAAATTCTTAAGGATATCCAGATGTTTGGGAATAGATCGGATGTATTAGATTGTAACATGTATTCCAAAACTGCTTTTGGAGAAGTTACATCTTTTGGTAATAAAGTTTTAATATGTTCTAACTCTACGCATAAATCTATTCCGTTGATATCATTTTGATCTTCGTGTTTAAGTGTATTATGTAAATCCATACAATGTTTTACCAAAGTATCATGTTCAGGTAAATCAGAAATATTATATAAGAATCCCCATGTATTTTTATGAGTTTCCAACTGTTCAAAACGTGACTGTATTGAAGTTATACTTGTATCGATCAGACAATAGAAAAAATCTCTTTTAAATTCCTCTTCTGGAGTAGGTTCATATTTGTCTAAGCTTTCATATTGAAATTGTTTTTTAGTTAGCCTATGCCTTTTGGATTTAAAACTCGTTTCCACATTTAGAGTTTCAGCAATTTCTTTAGCAGATAAAACAGCTGAAATATATCCAGTATTCCTATAAGAAATAATATAATCTAAACAACCTTTAACAACTGAAGTTGCTGTTACTATGTCCATAGTGATTCCTTGCATTGCTTTACTGGCTACATTAATTTGAAATAGTAAATCGTGCCAAACAATAAGCGATATAAGAAATTCAAATTCACATAGGTTATCGGCTAAACATTGCGCTTCGTGACGAAGACCAGCTTCAGCATTTGGTAAATCAGAAATTTCTATTAGCGCATTAACTATGTTATTTATTTCATAACGCATTGCCTTAACGGCACTTATGCGGCTTTCCCAACGAGTTGTACATACTTGTTTAACAGTAAATCCAGATATATGCCTTTTTAGAATCTCCCAACGGTTCACAGAAGCTGAAAATAATACGTATACACGTTGAATTAATCCAAATAAAGAAATTGATCCTTTAGAAGACGATGCAGCATCGGCAACAACTAAATTCAAAGAGTGACAACTGCAGGGAATATAAAATGCTCTTGGGTTTATATTTAATAATCTTGCCTGAACTCCTTGTTTTTGTCCTTTCATATTAGCCCCATTATCATACCCTTGTCCCCTGCAGTTGATAAATTCAATATTATTATCTTTGAGTGTTTGCAACATGAGCTCTGAAAGACCTAACCCGGTAGAATCAGTTGCAGTTTTAAAACCAATGAAGTGTTCTTTTATAATTATATTATTTCCAACTTTTTCGACAAAACGAACAGTGAATGACATTTTTTCTGATTTACTTATATCTGGTGTACAATCTGTAATAATAGAATAATATTTTGCCTCACGAAGATTAGCTATAATAGTATCACGTACGTTATTAGCCATTAAGTTTATCAATTGATCTTGAATTTCATGACTGCAGTAATGCTTTTTGCTCGATTTCTTGGATATGTGACATAAATGTTCTGCCATAATATCATCGTACTTACCAAGAAGCTGAACTAAGCCTAAAAAATTCCCATTATTTGGTTGAAATAATTTATCAGATGTACCTCTAAACGCCATATTGTGTTGAGTGAGGTACAAGATTATACTGATTAACCGGTCAAAAACTTTTGTCCAGCGAAGACTTTCCTGGTCGATTGTACGTTGATTTTGAGCATCTACACAAATATTTTTTTTTAGACGGATTTCAGATTCAATCCATATACTAGTAGCGATAAAATGATGTGTGGATTTTTCATGAGCACTTAATATAGACCCTATGTGCTTCCAATCGTTACAACCACTATTTCCTAACGATGATCCGCAATCTGGCTTGAATAATTTACAGCAAAAACAATATACTTTGTCAGAAGTTTTTGAATAAACTAACCATCGTCTTTTAATTTTTTCGCCATTTTCACAATTACGATATGCATGAAAATTAGAAAAATGCCTTTTATGCTCATCTAGCGGATAAGATATATTTTCAAATATTATTTTTGGACCAATCATCACTATTCTATCAATAATATGACGTTTCATATTTATTGCTAATGGCCACTCGGCTGGATTTTCCAAATAACTGACATCACAAACAGTACTTTCATTAAGAACATCTAAGTCGTCGTCAAATAAAAGTTTATCATGTGTTTGAATTTCTGTTTTTTCTATGTCTACATTAGGTTTTTGTTTGTAGGTACCGCTATCAATTAATTCAGAATCAAAATTTTCTTTAGACTTTTCAAACGATTCTTTTGGTTTGTTATCAATGGCTATAATGAATTTTTTCATACTATTTTGTTCTTTTTTTTCAGCAACGATTTTCTCTGCTTTTCGTTTTCTATTTTGTGCTCCCGAAAGCTTTTTCCCCATTTTAATTAAATATTCTGTAATATTATATGGAAAGTTTACAGTAAAAATATATATTAGAGATGGGTAAATCGAAGTGAATTATAATGAATATTAAGTTCAGTTCAATATTGAAATAATAATAAAAAAAAAACTGTTATCGATATTATTTGAAAAAACTTAATTTAATTACTAATAATTAACTTAATTTTCTTAGGTCCCTACAATAACTATTCCTTTTCAAATTATAACAAAAAAAAAACATTTCTATCACATCATAGTAAGACATTGGTACTATTGTAGTATTTATACAGTAATAGGCACTATTATTTTCGTATACCAGATACGAGCTTAGATAAATGTATCAGCTTTGGCTTAAACATTTTAATATAGGTAATGTAGGTAGGTATGTAATAATGTAATTGATTAATGCCGAATAAATAAATACTAAAATATTATGTAAATTATGATAGATTGAAATTAAATTATAATAATTGTACTTTGTACTGCAAAAATATTTTATTCAATAACAAAATAACTTCGTACATAATAACTAATACTACATAATAAATTAATATAATTTAATTTTAAAATGTTTTCCTATTCCTACTGTCCATCAATTCCAGCGATCATACAATAACTCATGTTTACGTTTTGCAATATTTAACGGCATAATATGTTGAGATACCAACGAAAGAATGAAACCAAATTTAATCTTGTACGTACCTTTTAAATCCTAATCGTAGAAATGTATTTGAATTTGAGGCAGAAAAATAGTGAAACAATCACACGTGTTAAACGTAAAACAATATTTTACAAGACAGTGTCTTAGCAAATCGCATGACATTAGTAGATACTAGGTATACGCAGTACTACAGACTGTATACAACTATACAATCAAATAAGATGTTATTATATAACATATTGTAAGAAATAATCGATATTTTTAATCGCACTGAATCTTGTCCCGTCAGTCATTATCTGATGCTATTAATATCTAAATTCTACGAAAATAGCGATAACGAACGGCGACTGACAAAAAAAATCATTTATCATCTATAGACTAAATTATTATGTACCTATTACCTACCTGTACTAAAATATAATAACCAATATAATGGATAGAATATTAGAATTTAGAATTATATTCCTATAACATTTTATCATTGAGACGCCCCCCGTTCAACAAGCGCCCCGGGCGTAGGCCCAGGTCGCCCACCCCTAACGCCGGCCCTGACCGTACGTATTGGGTTTTTTTTCTTTTTTTCGGACGCTCGTTGGCCGCCCGGCGTTTCCCCGTCCCTCGGTAACGCATAATATATAACGACCCCGAGCGGAAAAGCGTTCCGGCCGAACACACCCCACACACTCGGTCGACTGGTGAGTGACGAGGTGCTCTCTCCGCGTATACGGTCCCTGTGCGATAATGGTGATATAAAATCATCGGCTGATTTTCCGAGGTGGCGGTAAAAACCGAGTTTGGCACAAACGCTGACGAGCCAGACGCACTAACTACCTAGGTCTCGGATAGATTTGTGTTTTTTTTTTGTTTTGTCATCTGGACATTTTGTTTTTTTTCGTAAAACGAAACGCCGTGAAAAACCGGGATCGAATCGCTTTGCTCGGTAACGGAGCGGACATGGGGGTTTGGAGTGCCGAAGAAAATTGATTTAAAGAATTCAGTGTACTCTTGATTGCCGTCAATTTATATCGCACACGTCGAAAATACTAGTTTTTATTTTGCGTAAATTCAAAAAAGCCTTAAAGTAAAAAAAAAAAAAAACAACAGTATTGAATTAAATTCATAAATTTTCTCGTGCTAACTCACCCGCAGGTGTATTGACGCTGGACGATAAGGACGAATGCGTGTTAAAAACCGCAAATGTCCCCGCTGAATTGGGACGTATCCTTCGGCTTGAAAGTCTTTGATTTACCGTCGACTGCGGGGGAATCACGCTGAATTCGAATCGACATAATGTTTTCCAAAAGCGTAGCGAGGATTTTCGTAAGGGAGATCGGCTGAATACTGGAAAACACACGACGTTCATAATGTAGACATAACTAGATTCAAATTTCTCGTGTCACGAAATTTTCTTTAAAGCTCCATGACTCTTCTGTACAACGCTCGGAAAATTATTTTTTCAGTATATTTAAACAAATGGGATCGGAAAAAAAAATAGTTTCCATTTGGTTTTGAACTTTGTGCGTTCATCAAACGATGTTCTGAATGATTTTTCTATGACATATATAAATCGTGTCTGTTGTCGGGACCTAGTTTTTGTTTGATGAACAAAAAAATAAATAAATAAAAATAAAAAGTTTGTATAAACCGAAAAAAAGTTTTGTTCGCTGTCATAATATACGTATGTAGGAAGAAAGGAATGAAAAAATACCTCGAAAGCGGTCGAGCGTCTCTAGCCCACACCTATATTATAGTCGTGTGGTTATGCCTATGAACTTGTCATCGGCTGACTTTCAATTTAAAAGCACGTATTTATCAATAACAACGTCGATCGTCGGAGAAAAACAAACGGGAAACGAATAAAAACAAATAGGATATTCTGCCTGTTTTGAATCGATTCGATTTGCATGAACCAATTATTACAGTAGAACCTCATTATTCCGGACCTCATTAGTCCGGACTTCGCTTGATCCGGACAGCCGTTTATAATACGTAAATAAACCGATCGTACGAAAATTGCCCTAGTTTTCTCCGTAGATTAAAATAAACGTGAAAACGAGTTCTACGAATTTCCCATAAATGCGGGTTATTGCGATTACATCAATACATCAATTTATAAAGTATTTATCAATACTAATATTGTCGTCATTAAAGAAATCACTGTGAAAGGAAGACAACCAAATATTAACAGTTTTTTTTAAACCAGTAAGCGTGTCAAGTGTGAAGAATGAAGGTGTTCCTTAATATTAGATAGTGATGGGAGTTATTCGAATATTCGAATATTCGAATTCGAATAGTTCTACCGTAAATAATTCGAATAATTCGAATAATTCGAATATTCGAATATATAGATGCTACAATACCTAATTTGTTATATCTATTTTTCCATGATAAGCCTTTTACACTATTTATTTAATTCTACTATTAACTAAGTCCGTTAATTATTTCAAACCAAAAAATCCCCAAAAAAGTGGCCTGTTAACTAGACCTGTAGTCACTTACCTATTAATTTATTATTATTCCCGGTATCCAATTATTACGGATCCCGATTAGGTATTGTAGCATCTATATTATATTCGGATATTCGAATTATTCGAATTATTCGAATATTCGAATTATTTACGGTAGAACTATTCGAATTCGAATATTTGAATATTCGAATAATTCGATTATTTGAATACACATTACATCCCTAATATTAGATACATTTAACGATTATACAATATAATACAAAATTATGGATTTACTATTTTTCAGGTTTAATAGTATATAGTTTAATAAAATATGCAATACAAAATTGTATAAATTTATAAATCACGATTTTTAGTTATTTCTCGTTTCATCCGGACTTTCATTAATTCGGACAATCCAGAGCCCCAATTAGTCCGGATTAATCCGGTTCCACTGTATTGGTATTTAATAATAATCCCAATGAATAAATAATGTACTGACTGTACGTACGCGACGACCGCGTGTCGACCGCGGTGTGTTAAGAACAGTTTGATATTAAACGGCGCGTCGATCATGGTCGGGGGGGGGGGGGGTCGTCACGCCTTTCCTTTCCCCTATACCGAAACTTTGATACGTTCTCACCTGAAATTGTGTGATTTTTTTTTTCCTCGACGAGACACTCTAGAACGCCCGTCGCGTAATATACCACACACGATCTTCGTAATCCGTCGTACGGCGAAGGCCGTATTAATATAATAATTATTATAAACGATCCCGATTGTTCACCGTTCGCGTGCGTGGGCGTGCAGCCCGGACTCGTATAAAAAACAAACTGCTCTCGCCCTGTTCGTGTGCGCTCGACGGCGGCACCGGAGGCGACACATCGACCGGAGATAACGGCCGTTTCGGCGCGGTTTCGCGGATTTACTCCGCCGTTCGTCCGCTCCGCCTTCGTGCGATCACCTTCAGCGGTTTTTCGCACGTCTCGTTCGTCGTATTAACTACTACACAAGTGTTTCTGAAACAATTTTCGTAAAACGACTCCCTGGATTTAAATGTTAAATTCTTACGCCCCTCCCCCCCCGTGAGGCGAAGACATTTTTTTTCTCGACTATATTATAAAATTGAACAGTTGAACTTACACTAAGGAAACAAATCAAATCAATTATTAAAAAAAAAAAAACATTCATTCGTTTACTATTATAGTAAACGAATGAATGTTTTTTTTTTTTTTTTTTTTGATATACTTACTTCTGAAAAAAAATATAATAACAATTTTTAAAACTCGAAATAGGTAGGTAAATATGCGTGAACAGAAAAAAAAACGTTTTAATAATTTGACAAGTTTACAGTATGACTGTCGAAACCTAATAGCGATGTTTGGTGTGATATTTTGAACAGCGATGCGCGAGTTTGCCTCTAAAGTCTGTTTTGAAACGCATCACGTACCTATGCCTGTTTTTTATGAAAATTAATTTCAAAGAGTATGTCGATGAGAAAGGGAATCGACATTTTCAGTAAAGCGGCTGTATAAATATTTCACCTCCCCTCCCCCCACGGTAATATACTCGCGGCTCCTTTTTTGTGAAAACTTTTGGACAAGGATTTCTAGTGTTTACAGAAAAAAAAAAAAAAATAAATAAATAAAAATCATTTTAAAACCATAACATCCTTCGCTTCACTCAGAATCTAATAATATGTCGTCCGTCGTGCTCGACACGCGTCCGCGGCCGGTTCGAATCGATCTCAAGTCCCGCCGGATCGTCCCGATGCGTTTCGTACGACCAGCGGCGGCGTGTCCGGGGAGCCGTGACCCGAATGCGAATTTATCGCGTCGTCGCGTGGGCAGGGAAATTGTGTCGGATCCGTGACGCGAGCTCAAGTCCACTCGGCTCGGCAAAGCTAAAGCGACTTAGGCGTACCCGAATCGTCGTCCGGACGGTAACGGATTGTCGTCGTGCGATAGATTTTTTCATTAGTCGACTATATCAGGGGTGGCGAACCTATGGCACGTTGGCGAAATTTCAGTGGCGCGTGGAAAAATTGAATTTATCGAAATAAAAATAAAAATAAAAGTTTGAATCATATTTATCATATCATATTTATGAAATCGTAGTTAAAATAAATACAATTAAACAATTTTCTCAGATTTTAATTTTAATTATATTCCTTTAGACGTTTATGCTTTACTAATATCACAAATACAAATAAATCGTCTATATAGAAAAGTGGTGAAAAATGCAGACATCGAAATGTCGGATGTCATGCAATCCGCTTACTTTTATTTTATTTTTTAAATTTTTTCTTGAAAGTTTATAATTCGTAGAGAATTTATTCAAGTCAAAGCAAAAACTACGTGTTTTACCATAATTAGAAATTTAGATATTATTCCGTTATAAAATTGTTTACATGGAAAAAAAGAACAAAAGTTCACATTAAAATATAATTACATATTTACATTTTTAATTCGATTATTCAATATTGACATCTGATTCATGAATATCATATATGATTTGTAAAATAACGTAAACAATTATTGACTTCATTAAACTTCCTTTGTGTGTGTGTGTGGGGGGGGGGGGCACGCGTACAGTTTTAGAAAAATTTGTTTGGAAAATTTTGACACTCGCGGAAAAGGTTCGCCACCTCTGGACTATATCGACTGGAAGTTGAAATTTTTAAAGAAAAAAACACGTCAGCACTGGTTTGTCAACGAAAAAATAGTATCCTCCTTCGCTCGGCATAATGTGTGACTTATCCAAAGACCTAATATATCACGTCTGTTCGACTGCGCATATAACTCATTAAAGTGGGCGCCGAGTTGTGGGAAAACGAAAATTACGGATCAATACGACGTCGAATCCGATTCTAGAATAGAAATTCTAACTCGATATTACAGGTAAATAGGTACGTGGTGATTGTTTGCCGAAAACTTCGCCATTATTGTCGCGATAAATAACGGCATGTCAAATCTCAATAGCAAAAAAAAAAAAAATTAATATTAATAATAAATAAAAATATAGACGATAATAAAAATAATTTATCGTGCAAACGCCCATGCAATTTTATTACTAATCTGACTCTCGGTGGCATATATTTACGAGATTCATTGTAGTCGCAACAATTATCGCGTCTGCTAGTTACACAGTTCGTTTGTGAAATGACATAAAAAAAAAAAAATAATAATAATGATAATAATAATGCTAATAAATCGTCAAATCGAACAGTGTATGAGCATTTATTGTTATAAACAGTTTTTTTTTTTTTTGTTTTACAAAAATAATTAACTGTAAAACTAAACAGTAAACGAGCACATACTCACGTGACTCCCACTGAATATTTGCATATGGGTATTTTTTTTTTAATTATTTAAAAATATTTTACAGTTAATTTTCTTAGTATGTATTTTAATAATAAATATAGCAGACAAAGTATGAAATAATCAGTTAGTTTTATTTATGTACTGTACCTATTATGTATTGATTTGTTTGATTTTTATTAATTTTAAAAGCATGCAAAAAAAAATGTACCTACGTATGAATAGCTACAATTACATTAGTCGGACATACTACGATATCAGTATGCGTAGGATTAATTTTAAATTTCCAGCTTCCAAGTACCTGCCTTTGCGAAAACCATTGAAAATGTTTATTTTTTAAATAACAATAATAACGTATTGATTTTTCATTGAATTCGTTATGTGTAAGAACTTAATTACTTATTTATATAACCGATGATAATAATCAGTGTCAACATGGAAAATCGACAATATCTCAAGCTTAGCTTAAATACATGTATAAAATAAAATTTTAATTTTTTTTAATTTTTACTGTGCACAGAGAAAAAATACACAGCTGTTTAACATGATGATTGAAGTTTACAATGGAAATATAAAAATATCTACCCGCTTTATGCACATGTACGACAATCACTAATGTGGAACAACCGTGATATCGTTATTAAGATTAGGATTTGACGTGGATCGATTAAAACGAAAGAAAAAACATCTGATCGTTCCCATCATTTTTTATGAGGGTATACTATGATGAACGAATGAAGTTTTTCGCAAAAAATTAAGGCTATTCGTGCTATTTGTTTAATAATAATAATAATAATTATAGTTTATTTCGTGCGAAAAAAAAGACAAATAATATCATAATATTATACAAATAAGTTTTCTTAAAAACATAGACGCAAACTCTCCTTTAAGCAAATTGTACGTGTATTGGGGATATTGAGTTTGAGTTCATAAAAATTAATCTGTACAGAATAAATGTATTAAATTAATAGTAAGTACGAAAAGTAGAATATAGTATACAACAAAAATGAATAATGTAACAATTTACAGAACATTCCCTAGTATAATTATTTTATTACGTTTTACAAAACTTTAATTCCCGAATAGTCTATTTTTTCTACAAAAAATTTAAATATATTTGAATAAATAAGAAAAAACTTGAATTTTGTTTTTAATTCATGTAGAAAAAGTCCGTGAAATCCCTCCCCCCCCCCGTTAATACGCCTGCATTGCAAGACGTTATCGCGATCCCCTCAAATCAATTCTAAACTATACCGGGGGGCAGTTATCACCGATTTAGTATCACTCGCGCACATATGCACCGTTGACGAAGACCCTACACACACACACACACACACACACACACACACACACACACACACACACACACACACACACACACACACACACACACACACACACACACACACACACACACACACACACACACACACACACTGGCGTGGGCGCGAAATCGAGCCGCGTAACGTCTAACGTCTAATTAAGAGTGCAGAAAAGATCTGCCGCCTGCCCGCGATAATTCAATTCTCGCCCGAGGGCCGCGCACCGAATCCGTCGGGTGGTTTTTACCGCCGGTCTCCGGGGGACGAGCCGAGCGTACACGCGAAAAACGCTACCGTATCGCGCGTGTTATAATTCCGCGTGCATTGGTTTACGCGTCGTAATGTTGTATTTCACGCGGAACGACGTGCACCCGCATTGCCCGTTTTCACACGCGGTGTTTTGTCTCTTTTCGAAAACGATTTCGGTTCGTCGCCCAATCGGGTCAGTGCCTGCGGCCGTGTTTTCTAGAAAAGGTGACGGAGAAACTTTATGATACAAAAACCGTGTCGTTATTGACGTTTCGAAAAATATATGCACGTTTCGAAAACTCCAAAGTCCAAAAGCTAATACTCCATCCCGCTACACTTCCCTTCGAGAACTCATCGTGTCTATCGAGAAGTTTTCAAAAAGACAAATAATCATCTTCCATGTAGGTTTCATCAAAGGAGCACTTATATTCATATCAATTCAAAGGTATTTTGTACTTTATTTTCATTTGTGAACAACAGTTGCGATGTCACAAAACTGATTTTGATTCATCAACGCGAAACAATAGCTGATATCGTATTATGTTTCAAATTAATCGTAAGGACGAAGATGATTTTCACTTTATTCGACACGAATACAAATTTACCAATATATTTTGTGACATCTATACACCGTTTGAAAAAAAAACTTTAGTTCTGTCTCCGTGGTGCGCAAGTCTGTGTTCAATCCGGCCGCTACGGGTTTTACACGTTCACTCCCGGGAGAGTTTCTCTCGGCATCTTCGGAAAAACGTCGTCAAACGTCGATCGCCGACAGCTTTAGACGTCGTGTGAACAAACGGATGGACCGCGAAAACTATTTTTCCCACGTCCGAAACAGCTTCGGCGTCACTCGAGTCGGAACCGTACGCGTCGCGCGGTCGTCCGAATCGAGCGAACGGGCCACTGTAATATAAACCGATAACAATAATACCTTTACATCTCAGACCAGCCCACTTCACCTCATACTCTAGTCGGTGACTTCGCCGACAACAAAGCCATATTAACAACCAGTTCAGATCCTGTCCTTGGTTCCTCTTACATACAAGACCATCCCGACGCCCTTGAATCGTGGTACAAAACTAGCTTGGGGAGTAAAAACGAACGAAGCCAAATCTATCCACGGTACCTTTGCACTTCGCCACGGCTCATGTCCAACACTTTTCCGACTGAATTCCGTCTCCTTCGGCCACTCCCAACATCTAAGCATACGAAACTCTCAAATAATCTCCTGCTCTATAAGATCCTACTCAGGCCCACTTGGACTTTGTGATCCAACTATGGGGCGATGCTAAAATGTCCAACATCAACCGCATCCAAAGGTTCCAATCCAAAAAACGCTACGTACATTTCTAAAAACGCCATTCTCTGTCTCTAATCACACACTCCATTCCGACCTCGAAATTCCGTGTGTCTCTGAACTACCGAAAACACACTATACAAGTTTCAATAACCGCCTAGCCCACCATACAAATCCCTTAATCTCTGACCTATCATCTGTCTCTATCCCATGTAACTCAATAAAAAGACTAAAAAGACAGTGGTGTCGCGACCTGCTAGCCTAAATAAATATCATTCGTGTCACAGACCACAGTACCTCCACCGGGAGGCCTCAGCAATCTGTTTAATCTGCCAACTATCTGGCAACAATCTTGCCAAGGGCGCAATAAAGTAAGGGGGGGCGCATTTGAGTTAAATAAAAAAAATTGTCGTAACTTTTTTTTTCTCATATATTATTTAAAGTTTTATTCAAATCAAGTACAACAAAGACTAGAAAGATAAAATTGTAATATTAATCACAATAATTTATTGTAATACCTGTCCTATTTTATATTATATAATATTATATTTATTTATATAATATAATAAGAAACGTTGTGCTTTTTTGGTTAATTTTTTTTTAATTTTTTTTTTTTTGTAAATTAAGACTTACATAATTATTTGTAATATGTTAGTATAACTCATTAACTACATAAAGACTACGTTGTTTAAAAAATATCGCAGTTTTTTCATTAACATTTAAGAATGTAATATTATTATGTTTGTATAAAAATCATTAATACCTACAAAGAAATTAAAACAAAAATAAGCACCAATGTAAAATTCACCGAGGGCACCACGTAGGGTAGTTACGGCACTGGTAACGACCGCTTGAAGAGTACACGGCGAGGTGCTCCGGGGCAACGTGAACACGACGCGAGACGGCCACGACGACGTGTGTGCGCACCGTCAACGCCCGTCTGCGTAATGCACTCGTCCAGTTGTTGTTATTTTTTATTATTTCTCGAGTTTTAAACGTCACGCGAAACTGCAGCGATCGCTTGACCAAACTCTCGTGTGATCACCGACCGTTATCACGACTCCGTCGTTTCCGTCCTCAGCCCTTTCTCCTCTCCTATTGCTCTCTTGTCGCGCAACAGAGGTTTTATTATTAGCTTTTCAATATCGAATGGTGGCTCGTTGCGGGCAGGTAGGGTTTTAACCAAACACCCTGAAGCAGATATACAAGTCTAGGGTTTCAAATGGAACAAGAAGAAGACTGAAAGATAATAAGAGAGAGAGAAGAGAGAGAGAGAGAGAGAGAGAGAGAGAGAGAGAGAGAGAGAGAGAGAGAGAGAGAGAGAGAGAGAGAGAGAGAGGAAGGGAGAGAGACAGAGATAAAAATATTTTAAATATTTTAATTTAGAGAGTGAAATTTCGGTTTTTAATAATTCAAATATATATATTATATACGTATATTTACACAATGGTTGTTGACGTTTTGATTATATTTTATTACTTCAAATTAGCTTTTAAATTTTGAATTACAGCTTAAGTGGTAGTTACTACAAAAAAAAAAAAAAAAAACAAGACATAAAACAATTTATTTTATTATTTTATAGCATTCATAATTTTAATTTTATGAATAATAACATGTTTTCCTACCTAATTATTAATAAAAATCGTAAATTTTTTTATAAATGTTTCAACTGTTCAAAGAAATATTTTTTTAAATATAATGAAATTATCTTTGATTATTTATATCTTACCGTTTGAAATAATTACATTAAGTTTATTTATCTAAAGATTTAATATCTCCGTGAAATATAAAAAAAAAAAATTAACTTAATTTTGGAATTAGTGTATTTACTTTATTTTTCTTCGTCTTTAAAGACTCGACGCACAAGAGCAATATTTTTTAACCATAAGCGAAAATACCTAAAAATATTCAAATTTTTATAACTTGAAAAATAAATTTAATACAATTACATGTAATATATTATTTAGATTTATAACAATATTTCTTTTGCCGCTTTCCATTAAATATTGTAATAATTTAATGAGTTCACCGATCTTAAAATATTGCTGGACTCATTATTATTTTCAACTTTAAAATTATGATAATCTAATATCACGTGCTCAAGACCCTATATTTGAGTTCACATAAACATCTTATTTAAAATGCAGTGAGTATGTATTTATTGAAAGGTTTGTAAAACTTTGGTAGCTAAGAATGAAGTGACAAAGGACTAAACTCAAATATTAGTATCCAGTTCGCGTGGTTTTATATTCAACGAGTCATCACTGGATGCATTGGCAGTACACCTAAGTTTGTTTTCGACAACGTTAATCGTCATATTATTTTATCGTAAGCTGATTAACGAATGTTTTAGGGTAATAGACTTCACTTAACATGTACGTTCAGCATGTTCACAGATCAGAAATTGTGTCTAGTTAGTATTCGAGATCTAAGTGAAACAATTTCTTTCTAATTTCAAAAGTTTCTTCATACATAACGAAAAATATTAACTATAAAATCGGCAAAACCTACCGCAAATAAGATTTTCAATAAGTTGATTGTAGTTATATCACCATCACTTCAAAAAATATGTTACCAAAAAACTTGCGATTTTCATCAAGCATCAACTACATTTTTACACAAATTTAAAAAAAAAAAATATTAAAACTTAAAAAATGTCGACCTTGTTTAGGCTTATTGTATAATAATAAATATTCTTTGTTTAATTTTGAAATTTTTACCGTATACAATTCTCTACTCTTGATGTTCCAACCAGCGAATTACATATTATCTTACTTATATTATATTTCACTTACAACAATGAAACCTTTCAAAAAGCGATAGTCGAGAATTTTTTTTTACGAGCGTTTAGTTAAAATTTTGATTAAATAGACTATTTTTATTTTTTATTTCAACTTTAAATGTGTATGAAAAATAATTTGTTGGTTGAATCATTAAATGACTTGGGATATTGATCTGGAAATGATAATCATCTAAGAATATAACATTATAAACGGTATACGTGCTACACTGAATTTCGTTCAGAATAGTTTTAAATTATAAATGATTCTTTTAAAAATCAATGCATCCTTAACAACCACTATCTTTTCCAAGGATCGAAAAATACCTCTGGTGCTATGTCCTATGTTTGTTTGGATTTTTAATTTTTAAGTTTATATATATATCTAATCGAAGACTTTGTATCAACTAATTTTTTCATAATATCCGTTATTGATATAAAAAGAAGGTTCTTGTGGATTTTCAAAGTTCATTCGGACTTTTCCGTTCCATTTTCATTGTGTATTGCATGTTACTCTATAATATTTACGTTTGAATAATATTATTCGCATTTACGTCTTCCGTGTTTACAGAATAATAATTATAACGGAAAAAAAAAATACTATAAATTAAAATTCTCAAATAAGTAATCTTTGAAAGTTTCACAGTTGTGTTTCGTAGAATATTTATGGAATACCGTACTGCATGGGTGTGTGTTTGGAAATTTTGAAATGTTTTTCTCGTTGTTTTTGTAGGTCATCGGGACCGTAGTACTTACAGTATCTTATGAATACTAATCAGTCTGGTGATTTCATTGATACGTGGTTTGTCCTTTTTGCGGGTTGAGTTTTTAACTATTTCGGACTTCACGCGAAAGAAAATTTGCTCGCGTATCGATTCCGCTAATCATATCCTGACGTTACGGTTGATTTTCTTTTTTTCCCATTTCATTCGGTACCTAACAAACAACAGGTGTATAAACCTCAGAGACTACGCACCGCACACTGCATCAGCAAGCCAATTGTGTCATAATTCAACAGTTAAGTTATATTAGTTATAAAAATTTAACACAGTTATAATAAACGATACATACTTTTTTGATTTTTATAATTTATGAAATCTTGAGAAGATCATTACACCTCTACAATTGTATATTATATACTAGAAATCGATTATAACGACATTCGAGGGAATAATCAAAATTTGTCATTATAACCAAAATGACGAAAAAAAAAAAATGAAAAAGTCGTTTATACATAATGAACATAACATTTTATTACAATAATTAAAGCGTGATTTTATTTTGACTTGTGAATCGTAAATTTAATGCATACAGACAAAAAATAAAAAATGTTTTTAATTATTTAATGATTATTTTAAAATGAAATTTACTTTGTATATATATATATATTAAAAAAATTCCTAATCTTAGTTTGGATTTTGTTTGTATAAAAATCATTCTCTATTGTCTCTATTTTTTTTTTTTTTTATAGTTTTCTTATAATATAGGAATAAGGATAGTAATATCCTAGGATATTATTACCCCCATCCTCTCCGGTACAAAAATTCGACTGGGTGGTAAGAATATCCTAGGATATGTTCAAGGGTGATGTATTTCAGAACAGGCACGCCTACGATACGTCGGAGAAATTAATAGACGTGTGTCAAAGCGTGTTTGAACGCTTGAGCCGTGAACGATTCGCGCATATTTCATACACGCGTACGTGAACGATAATATTAAAAATGTATATCCATTGTTGTGCACACGTTTCATTGAATTATGCGTACGGCACCAGCAATAAACAGCAAATAAAACGTACAAGCGCAGCGCAAATTAATCAGTTAATACGTTTGAGTTGGTATATGTACATTTTTTTTCACCTACTCAACTTACACTGCTTAACTCAACAATAATTATAATTCTATACTCACTTAGGTTTTTTTATCGATTAATACCTAACCGTTGAATTTCTCAATTTTTTCATCAGTTAAATTAATGTAAAATTTTCACCGGCATTCGCCGTGCAATATGCATGTATTCATTAGTTTCATTTTAGTTTTTGATTGATTTTTACGTCTGAAAATTAGATTTCTTTCATAGACCGTACAAATACCTAACTGATAAATTCAATTTATCTTATAACGCGTATAGGACGGAGAAAAAATCAATTTAAATCGATTTAATCCTACGTGTTTTGTTTGAATTTAATACAAGCACTCAAAACGTATAATGCGTTAAGTTGCGTAAGACTTATAAGCTTAATCGTTGAGTTTAATTAAAAAAAAAAAAAAAAAAAGATTTCCTCAATTGAGTTGAAAAATGTTCATTGATCCTAATCCGGTCGTGAATACATAAACATATTAAAGAGGTACACGCCACTCTCAGGGAGGAACTCGTGGGTTTCCAAAAGCAGTAGCGCTAAAAATCGATACCGCGTTCATCCGGGACATTTTCACGAAACAACTAACGACACCACGCACGACGCGGCAAAAGAGTACCAAAATACCCACTATTTATTATCAGACACATCGGGCGACACGTCGTCGTGCCGTCTTTTGACGGGTCAAAACGAACGCGTTTACATTATGCCCGCACGGAAATTTGACGTGTTATTAAAAAAAAAAAAAAAAAAGCGGTACGTGGCGTGCGCCTCACGTTCAGGTCCGGGCGACGTGGGTGACCCGTGCCCGGAAGTCCCTTCCCGAGAATATAACAGTCCCGGCCAATGTCTTTTCGGGAAATTTCCTGTTTCTGAGTTTACTAACACACACACACACACACACACACACACACACACACACACACACACACACACACACACACACATACCATACAAACTTACGTCTGTTTTGGATTTAGTCTTATTAAATCTCACCGCATTGCAATTTATGAAATTCTTTTAAATGTATACATTTCATTTTGGTAAGTATTTCTAAAATAATTGTGTGCAGTTTTATATTCATTCATTTTTTTTATTTGTTATGATTGTAATTTAATCATGTCATGCTATTAATGTCATAGAACCTTTTATAAAATATTTACTATTTACACGCGTAGGTTACGGTGTCTTTTTCACTTTGTTTTTTCATATTTTCTTAAAAATATCGTAGAATCATGTTAGTGATCAACAAATATGTTTCATAATACCAGGGAGTCATATTTAAAATTTTAATTTGCATATTTTTGCATATTTTGTCATTATTTCATATACGTGCATATTTGAGTATATTAGAAAAATCAAGATCATATAATATGGCGATTTTCGATATAATTTTTTAAATAAGCTTAGATAAAAAAAGAACTAATTGGTAAATTTTCCGTTTAAAAATAATATTTTTATTTTCGTTTAGATAATTTACTATTCTATCCGATAAAAGCGAAACATAATATATAGGAAGTGAACTACAGTTGCTCGTCATTTTTCAGGAATTTATTATAATTAACTTGTCGAAATAATACTTATTACAATTATTTTTTTCATATTAATATTACAATTAGATGAATTAATAAAATAAAATACATTTTTAAAGCATATTATAAGTGCATATTTCTTGTTTTTGTAGTGCATAAGTGGTGCATGCATATTTGATATTTTTAAGTACCTACTAAGAAGTCTTCAGCCTTAGTGATAATTATATAACGTGCAACAAGAGTGCCGAACCCGTAGCTCCCAGCTCGTTGGCTACATTAAACGCGTGCGTATTGCTAAACAAGGGTGGATGAAAAAACGAGTCTGCGCGATAAATTCGCGACCATACATTTTCGACTGGATATTTACGACCAAATGTCATTCGGTTTTCGTCAGGTGAAAATCGACTCATTATTTTATTGATAAATACGTAAAGTAACGTGATTATTGTTTTGAAATTTCCGACTAAATTTAATCGACACGAAACGTTCGATAAAAAATTGTTCGAACGTTTGTGGGACATCAAACGCGTGCGGATCAAAATCAGTACGAGTCTGTATAATATGCTTTTGATACGCGAGTGCTGACACAATGTTAATATGTTTAACTCGATATTTTTGATCATACGTTTTCAGCTAAATATTTTCGACTTAAAATTCGACAAAGCTTTTGGTGACGTTTTGTTTCCGACACGATTATCGCAAACGTGACTCGTCGGATCCAATGAGGTATTTAGGGAGATGGCTAAGTGGAATCTAGAGCTAATCAAATTTCAAGTAGGCGCCATAGTCCTTTAACTATTTTTTCCCGGGGGAAAATAAAAACGCGTCACTTACTCCTCTTTCAAACACAGATCTGCCCACGAGTCAAATGTGCCTCGAGTGAGTTACTTCTTCTCGGTGAAAGCACGTAAGTAGTGTCGATTGCTCGAACGTCGACGAACTGCGGACGTCGGTGTCCAATGGTCGTACGAAATGGCGGATTTCTCGACGGATACCGACGGATACGTCGGATTATTAGTAGAATTGGTATTGTTTTAATTTTTTTTATCAGATTTTTATCAGAGCATACGTACTCTGATTAAAATCAGTTTAGCGCGTCACGAGTGCGTTTTATGATGTGATATCACGTAGTTAAGTTTGAGGTCGATTTCAAGAGCCTTACTATACATCTGAACGTCGTACAATGGCGAAAATCAGTCCGGCTCGGCGGGGGAGTGGATCGCCTCCGTCAATTTACACATTTGAAACAAAGGGAAACCGCACGTCTCTTTGACTCACCTTGACTAAACAAAGGATATCACGTTTGTGTCATACCGGCGATGGTATGAAGACATTCTGTTTGAATAATATCGAAACCGTTGAACTTAATCATTGATTTTTCCGACGGCAATAACACATCGTCTGAAAACCACTACAAAAACACCATGGGTATAGTCTCGGGTCTTAATCAATTAGTCTTATCGTATTTAGTCACCGACAGCGTTTTTTTATTTATTTTTTTTTTAACATTTAATATTTATAAATGCGAAACTCGAACAACTCCGATCAATGTGAATACGAATAGAAAATAGTTTGGGTGGTTGATTATGACTGTGAAGCCTGTGACGTTCATAAATCCGACTACGCAGTTGGTACTGTTTGTATTCAAAACTCGAGCACTGTACACCGATATGTATATCAGTGTTAATTCACTAATGATAATCAGAACTATATTAATGCCATTCGAGAATGTTAACGATGAATTGATCTCGGAATATGTATTCAGTTACGACTCGAACTCATTTCTTGATCAAAAGACGCCATAACATTACTCCAAGTCAAAAACACGTTATTATAGGAACTCGACCCGACATAGACGTAGTTTATTTTATGCGAGTAACTCTTTCAAATGAATAACGCCCGCATCACAGATCGGAGACACTGTCAACTGTTATTGGCTTGTTGTCAAATATATTAGCTAGGTGAATCGCATTTTTTATTAAATCATAATATATTATGAAATGCATGTCATTTGTGATGAGATTTCAATCGTGCCTACTCGTATGCAGTAAACTAGAGAAAGAGAGAGAGAGAGAGAGAGAGAGAGAGAGAGAGAGAGAGAGAGAGAGAGAGAGAGAGAGAGAGAGACGGCAGACAGACAGACAGACAGACAGAGGGTTTTTACTTTTATATTTACATCATTTAAAATCAAACAATGAAATTTATTATATTTATGTACCGATAAAAGCGCGCATGATGTGCACCTAGCGATGATCTTTTATTACGAACCATTCGATTGTGAATTACATTTCAATGCATTTTATGTGTTTTGGTATTTTTTATTATTATATACGTATCAGTAGATTTTGTATTTGTATGTTTGATAAATGTGTTATGATTTCTTTGAATATATTTTTATTTGACAGTGTCGTAAATTAATGCAATGCATTTTGACTTTAGTGTGTCATTTATATTTTTATTACACTATTTATATGCTTTTTTCTTCACATAGTCACGACATTGCTTAAGTTTTTTGCAAGTCTTTCTCGCTCATTATATATTATAATCATGTTACAGTAATTGTATTACATCACAAAATAAATAACAAGATATAATTCAATGAAATTAAAATGTAATTAAAAAAAAAAAAGTACAGTCGACAAAAGAAGAATTTTTAAATTATCGAGTTAAATCGACGTTAAAAACGTCGTCTTTTGTTCGAATGATAATAATTACTGTTACAAGTTCCGTTTGTATTTGATTACATAAAAAAAAAAATACATAAATAAAGAGTAACAAGTATTACTGTCCACTACAGACTGGCCCACCACTAGCCGGCCTGGGAAGCCAAAATAGTGGGAGGTGCCCTGATTAATGGGGACCGGGTTGACCTACCGACGTCAACTTGAAACCTAGTCGGTGCCACGGGAGAGGGGAGCCCCACTGTACGCCCGTCCGGCTTGCCGTCCGGGACTCAGTGCCCCTCAAGGTTGAGGAGCCTACCTCGGCTGAAACGTGGTGGCTGTGGGACCAGCGTGAAGATAGTGGAATGCCAAACCACTGGACCACGTGGAGGGTCGGACCCAAAGAGATCTCGGTCTCTCCGGCCTCAAATTGGTACGGCTTCGGCCGGTGCTGGTGGTCCATAGACGACCCGGGACCGATCGTCCGGCTTGCCGGCGTCGCTCCCGTACGTCCTCGGCCCGCGAATAGCGCCTAGCGCTAACATGCGGACCGTGTGATCGTAGGCGAAAGCCAAAAACCCGGGAATCACGTGTCCACTACAGTACATTTTTTCGAAATTCTTTTCGACGAGTACACTTTCATTTGTCGAGCGCGTTATGGCGTCGCTCACGTACACCAAAAACGGATTCGTTAATAATAACGCACGAACGCGTGTGTTTTTCGTAAATAGTTCAACAGTGCAACGCGGTGTCGATGTGATTGAATAAAACATAAAACATAACGTAATTTAATATAATACGACATATTGTTCTGGTTTGGAAACTAGGCGGGCGATTGAAATCTGATTTTAAAACTTCGTGTCCGTGCGACGTGTTAAAGTCGAACCGTCGACTCACGGTCCAAGTTGGCGTTTATTTTTTGGGTGGAGCGACTCGGGCGGGGTTTTTTCGAAATCGCAGTATTTTACTGATTATGCGATTTCGTATTACAGTAGAACCTCGATTTTACGAACCTCCGTTGTACGAACCCTCTATTATCCGAATTACAATAATTAGAGTATCGGACCGTTCTGTTATCCGAACGTTAAAACTCGTTGAAGCACTCGTATCCGCGGCCGGTTTATCGAATTTATCATAACTTTTGCTTTTGGTTTATTACTAGTACATATTATATATATGAATGTACGTGTGTGAATCGTTAGTAGATAATCAAAACGTAATGGGTTCATCAATTAATTCGTCTTAAACGTTTGCGAGACTTGGCTGCAAAAAAGCGCGTTGTAGCTCATCGTCAAATGAAAATCGATAATTTTGTCAAAAAAAAATATAATAAACATAATAAATATAAAGTATTTACAGTGGAACCTCGATAACTCGAATCGGTTGGGGGCGAAAAAAAGATTCGAGTTATCGAAAATTCGACTTATGGAAAACCTCAGTAACTCGAATCTGCAAAAAAAAATTCGAGTTATTGAAAATATTTTTTTTATTTAAAAACACAAAGACTTCAATTTTTTAATTATTTATTTATGTATGTATTTACTAATAAATGTATAATGTATGTACTATGTAGGTATGTATATTGTATAAAAAAATTAAAAAAGTATGTATAATGTAATGAATAAAGTAGACTAAAGTAGAAAAAAAGAACTATTACATTTAAATAATAAAGAACTATTATATTTTATTATATAAATTCGAGTTATAAGCTAAAATTCAACTAAAATTACTTCGACTTATCGAGAAATTCGAGTTAGCGAAATTCGAATCATCGAGAAAATTTATCACACATATCATATATTGGAAGCCAGGGGCCAATGTATTCCTTCGAGTTATCGAAAATTTGACTTATAGAGGTTCGAGTTATCGAGGTTCCACTGTAAATGTTAAAAAAAAAAAAAAGTATTTGCAATATCCGATTCTTTGCGTATCTGAACTAGGTTCGGTCCCAATTAGTTCGGATAATCGAGGTTCTATTGTATCATATTTATGTCGAACGTTTTTGACATTTTTATTTTTGTTTTTATCACTCCGAGTACACAGTCGAATGGTAATTGCGTCTACGCGTGAACGAACGTTTGCGCCGAACGTGTGTTCCGAGGTTAGATGCGTCGGTCTGGCCCATCACATTGGTAATGGTTTTTAAAAGTGCCCTACTGCGAGTAACACCAATACGATTTCATAAAATTCGTAAAAAAAAAAAAAAATCCGAAAGTGGCTTTGGTGTTGCATCAGAGTAATTGTTGGATTTTTTCAGATTTTACTACGGTTATTAGCGCTTGAGTTGAAATGGATCTATGTAAAACATCGATTAATGACGAAAAACCGAATATTAATTATTCACGTCTGGAAACGGTGAGCTAATATATATATATATATATCCACATAGTGGTGCCAGGGAAACGTTTCCCCAGCACCACTTTTCTCTCCAAATTAACTTTTCTGAATTTTTTTTTTACCGTTAATTGTACCATAATTATACAAATTATGGTACAATTAATGAAACAATTTTTTTTGAAAAATTCAAAAATGGTGGTGCCAGGTAAACGCACCTATATATATATATTTTTTTTTTCTACGGCGTTTTCAGTTTTGACTTTTGTCGCGGCCACTAAACGATCGAAACAACACCAAGGCCTGTGGGAATCGCCACGTGCGATGAACCAGACCGACAACGGGACGCCGCCGCCGCCGTAAATAACAACCAAAAAAAAAAAAAAAAAAAACAAACACTGACAATAACGACAAAAAGTTTTTTTTTAATCACGTGCGACAACCGTATGTTATATTGTACAACAGGTCATTGTTACTTTATCGGACGATTATTGTCGGGACTTGTCGCCGGGTCGTCCCCTGAGACGTCCACCGCCCGTGTGTCTTCCGGTCAACTCGTCTCGCCACCGACCGCGGTCGGTCGCGCGCGGTCCACGCTTTGTGGTCGATCGCCGTCCGTCCGCCGGAACCAGCCGCTCAACCTGTTGGCCGCGACCTTGGCGCCGGCCAAACCGTACAGGACCGACGTGGGCGCGGCGCTCGCGGCTTTCCGGAACAATCCCGCGGCGGTGCTCTCGTCTTGTCGGGGGGAGAAAAACAAAAAATAATAATAATAATAATAATAACAAAAACAAGCCGGTCGCACGTTCCTCCGGACGAGACGGCTGGTCGTGGCCGGTGTTCAAATCGCGACGTAAACTGTTTTTACGGTGTAATCGTCGATACTGCTCGTCCGGCGCAAGAACGTTGCTTTAGTTACGGATTCTTCCAGGAAACGGAGACGACGTATAAAGAAGAGGAATTTGTAATCACGTTTCTCAAAAATATCAACTTTATTACTACACTCAATTAAAATACCAAGTTAAATAACATAAAATTGTAAAAAGGTTCTGTGAAGTATGTATTCTGTTGAGGCTAATACCAGACTGACGGCCTCGGTCATTTCAATGGCCGACGTCCGTCCACGTCCGGGTAACATGCTGTCTCAGCATTTGTTTGGTGTGACATTGTACATGTTACTACCACTACGAATTATTAACAATACGAACACAATGTTATCCAGGGGTTCGTAACACTTTCGACAAACGATTCCGAGCAAAAAAAAAGAAAAATAATCATCTCAAAGACCATAACAATTATTATCAACGCCTATACGTTTTCGTCTCCGACCCTTTAGTGGTGGATCACGATCCGAGAAACGTGCTGCACCGCTAGAGGGGACGAGACAAAGTTATTGACATTCGAAAGAAAGGTTCTTAGAAGAATATAATTAAATATGTTCCCGTACCTAATACGGAAACAGGGCAGTACGAAAGGAGATCTAATGCAAATGTTGAAAGAATCTTTAACGGACCAGATATCCAAAAATATCTCGTCTCAGAGAGACTGGAATGGCTCCGGACACATATGAAGAGATCAGGACAGCCTAATGAGAAAAGTGACGGTATCTATTTACCAAATAAAACACGCCCCAGAGGAAGACCACGTCAGCGTTGGCTAGATCGAGTAAAGGAGGATTTGACGCGAGCAGATGAAACCGCAATAATTGAAGATGCAGACAACAGAGACCGAAGGAGAGGCTTAGTAGAAGCAGCGTAGCAGCGAAGGACCTTAATGGCCGGTAGAAACTAAAAAATGTTTTTTTAAAGATACGTTTTGTCGGCGTCACCTCAAACCCAGCCCCTCCGCCGACCTAACCTAACCTAAGACGCCCTCGGGTGTGATGGTGACTCGGTGACGTGCAGTTACGCGCCGTCGTCGTCACACGACGTCGACGTAAAAAAGAAAAAAGCAAAAACAAAAAAAGTTACACAGAAATTCATACTACACGGGTCGGATCGCAAATGATCGAACTGTCCTAGCGGTCACGACGGACTTTACCCAACGTGTTCGGTGGCGCTCGGGTCATCTGATCGGCTTCTCTCGCAATCTCTTCGTTCACGTTCTTCATTCGCTCGTTGGCTTTTCTCAGGCCGACTTGGTAAGTGGCCGACAACGCGTTGGTCACCTTAGTCGATACGTTTGCTGGATAGAAAAAAAAAAAAAGGTTAATAATTTATTTACAATATTTCGGAACCGTTCGAATTCGAAAAACACCCGTAAATCCGGCCTAGTTTGTGACACGAGTCCACGAGCTTTATTCAAGAGCCCCTTGCTTTAGTACAGGCGGAATAAAGTTAACGATAATTATCTATACGTTATTCACTGAAGTCAGTAGGGGGAAATAGCCAATACTAAGTCCCCCGCAAAACTTCCTAAAACTTCCCCTGCCTTACCCCTCAAAACGTCACCACTCACCGCGCCGCCGTCGAAACCCAACCAAACCTAATCTAGCCCCCTCCCTGCCTTACCCCACGCTACATACTTCACTGACATGGATGAAGTTTTAGGAAGTTTCGTGGAGGACCTAGGTATTTTCCCTTACTACGGACCCGAGTTCTTTCAATACCCTTGTTAAGCATCTATAAGGGTGATGTTGACGTTTTGCGAAAATTTCGAGTTGCTTGGAACACACATTTTGGAGGTATGGTCGGGAAAATGACTGAGAAAAAAGACCCAGTGCCGACCAGATAAAATTTCTGATTTATAGACAGTACAATATTCGACTGTTCGAATTACGGTTTTTCGAATTTGTTTTGATTTTTATTAAAAATAAAAACCATTAAATATCGCTCGATAATTAAGTGTTATTCATTTTGAAAAAAAAAAAAAATATTTGATTTAATCACCACCGTGTAGGCGCGTATGTGAAATTGGCGATTTTAAACCGAATTCAATTCACGGCTGTACAGTGGTCACAGCGGAGTACAATCGATTACAATGATATTACCTATCGGTGTCGTAGTTTAAAAACGAGGTTCAAAGACGCCGGAGACGGGCGAGAAGAAAACGTCGGGCCGTTGAAAACCGCTCCTTACCATTCGCGTCGGGGTTTTTAGCGTATTCGTCCGCGACTTCTTTTTTCAACTGTCCGACGTCTACGCCCAGGTAATTTTTCAAGCCCGCGTCCGCTTTTTCTTTCATCGCGTACAGCTTTTTGAAAAACTCAACGTTGCCCAGCAAATCGTACACGCTCAGTTGGTCGACTCCTTTTTCTGTGAAAATCGCAATTATTCATAAAACACGCAAACAACACAATATCATAACATCGATACGGCGCGTCGTTAAAATATTAAAAACATATCACGGTTCGAGTGGGCTTTGCCGCGTAAACACGTCGACCATCGATAGTGCGTGGCGACAATCAGACGTCACGACAACGTTATTTTTCGTCGCAATTACCTTTTTTCATCTTTCTCAACTCGTCGACCAGCGAGTCCATTACGTTGGCCTCGGGGCCGGCCAAGAATTTCAACATGTTTATCTTGACGTTCGAACGGTCGTTGGACGGGAATATTTTCGACATGAGATCTTTGTCGTTGAGCGTGTCGATTATGTTTCCGGTGTTTAGTTTCGGTATCTTCATGCGGTCTTTGACTGGGAAAAACAAAAAACAGAGAAAAGCCAAAAGTTATCGTGTCGAATGCAACGATGTTAATATATATTTGTCGACAATCTCAATAGAAATATCGAATAGCAGTTTTAAAAAGTAAATATTGATAAATCGTTTTTGAACATCAATTACGATATTCTCGTACGATTAAAGATTTGACTCGACAGTGGCAGGTTACCGACACCGTTCGCTACGGATGTTCGTATTTTTTTTTGTCGTATTTATATTTCGGTCGATTCGAACCGAGAGTTCAATAAAATTGTCAGTAACACGTCTCGGCCCGGAAAAAACCACTAAAAAAAAAAAAAAAAAAGAAAATCTACTACGGATTTTCGATTCCGTAGTGAATGTATCGTTTAGACGTTTCGAATTCCACTTAAAAAAAACTTTTTTTTTCTTTTGCGGTTAGTGTTCTCGAAATTTCTGTCGTGACATTTCAACGCCCAAAAACTTGGAGAAATCGAATTCGAGCCTTTGGGACGACCGTATTTGAAACCGATAATTGGTATTTGTGGTGTAGAGTAAAATTATATTTCGGGACACACAGTACCGTCTGTAAACTCGCTCTACTGTGCGACCGGGTCGATCAGATTTTCAATATAAAAATATGGAACACACTCCGACCGACCGTTTATTTCGAGCTACGTAGAGAATGTTTATAAAAATATCGATTGCGTCACTTGTGGTTTAAATTTGTATCTCGTATCCGAAATAATCTCCGTCAAATCATATAAATTATTTTCGTTTCCAGTGCACGAGATACGAAGTGTGTTCAGGATATTTTTTCAGCGGGGGGGGGGACGTGAGATGATCGGTTTTAAACATCGTCGAAAAATTATCCGCACCTACTGGGTACGCCGAACAGGAATGCATGTTTTTGGTTCGTGCACATGATTAATGTGCACGTGCGATGAAACTTATAGTCGTCACGACAGTGGTATTAGTTCGGGGAAGACTTGGGGGACTATAGTCCCTCTAAATATTACTGCAGCCTCCCCCCGAAATTTTGTTTTCGAAAATTGAAAATTTAAGTGTTGTTACCGTCAATAGTCATCACGAACATTTTATGTCACGTTACGTGGCAGCACTGCTGTTTTCCAATATTGCCCTAATCATTTTATTTGAAAAATAGCGATTCACTATAAGAAAATACGAGTTCAGTAAAATTATCTTTACTGGTTAAAATCATAGGTATCTATGGCAAATACTCCGACGAACACGAGCTAGATTTTATTTACACCAAACAGTCATTGTTTTGTGAATTTCGACTGTTCCGAACTTACATGTTTACATTGTTGATACGAGTTTTAACACGTTAAATAAGTTTTTCTATATTCAACATCAAAAAAAAAGTCTAGCCACGGTGTTCATCACGTGCATTAAATACTGTTTCTAACGTCACCGACGAAAATTTGAATTGTGATACGATCCAAGACAAAGAAGATCCGAGGAAAATCTTTGAAGAATCAGAACTGAAAATTCACAAGAGATTGTCAAGTCCCCCATTTATTAGCTCGTTCTGCGCCAATGCTAAACGCGATCAGAATCATTAAAGGTTTAACGGAAAAGTTTGTTCGCATATTCCAATCACATTGAGGCCGAAAAAAATATTGTCCGATATAAATTATTGTGCCCGTACGTTTTGAATTTTGCTAAACCCACTCGTCAAAAGATCATATTAACGTGAACCGCGTGTATCTCTTGTTTTCCGAGTATTTTTAGAACACCTTTTCTCTCGATTTGTCAAAACAAGATCTGTCTCGACATCGCGTCTGAGCTGAACCCCACGACGACGGTACGAAAGTTTTCAAACACGAAAACGAAACGTGTGTCATAAATAGGGCTGGGATTTCGATGCACTTTGCATTGTTTTCAAAAGCTTACTGCAATGCTCGTCTCGTCACAATTTTTTTTTTATGTACATTTGAATGAGAATAAGAAAGTTTATTTTGCACTTTTTTGCATTTTTTGGCATTTTTCAGCATTTTTAAGTTGTTAGGTCATTTTCTTAATTTTTTAATGCAGATTAGAGTTTTTGGGGCATTTTTTGAGATTTTGGAAACAAAGTGTATGAATTTGAAATTTATTTTAAGATTTTTAAATAAATATATTTGTGTATAACTTTTTTTTAGATTTATACTAAAATTATGTATTTACAGTTTACGCTTGTAATAGAATTTTATAATTCATTTTTTTAAACGTTTCATTATAATTTATACTAAAATTATTAAAAATAAAAAAATTTTAGATCATAAAAGCATTTTTTTAGGGCATTTTTTGGGGTTTTTTAGGGCATTAAAATCCCAGCCCTAGTCATAAATAATAGTAATAATAATAATAATAATAATAATAATAATAATAATAATAATGATAATAATAATAATAATATGACAACCACGATTTTTCCGTGATTAGCCATCGTTCGCCGGTGAAAATTCGATACGAGTAGAATTTTTTTGTAAAAATGTCATACGCTGACCAATATATACTCGTCGACCAACTTTTGGAACGGATTCAATTTTTTTTATTTTTTTATTTTTTTTTATTATTTTTTTTTTTTGACGGGATAAAACGTCAACAGCCGCGGCACACGACTCCGTGTGTATTAGCGCCTGTACAGCCGAGACCCGCGTAAAATGTGTCATTTCGAAGTCGCGTGGAAACGACGAATAGTAATATTGTCTTTGCATAGTCTTAATAATGGCGGCCACGGGTTCCCGCGCCGGAGATAAAAGCGAACTGACGTTATTCTCGAACGTACTTTATAATATAGGTTTTTATTAAAAGACGATTTTATATAATATAATACGTGCATCGCCGAGCTCTGGAAAACAAATAATACTGCATTATCGATTTTAATAATAATAGCGCACTCAATTTTTTTATTTTTTTTTTGGTTTTCCACATTCCAAAGACGACGTAATATTTCATCGCGTGAGACGTATTGAATAGTGTGCCGGCGTACGCGAATTGTTTTACGAAAAAAATAAAAATCCTAAGTCGATGAATTATTTTTGATTTATCGGCGACAGTGTGTCGTTTACGAACTCATCGACGGAAATATCGTCGTTCTTCGATGTTTTCGATGCACTTCGACGATTGAGGTCAATGAAAAATTTCAAATTTAATCGAATTTTGGGGCATTGAACAAATTTTGGGGCCCGTTCGATCCAACTTTTGAAAAACACAATCCGTTTGGACCAGAATTTTCTTTCTCATTCTTACAAATTAAGGTCTGACTTTGGCATGGTAAAAACGTTGTAAAAACTTTGGCACGGTCGCTTCTTTTAAAATAACTTCTTTCAAAATTAAAAAAAAAAACCTATAATCATGTATACATATATGTATGGTGTAGTGATTTTTCGAAAATAATCAATATATTCATATAGATCATATTATATATGTGTGTAAAATAAATAGATAAAATACGATTACCATCATCAAACGCAATAAAATTCAAGAGTATTATTACGATTACTGTTTAATAAATCGTAATATTCTATGAATATAAATTGGTTCAAATGTGCTACGTTCGATCGATTATATAACTATACAGTCTTATAGGTTTCTACTGGAAAAAGATTGATACGAGAATATCTCTCATTTTAAAAGATACGTTATAGTTTTTTTTTTCTTTTTGCTCTGTTTACGATTTAAAAATTAATATCCATGGCGATATTCAAATAAGGATGCAATTTTCGATATTGTGTTTTTAAAAATCATTCCGAGTAGTTTTATAAATAAAATCCTTAATGCTTCTATTTGTATACAAATGTTGCTTTCTGCGTATTTTCACATTGATTTATTTATTATTTGTTCGAGAATAAGCTCCGCATCGAGAATAATATTATAATATTTCAAAAAACTTTTATTTCTATATAAAGACATCTCTATGTATTCATAAGTTTTCGATCGTACGCGTTTTTAATGTTATGCAGCCACTTTTTATTTCGCATTGAATTCGAAAAAGACGTGTAATAAACGCGTACGCTCGGTGCGCTCGGCGAATCGTATATAATAACATAAGAGAACCGTATTCATTAAGTTTGCATTTTTGATTTCGCATCGTACAGACGTTCGTATCATGTACGGCTAATTCTATATAAAAAAAAACAGATTCGCCTAAAAGAATTTGAAAAATAAAACCGCGTAAAAAACAAAATTTAATTACAAACGTGACAAAAATTAATCGACTTCGTAGCACAGTAATATTATTGCAAAATCGTTGTGTTCTCTCCACTGTAGTTTTCGCGTGCTACGATATCTGACGAATCACTCGGTTTTTATTTCTCCTCTTTCTTCCCGCGCCACGCGGAAATCGTCAAGGAAAACGTGTCGAAACAAGGTTTTGAGATTTTCAAACGCACGTTATGGTTTCGCTTCGGTTCTCGTCCGTTTCGGTTTCCGATTCACCGGCGACGACGGCAAAAGCTCGGCGTGAGCGGCAAAATCACAGGCCCTCGTTGACACCGCGTTGCTCCGGCTTCGTCCCTCCGGAGACGGTGGGTCCCGCTGGAGGACGGTTATTATTAGGGCTGAGGACTTCTAGTACTTAAAAATCTCAAAATATGCACAATACGCACTTACGAAAAAAAAAAACAAGAAATATGCACTTATAAAATTATGCTCTAAAAATGTATTTTATTTTATAAATTCATCTAATTAGAATATTTATAGGAAAAAAAATTGTAATAAATATTATTTCGATGAGTTAATTACCTAGGTAATATACCTAGTTAATATACCTAGGTATAATAATAAATTCTTGAAAAATGACGAACAACTGAATTTCGCTTCCTATATATATTTCGATTTTATCGGATACACAGAAAAATATCTAAACCAGGGGGGTGTAACTCTTATAGGCAGATCTGATACATAGTTTTGAGACACGCGGCATACCAACAAAACTAAAATTCATTAGCTCGTAAAATTCTTTTCGTATGGCTGCACTGTGTATCACATGACCTAACGGTCGTTTAGTGTTTGGACTTTGGATCATAGAAAAAAGATGATCTTCGTAAATTTTATTGAACGTTCACTTGTTTACACCCGTGAAGCAAGTAAACTGCGTTTTGTGATTCCTGGCCTTTGTTATTTTTCTTGCGTTATTTTGTTTTCGTTTTGTGACTATTAACACTGTTGTTAGTTGTATATTTATTAGTAGTTTTTTTCAAAATAATAATAAATATGCCTTCCAACAATTGTATCGTCATTGGATGTGATACAAAGTATACCGATAAACACATCATACGACATCGTTTTCCTAAGGACGAAGAGACTTGTGCTATATGGGCCAAAAAATATAAAAAAAAATGATGGTATTGATTAGTAATAACATTGATTTTAAATACTAGTATTTATATATACTTAGTATTTATAATCAATGGTAATAATAAATAAATAATATGCGATAACAAAAGTATCGATTGTGTGAATAATCGATATTATATAAATCGAAGTTATCGATTGTTAAAACTTGAGACAACCACGGGGAGCGCTAAGATAGAGCTCTGTATCAAATCGTGCTGTGGGAGTTGCCTTTCTATATGATCTATTTTCTATGATCTAAACGATAGTAAAAATATTATTTTTAAACAGAAAATTTACCAATTATTTATCTTTCATCTAATTTAATTAAGCTAATTTAAGAAATTATATCGAAAATTACTAAATATGATCTTGATTTTTCTAATACAGTCAAATATGTATTTATATGCAATAATGACAAAATATGCAAAAATATGCAAATTAAAATTTCAAATACGACTTCTTGGTATACTGAAACATAGTTGTTGATCACCAATAAAATACGGTCTTTCTAAAAAAAAAAAATGTGAAAAAACTATAAGTCCTCGGCCCTAGTTTTTATAAACCCGCGACCGGTTGTGAACGACGCTCGATGCGAACTCGGGATGAGATCACGTGAGAATAGACTTCGAGTGCACCGAAACAGGCGCTGCTCGTTCACGTCTCTCGGCCGCTCGGGTTCGCGGTTCCGTCGATAAACGTCGCCGGTGGGTTTTTATGACGAGCGGGTCGACGGTGTCCGTACGTCCGAATCGAATGTCACTGGAGAGACGGCGGCCCCGTATTGAAATATAAGTTTTCACGACCACTAGTGGCAGGGGGGGGGCGAAAAAAACCCACCTCGACGTCGTGAAAAAGAATTTCACAGGTACGACTAGAAATTAGGAAAGAAAGAAAAAAAGCGTTTGAAATTTCCACGCGTAATAATTGAAATATTTTAATAGTTATTCACTTGTCGTATTAACGACGACGTGAATAGTATTTTGTATTCCGTTAAAAAGTCAAAAACAATACCGTTTTCTTCTTACCGGTTTCGGGTATTAAATTTTCTTCCCGCACCATCTAAATGAAATAAAATTTTTTCCACCATTATCTCGAGCGTTTATTATTTATTAATATAATATTTATAATGTACCGACAATCTGTACACACACGAACACACACAATACTTACGATAGTGATATAGGTCATTAAACACAGGAATTTCAAAATGTCCATCGGTAAACCTAGAAAAGAAAACGAATACCTCAAAGTAACGAAATATGCCAAAACTAGTTATGATGAATTTAATAAACAAAAAAAAAAAAAAAAAAAAAAAATCATAAAAATAAAAAACGTTGGCGATTCCACTGCATAGTGTAGTGCAAAGCGTGTTGATATTATTCGCTGAAATCGATGTAGAACTTGATAAAAAAAATCACGTGTTTCGAACGTTCGAATCGATTTCACGGGAAAGAGTATTAGATTTTTCGATTTCTCGGAAAAGAGTATTTCGCACAACTAAAGCAACGTCATAGACCAGTGGTTTTCAACCGGGGTGCCGCGAGCGCCATTTAAGTGTGCCGCGATAAATCTCCTAATAGTTTTATAATTTTGTATTTGACTGCACTATTATCGATGTTAGGTAAAAATCAAGGCTTTGCACCCGAATGGTTCTTTCGGGTTTTGGGTTTCGAGTTTTTGAATTTTAAATTGGGTTTTCAAACGGGTGTATAAAGGAGTAGGATAATTCGGGTTTTGAGTCCCCACAAATAAATTCGTGTTATCGACCCATTTTTAGATTTAAAGTGGAGGGAGGAATTTTTTGGTTTTACAATGTTAATTTGTTTTGGTGCACACTTTTTCGAGTAGTAGATTTGGTCCAAAAGATTTATCCAATATCTCTATAGATTAGAAATCACTTTGAGATGGTAATTTAGAGAGGTAATTTTTCTAATTTCTCTGTAGTTTTTCCAACAATGAAGAAAAATTCTGGTTTTTTTCAGGTTTCGGATTAATTCGGGTAAAAAGCCTTGGAAAAACTGATAAATTTCAACCATAAAGGCTGAAACATTAATCATAGATACATATGATAGTGTTCAATATTAGTATGCCCGTCGCAGCCGTTTCTATCGTTTTACGTCGCGTCGCAGAACGTTTAATTATCTTACATAGTGTATAATATAATATTATGCTATTATATGGATTGGTGTGCCGCAAACATTTTTTATGAGATAAAGTTTGCCGGATTGTCAAAAAGGTTGAAAACCACTGTCATAGACATACACCAGTGTGGGAGATGACCCACGTAACGTTTCCGTTTACTTCGATAAATTTTACCGATAACCGACTACGACGACCTCTCAGACGTTTGTCGGTACCGCTCGATTCGTATTGTGAAAATCGAACGTTTTTTAAGTGTTGAAAGATACCGCGAACGATGTCGTCGATTTGTTGAGTTCGGTTCAAAACGACAACAGCTATGATAATAACACGTCGACGCCCGGTGGCGTATTTTCGATATTATATCGGGAGAGGTTTTGAAAACCTGTTCGTTCCAACGGTAAAACAATTAATTCATTTTGGAACAACCGGCCGGGTGGTAAAACGTTAAAAATTAAATCGTAACCGAACGAATATTGGTAGTTTAATACGTAATTATTAATATTACACGTTCAGCGAATATCACTCATCCTATTAAAATACTAGTCAAAGCAGTGGCGTAGGAGGTCTCGCTGGAGCCTCTGGAAAACTTAAAAAGTGCCACCTTTTTACCAACTAAAAAAATCGGACGGTTTTTTTTCAAACCAGTAATAACATGCGTTAAAAATGTAATTTATAAAAATGTCTAATTAAAAATTGTTGTGTTTTCTATTTGTATGAAACCATTCGACGACTAGGATGCCACACAAAAATCTCTTATAGAAACACATTATTTACGTGCACTCACTATAGCACAATTTGTTGTCGTTTATTTTAATTATTTTAGTGTAATATAAACAGTGTTGGGAATAGATAACTAATAATTTATACAGATAAAGATAATTATAATACATTTTATCTAGATAAAGATAAAAATTAGTACATTTTTATCTAGATAAATTTGAGATAATTTCATATTTAATTTTGAAAATATTCAGGATCTACATCCTACAGGTATAAGGAAAAAAAATAAAAATACATAATTTAAAACATTTAAAAATACATGTACTTTTTTAAATAAACTTCATAAAAGATGACAAATCATTATCTGACTTAAAATTAAAATAATAATACGTTTCTGCATTTTTTAACAAATTGTTGCGTATGGCTACTTCATTTTCATGATAATACATATTATAATCTCTTTTCCTGGGCCTTCACACGAGTTTTTCTCAGTAATCTTTTGATTAATTAAAAAAAAAAAAAAAAATTAATTAAATAATATATTTTAAATTTCCTTTTTTTTTCAGGCGATTTAAATAAATTACCTATCTAGATAGGTACTTATAGATAACTAAAATTGTATCTAGATAAAGATAAAGATAACTGAAAATAAATTTATCTAGATGAGATAAAAGATAAATAATCGTTATCCAGATAGATTTATCTAGATATTTCCCAACACAGACTATAAATGAAACAATGTATTGAAATTAAAAAAAATTATTTAAAAAAAAAAACGGCGTAGAAGTTAAACTGATATAATCATGGTTTATTTTACATCAAGTATTAATCCGTCGATAGTATGATTCACAAATTTTTTATCATTGGAAATTATATAACTTTTGTGCTGGCGTACGACAAAGTATAGAAGTTCAAGAAAAAAGTGATTGCAAATCGAAATCGTTATTCGTCTTGACGACGAGGGTCGTATGTGTCGTTATTATTTTTAATATATCGTTGGCAACAAACCGGCATTGTAATATTACGTTTATATTATGTAATATTACAAAATAACTATTACCGTATTATTCGAATTAAAATACCTATTTGGAAGCATGATTATGCGCCCCTTCGCGATTCGTGCCCCTGGTGAAGGCACAGTTTGCCGTACCCTTGCTACGCCACTGAGTAAAAGACGCGTGTGAAAAACTGTGTTACCATTCAACAATAATTATGAAATCAAATAGCAAAGTAACTATACGTAATCAACTAGTAACGTTATATTACTTGTTATGTCCGACTGATTTTTTTTTCTTTTATTTATTAACAAAGCATGTAAAAAACATAAATAATGATTTATAAAAGTTCAAAAAATGTATACGATGGGTGAATTTTTTGTTTTTTTTTTTTTTTTTATTATTCTGCGGGGGTTTGAACACAGGGACCTTTAGATTAATACGCCACTGTGAGTCTGTTATAATATGTACGACGCCCACCCGAATGGGATGGCTCAGCCATTTCGTTACAATTATCGGTCAAAACTATGTTTCGATCTTGAGAGACGTTCGTAACGTTTCGACCGCCACGGCGTGGGATTTTTCCGCTATTTATCTAGCCTCACATAAAACAGATACAGATGAACGTGAATGTACTGTGAACGTTCATTTTCTTCGATGCGGCGATTGAAAAATTGGCAGAAAACGACAATGAGACAAGAACGGTTTTCAAATTTATCAATATTGAACATCGAAAGAGACGTAACTAATAGTCTGATCACAAAAACAATTATTGATAAATGTTCAGCAGTAAACAGAAGATTAGTATGAATTTAATGTTATTTTATCTGATTCAAATGTATTTTATACATATCATATTTGTATTATTATATTAAAAGGACCATATGTTAATTATATTGTTAAATTTTGTATTTGAAGAAAAAGTTGATTTAAAACTGTATTATGGCTTTTTGTATAAAATGCGTTATGATTTATAATGAAGGAATGCGAGGGTAGAGCCACCATAGGCAGCAGGTTTTATACCAAAATAAAAATTAGCCCCTCCCCCCCAAAAAAATAAAACGCTATTTGCGCCTATTCAACCTCTCAAAGTGAAACCGTGTTCTCGCAACGCATTTCCGGATCGACGGAAGCAGACAAAAACACGATGGGCATTTTATATCGACTATATTTTATGGTCGACGGAAACCCTTTTAGATTTTCGAAACACCAGACCACTACTTACTGAAGACTCGCACACGCTTGAATACGATATCGAGTGTTATTGTAAAAAATACAAATCTAACGTAACAAAATAGATGTCTGTAAAAATAAAATACGAAAAATAGCCTAGAATCAGAGTGGTAATAGTACACATTTTGCAACAATTACCAACTCCACGAGTAAACGTATCTATTGTATAGATCATTTTCTTTTTCGATCTCATATTTTTCAAAATGTTTCGTTTCGTTTGATCCACTTAATATTTGGGTTTTATCTACGGTCGAAATAATTAGCTGCGAATTCGGCATACACAACCCTTTAGGTTAATTCAGTAATGACATTTTTTTTCCGCACTCTATTGTTATGCGATTATTCTTTCGGTTTCACCCCGAGCACGAATACACACGTGCTTAAAAAAAAAACCAAAAACAAAAACAAACGGGGGTTTGTTTTTGTTTTTGGTTTTTTTTTAACAATTAGATAACATTTACGTGTTTATTAGCATACGTCGATAACTCACCGGTCGGCAAAAAGAACGTCGCGAAACTAGATAACAGTTGATATTGATTTTTCACCAATGCGTGTCCCGTGGCCAACTTCTTCAAAACGAAAGTTGGTGTCTTCTTTATGACGGCTTTTTTAAACTGACCGGCAGTGCTCATTGACGAGCCTTCATTTCCGTCATCTGCGTCGAATTCACTTTTTACTCAACGCGCCTAATGCTTATTTGTTAACTGTTACTTAGGATTTAAGTTGATAAATATTCATAATTACTATCAGATATTGCATTTTATGAATTCGAACCGAACGAAAATCAAAAAATGTCTATAGCTAACCTGCGATTCGTTTCCACTCCATTAGGTTTTTTTCAGCGTCTGAACTTAAACGCGCCAAATTTTCATTAAATTTTTTATAGCCGACTTTGAAAAGTGCTGCCACCGAGTCTGACAGTGTATGTTGAACCACCGAATCGTCTATTTGATCAGAAGTTTATTGTTTTGATGTTTTCAATTCGTATATCAAATGTGTAACTACTCAACTACTTTAAATAAATTTAAATAATTATTTTTATTTTTATTAAAGTTAACAATATATTTTTTTAAATTTTTACCATTGCTTTCTCATCATTTTTCTCATCATTTATTGACAGATATTTTGTCAAAATTAAAAAAAAGTTTTGCCAACATTAGAAGAGTATATTATGTACTTGTACGTATTATATGTCATATTATACAATATTAATATCACATAAAATACATATTCTAAAAATGTATAGCTATTTAACTCAAAGAAATGGCATGTGAGAATATAACGTATTAATTGTATTCAGTTAAAAAAAATTAGCTCTATAACTTTTCGGTTGCAAAATTAAAAATTCGAATCAAAAATCTGAAATGTGTTAAAATAAATCTAGTACTTTTTTTTCGAAAATTATTTAGTTTGGAGTTATATTTTTGTGAACGTAACGATCTCAATGGTATTTTAAGCGTATTTTAAACTTCTATTGAAAAGCAATTTATTTAGCCACTCAGGAACTATTTCCACATTATTACCAAACCTAAGGTTTGCATCTCAAATCTGTATGTAAGCAATAAATCTATTTGTGTTTCATGTCTGCTGGTTAAAATTAGTATTATTCGTATTTATTTATTTCTGAGTAAAGAATACCGTTATGAAATCACCGAACCAACTACTGTTTTAATATTTATTCGAACAGTGTACGTGTTGTTACACAGCAGAGAGTTCAGAAACAATATATTCTTACTGTTTTGTCGATTATTTCTCTTCTCGTTTATTTCAGCTAAAACTTCGGATTTCACGTTTTTGAGTTCAGGACTCAAATACGAATCCACGTAAGTATTCAAGAAACTTAATCCTTCGTTGGTGAGCTCGTCGGTCAAAAACAAATTTTTCAACGCGTCGGATCGTTGGAGGACAGCGATAAGATGTTTACCATCGATCCCAGCGACTCCGTCTCGTTCTGAAATCAAGACTCGTCATAAGTGCAAGGTTTTACAGGGTTCGACTTTATCTAGTGTTTTTTTTTTCAATAAACGATTTTCTATTTAGTTTGTATGTTTCCACGTGGAAAAAGAGTCACGTTACGAATATGGTTGCTACTTAATGGTTTGGAGGTGTTAACCACCCTCAGTGTCCACTCGTGTGTGCTGTTGGTAGTCATTGATTACATAACATTGTGTTATGTGGTTGTTCTAAGGCATAGATTCCCAAAGTGGTCTATATCGACCCCCTGAGGTCGATTCTGACTTATAAGGGGTCTATGTCAACGAAAATTAAAATTGGGGGTGCACCATGTGTAAATAGGGGTCCACGAGAGTTATAAGTAAAAAATGCATGTCGCAATTTTCAGCACAGTTGTCAATATTCTTACAAAAAAAAAAAAATGAAATAGATTGGAAATCACTGATAGAGGAGATTCGAGGTTAAACCTGACTAATTTGAAGCCAAATATTGAAAATCTACTATCAACGCATCAGGTTCATCCTTCCCATTAAAGATATATATTTCAAAACTAACCTTGATTTTTTTTTATGTGTTATTAAATTTTAATTTGCATTTATTATCGTTTTAATTACTAAAAAACTTATTTGAATATTGTCATTATTAAAGAAATAAAGGTATTATTATTAAAAACAAAACGCTTTTTATTTAAAAAAAATGTACTCCATATTTAGGGGTCTACGAAAATGGAAAAAGTTGGCAAGTGGTCTACGGAGCAAAAAAGTTTGGGAACCTCTGTATCTAAGGTATGCTTGTCGTACGGTTTAGTTGGTGAAAGAAAATACGTTTCCATTTCGTTCCTGTCGTTAAAAACGGTTACCGAGTCGAGAAAGTTCCGAATCAGTGGTGGATTTCAGTGGTCGCGGCGATCACGCCCTACACGTGGGATTTTATTTAGTCGCCAAATATACGATTTTTAGGACTAAACGATTCCCGAATAATTCCCGCGATACAAATACGCTCCTATCCACCACTGTTCACACTTTCGAGTTTGGTGCGCGTGCGTCACGTGCGTAAAAGTAATCGGTAATATTATCATGAGCGTTCATACTGTCGGTCGCGCTGTTCTTTATTTCTTCCATCAGCTGGTCCACTATCGTACTGACCCTGGGACCGGCCAGGAGTTTCAAGGAATCGATCGCCAGTTCGCCTCGGGCTTGCTGCGAAAACAGCTTTTTCAAATTTTCCGGATCCCGCAGCGCGTTCGCCAGATTCACGTTGCCGAGTCCGCTCGACTGAACGACGCTTTGTTGTTCTAAAACGAATAAATACAAAATTAAATAATGTTCGTGATCACCGAAGATTTTTAGATTTTTCGGAAGTCGAAATGGGTCAAACCTCCTATTTTTTTCATATACCAAACCCTTTCGTTTACAGGGCCGATGCGAGGGGGGGCAGCCGGGGCTGTAGCCCTGGGGCCCGGGCTTCAAAAAAAGCCCAGGGTTTGCCCAAGTCCACTACGTCTTGGTCACGGTGTTGAGCCATTTATGGACCATCGGCATGAATCGTGGTAATAACCTACTCATTTAATAGTAGCGTATGCTGTATAGTTATAACAAGACTACAATAAAGTGAATGAAATAAAAGATCGTTCAGCACACTAGCAAGAGTAAATAACTTTCACCGATCAACCATGGCTCGCTCAAGATCGACTTTCAAGCTTAGGTACTAAGCTAAGTATGGAACCTATTCTTGCTAGACAACTGGATTTCAATAGTATTATTGATTCTTTTGCAAACAAAAAAGCTAGAAACGCTATTTTTTTAAACTCTAAAAATAAAACTTTTCAATAATTACTTTGTACCATATTATGTTACATGACTTTTGCAAAACCAATATAACAATAAAATAACACATTTTTGTATCAATAATAAAAGCATCGTATATTTTTATGTCTCAACATTTGTGTATCGATTCTCGCATAATATTTTAATTCATAATTTTATAATATTTTTTCATTACCTCTTCGGTGTACACATTGGGACGACACTGAATGTTAATGGTAAGTTTGATACCTCGTGCAAGAGGGGCCCGGATAAGTTTGTCCCTGGGGCCCTTGATTTCTCTCCACGGCCCTGTTCGTTTATATCGTCGATCGTGTTTTTGTTTTACATCGATTTAGTTTTTAAAAAGGCCACGAATCTATTTTTTCTCGGTGAAAATAATGTTTAGTGTTTGTCAACGTCGACGCAACACGAGCAAGATGAAAGTAAGCACATTATCATACTCAATCGTCCATGGTCGATAATTATTAGAATGGCGCATTTTTTTTTCGCCTTGTTCGCTAATGGTATTCAAAAAACCCGAAAACCCGGGTCGATCTATGTTTCGCTGACAAAAATAATACCTATGATTACGTCATGTTTTGGGAATCGCGTATTCCAGCATGGGCCGTAACCGAGAACGTCGAATAAAAGAATCGAACGCGACCGCGCGCGTAAGTGGTGGATTCGTATAAAACACATCACGGAAAACCATTACTGTCAACACAATTTATTCCGCTCCGAGTAATTTATTTCCATCTCCTGACCTAGTTTTACTTCACACACGAGCGATTCACTTTAGTTATCAAAGTTAAATCATAATATATGTATATGTTTAGACGTATAGCCCTGGTTCGCCGGGTATAAAACGTACGAACAGATCGTTATTCCAATTCGAAATTACAAATTTTCTCGTGATGTAGTTTTTTTTTTTTAATTTTTAATTTTTTTTTTTTTAATTAGTTTCAACATTACATGATTTATCTACTGGCGTAACTTTTTATCGAAGTTCGTGAAACGTTTTTTTTCTCTCGTAATCCCTTACACTACTCCTATTGTTTTTGGAATAATATTGTCTCTGACAATACGACATTATAACAAGGTAAGTTCCATTTCAACTTTCCGAAGAACTCGAAAAAAGTTTGCGAGTATTCGTGACGTAAAAGAAAACGAATTCCACAAGTAGAATATATATTATTATATCCGATCCAATATCCATTAATTATACATGTATACATGTAGTTCGAAATCATTCGAATCTAGTCCGGGCTGCGCCGAGGAGTAACCTACAGTGCAAATGGTTCACGTCCGTCACATTGACTGGAATGGTAATATTTTAACTTGATGTGTGCATTATGTATATTATGTTACGGGTAAAGTGCAAAAGCTGTTAGTGTACACATTACCCGGGTAATGTAAACGCTCATCCATATGAACAGTGTGATTTATACATTATCCACCGTAAATATTATGTAGTGTCCAATCAATTTACACATTATCCGGTGTGCTGTGGATAAAGTAATCGTATAACTACGATCGTAAACTTATAACGTCGGTACAACATGACCGATGCATCAAACACTTAAAACGGTACAGATTTTACACCTTTTTTTTTTTCAACTTCAGCATTCATGCGGTGTTTTCCGCATTTTATAATATAATATAGGTATTCTAATATTTTAAATTTTTTTATATTTTAGTTTACAACATTCTATGCAACTTATACTTTAAATAATTTTTAAAATTATAATTGCCATAGTTTTACAAAATTTATAATATTTGGTTTTGGTCAAAAAGTGAATCGGCCGCGAAAAGGGAAAGGTACTATTTTGGTCGAAAAGGGAATCGACCTTTTTTAAATTTGGTCGAAAAGTGAATCGGCCGAAAAGGGAAGGGTACTTTTTTGGTCGAAAACGGTCTCGCCGGTGTTTTCCACCATGCCCAATACTCAAATGTACATCGTGTAGCTCAAATGTACATCGTAGATATTTTCATTAGTAACGTAGTACAAAACGTTTGTATTACCTTCCAACAACGGCAATATCTATTTATCTTCTTTTCCAATAGTAATGAGGTCGTACCTTTTCGAAATTCGATTTGCCTTGTTACTTGTTATTCCACTCATATTTTTAATTTCCCAAACTATTTCGTTATACATACTTAACTGCCGATAAATAAACTGAATTATTATTATTTTTCATTGACTATTTTATAAAAACACTCGTAAAATTTTTCGCGTAAAGTCATTTTAAAAACCTATCATATCATGTACGTCGCGTGTATTAAGACCAACTAGCACTGTACTAAATATTATCCCGTGTGTTTCTTCATAAACATATTTTATCGTATACATTTTATCAAAGTACTTTACCCACTCTGTCGTAGACAATGTGTAAAATAGCCGAGTAATGTACGAAATAAATGTTTATAAATAGTATTTTTACTTTATCCAATAGGTACAGGTAGTGTACACATTACCCGGACAATGTGAACACTAACCATATTTTGTACTTTACCCGTAACATATATATGAAGTGTAGTACTATATTGAATGAACATATTTTATTGATTGGACGTGGCTGTTATTTATTATAAATATTTTAAAATTCTTACCGTTCGCTAAAGGTGCGTTCGCTTTTTGCATGGCCTACGTGAGAACAAAAAAATAAAAACATGATAAAAAAATAATAATAATAATAATGAAAATAAGTTGACAGAAAGATATAGAGTAGTTCTGTAGATTCAGTAACACAGATAAACTTACCAGCATGAGGTATGGTAAAAAACTTATCAGATGAAAAGGATTCACCGAGAAACCTGGAAAATATTAATTAAAAATGAAAATATAATCGTGCATTCGATCAATAAGACACTGGGTGACACTTTCAGCGTTTCGATAGAAATCAAAAACGAAATTTGGTTTTGCGTGCTGCCCTAAAGCTCTGCTTTGATTTTTAGTCTTGTTTGCTCGCTCCTTGTATATTAAAATATGCTCCTACCGTTAAATCGATGATAAATTTCACGGGCAGTGAGTTGTTAAAGACAAATTTTCGGATAAAATTAAAAAATAAATAACCATTTTGAAAAAAAATGCCACCCAGTGCCATTTTGATGGCAAGCTTTTAAACTCAAGACTCGTGGAAAAGATTTTAAATGAGAATAATTTAGTTTTTTTGTATACATCTGTTTTCACGCCCCCGAAAAGTGCTCTATAAAATACGGCACGAATATTGACATTTTTCGCTGTTAACTCAGTAACCATCAAATATTATCGTTCCGAGAGACAATGTCATATTCGCACGTTATCGTAAATATCGCATGTTTTCCCTTACCGCGTTTCATCATCGACGACGCTAATTTCGGTATCAGAAAACCGTATTGGTTTTTGAGTTCATTTCCTTTGGCAGTCAACTTGAAAACCGTTGTCAGTTTGCTCGGCGATTGCGTGTCGAACTTGGTATTTTCACGGACGTCGGCGATTTCGCTCGGCTTTCCGTCATTCATGGCTGCGTCAAAAACACACTTAATGTATCGCGACGATGATAATAATACGCTCATTTCGTTGCATTCGATACAATATTTTATATCCGATGCGATTCACCACTCGGTAGTGGTGTTCGGGGAAAACCAGCAGAATCTCACCCTGTGCACTGATATTACACCGAAAACTAGTGCTGTACGATGGCGTGTCTCGACTGGTTCGGTCAAAAACTCGCCGTTTTAGGTTTATCGCCATTATATTATTTCTATACCATTACCATAGGCGATAAACTCGGTCACACCATTGTGAGTGAGCCAACACTTTTTTACTCAATGTGACCGACAGGGGCTGCACCCCCGCACCCCCGATTAAATTAATTTTACCTATTTCATTTGTAATGTGAAATATGTAGCCCCCTACGAATAAACCGAATACATTGAATAATCACATACCAACATGAGTAAAAGTAGAAAAATGACATTTAAATATTCTCATTTATACCAAAAATTAATGTTATAATTATTAAAATATATAGTTTTATACGAAAAACTCATAAATTAAAAAACAACGAATATTAACATATTTACGTTTTATAGATTATACCCATCACATTAAATATTCAAAAGTTTATACCATATTATAATTAAATAAGTATTACATTTACCTTAAAATCATATTGGTACTACTAATATCTGAAATATTTGTGAAAAAAAAGAAATCAAATTTTTTTATTTTGAAATCATTTGTGGATTATAAAAGCATTATTTTTGAAGTGGCTAATTAAATGTCAGTAGGCTAAGCCTCCCGTGTCCGCGTGACTAAAACGGCAGTAAACATATAGTGTACTGTTTCATAATGTTTGAACCGACTGGCCGCGACTTGAGCGCAACATTCGAATAGCCCTTGAGCATGGCTGGATTAAGGGAAGGTCTAACAGGGGTGGCAACCCCGGGACCCCTCTCTATTACTAAAATAATAGGGCCCCATAACATTTTGAGCTGACTAAAAATGTTGTGATTACATAACAATTTTGTTATAACTTTTTTTGTTACCAACAACATACTGAAATTATTTGATTTTTTTGTAAATCAGTCGCTAGAGGAATTATTCTCTTGTATATTCACATATTTGAACATGTATTTGACGATCTCGGTTGCTGATTGTTCGGCTGAGAGAGCTTTATCGAAATTAACTAGAGTAAAAAACCAAAAATATTGGACTACTCAAACCCAAGAAAACGTACACATACAAATGTCTTTTTTCTGAAAATGATCTGTTAAAATCTCTAGATTTAAATCAAATACTAAGAGAGTTAGCTTTTGATAAAGCAAGAAAAAAAAGATTGAGAACACATTTATTGTTTTATGTTATTTTTTATAGTCAACAATTTTATTAGTTATTAAAAATTGTGTTTTAAATAATTTAATTGAAACATTGTTTGTTACTATTGACTTCTATGTTTTACTCAAGTCATGAATGGTATTTTCCTACGATTAGTAATTTTGTAGATGCATACTTATGTAGGAAAAATATTTTAAATCTTCATTTATTTAATTATTTTAAAATACAATGTATGAAATAGATAGAAAATATATTTGTCTGCGAGTGACACGAGTGGCTAAGTAAAGTGTTTTGATACGTTTTGTTAAAAGGGCCCATACGAAACTACAGCCCTGGGGCCTAATAAGTTCTTAATCCAGCCTTACCCTTGAGTAGCAATTCGGACGGTCCATAACTTAATGTTCATAATATTCTCAACACAGTGGTGTAACACATTTATACAAATATATTAGTATTTGCTGACCTGTCGTGTATTTACGGAAATTTTCATAAACAGATTTTTTTTCTAGCTTCTTCTAAAAACAATATTATAGCTTAATAATTATAATCAAATTAAAAAAAAAAAAAAAAACATTACAAATGTATAGAAAACTTAAATGCTAAAGCCAGCTTCCAATATAAAGGTAATGATTCGGGTGATGACTATTTCAGAGTAAGTGTTAAGTATAGAACAAGGGTTTGATGTTATATTAAAGGTTTTTAGGAGTTTAAGTAAGATTTTGCGTTTTGAGTGCAGGGATGGACAGTTGAAAAGAATGCGGGATAAGTCACAAAGATTTTCTGATAGGTGTAATGTACGAGTACATAGTGGCGAGTCATTATTAAGTCTAATTTGTACGCGTGTGTTGGTAAGAGTGTGTGGCCTGAGCGTAGGCGATTCAATTGTACGATGGTTGATCTAGGTCAGGGATCGGAAATTGATTTCATTGACGGTCCAGATAATTTGAAAACAAATTTTCGAGGGCCAGAAAAAACTTAAATGTTAGTAAGATAATAATCAACGTATTATGTGTTTTCAAATTAAATCACAGTTTAAGATAATATTAATGTAATCGGTATCGTAATCTCCTATTGCGTCATAACAAATGGATCAAATATCTAAATTCTTTATGGAATTTTAAAATGTGGGGAAAACCGACGTCTAAGAAAAATATTTTCGGCGGTCCGGATATTTCCTCTCCGCGGGCCGGAGATTTGGCCCTCGGGCCGCCTATCGCCGATCCGTGATCTAGGTAATTGGAAATTGTCGAAAGGGACGTTAGGTGCAATATGTTTGTACTTGGCGGCCAATTCTGCTGGAAGATCAGACCACTGTGAGGACCAGATGTGTTTAATATGGTGACGTATAATCGGAACAAAATTAGTATGAGGAATTATTTGTGTAAGAGAAAGACAAATAAGTGCAGTGGACGTTGATTTGACTAGACCGTCGGCTGCTACCTCATTTCCGTGTACTTATACCGATAATATGACTAGGAATCCACAAACAGATGGTGTTAAGATACAAATATACGTGTCTGTTCGTTTCAAAGTGTAGGAAACGAAATGGAAAAAAAACAACTATAATATTATGCAAACATAACGCGTCCTTTATGAAATCGACAATTAATTTATAACAAATGATTACACTGCGTTAAATCGTACGCGAAGACGGCACGAACAATGAGAGTCGCGCGCGTGTATACGCGTAATGTGCACGTAAAGAAGCCCTCGAAATAGTAGTTGTTATTATTATTATTTTTTTTTTTTTTAAATGACCCAATTCGTTCGGGAAGCGCGTCGCGTCGTGTTCGTCGTCGTACACGCGAATAATTTTGTGTTCTACGAATGTCGTCGAGCACGTCACTCGTTTCGGAGAGACGTTTGCTCGTTTTCTATTCATGTCGGAGCCATCGTATCGTCGTCATAATACAATAATGATAATAATAATAACAATAATAATACTACTACTACTAATAATAATAATAATAATAATAATAACAACAACGATAATGATAATAATTTACATATTGTGGAAAACAATGTGATACAATCACAAAGTATTCCGGGCAAAAGTTTCCCCGCGACACAAAAGTGCCGGGCGACTGGTTAATTTTCCGCGTATGATTTTCTCCACGGCGACGGCGAGGGGTAGCCGGGTAGGTACGCGATTATTTGTGTATGTGTGTGTGTGTGTGTGTGTGTGTGTGTGTGTGTGTGTGTGTGTGTGTGTGTGTGTGTGTGTGTGTGTGTGTGTGTGTGTGTATTACGCGAGGAACGCGTGTGGGTCGTGTACGCTTCGTCTCGTACACGACGTTTCGAGTACGCGTATTCGCGTCAAACAATTATTCTCCGAAAACAAAGCTACGTGATACGTAACGTTATGTAAACTATTATTAAATGGCGGTGGCCGGGAAACGTCACGCGTGCGTTCGTTCGTCGGACGAGGTGTCTGTCTTCAGTGACTCGACGCGAGAGGCACCTACGACGCAAAAGCTGGTTTTCTTCACGGTACATCCGATCAGAACGTTTTGCACGAATACATTCGACTTTCGACCAAGCCTTTTTTTCGAAGTCAGTTTTTCGACTTTTAACCAGGGCTTGAAATCGATTTCGAAATCGATTTTAAATATCGATAAGAATCGTTAATATTATTTAAAAAAAATTTAAATCAATATCAAAATTGACATTGAAATTGAAAAAACTAATATCGATAGTTGAAATGAAAATGAAAATCGGCTTTTTATAGATATCGATTTTAATTTAAAATGAAATTTTTATTTCGAAAATCAACAACACCCAATATTATAATAATATGTTATAAATTTATAATTATAATATAATATTGTGATCACTTCATAATAGAAATTGTTCATCGATAACGGAGTCGGTAACTTCATTTTTAATTCATGATTCGTTATCCTTATAAAAAGGACATGTCGAGTTTTTGCACCAAACCTAACAATTAATGAATGGTATACAAAGTTACCTATGGTGGTAATTTCGTAATAATACTATGACATTCCTATCATAATTTTTCAACATTTTAAACGTTGAAATATAATAATATAAAATGATAATTATAGAACAAATCAAAATTAAAAATAATATAGCATTATCAAAATTAGAAAAAATGTAAAAGTGAAATGTATACCGAAAAAAAGTAAAATAATTTTTAAAGTTGAAATCGAAAAATCTATAAAATCGATATATTAAAAATAAATAAAAATCGAAGAAAAAACTAATGTCGATAATTGATATTGAAATTAAAATCGAAAAGTTTTATTTCGATTTCAAGCCCTACTTTTAACTGTGGACCCACCACGAACCCATGGAATGGGTGTTCCACACTTTCACGCCTTGCACTATTGGATCACATGGTAGCTCGCGGCTGTTTAACCCTTAAATGCATTTTGTCGTGTTTTGAAAATGATAATAAAATATCTTTATATTTGTACGATGTTGACTATTTAGCGCTGTTCATCAGTTTATCAACAACCTGAATGATACATTTTATAGTATCAATTTCAAATCAAATAATAAATATTGAAGGAGATAAAAGTGTTAACAATTTAAATATTTTAACACGATGTTAACATTTTTTTTAATTAAAAAAAAAAAATCCTTCATTTAAGGTTTAAAATAATATATAAATATATATGGGGTCAAGATTCAAGCTATCAACAATCTCGTCTCGTCCTTCGTAACCACTCGGGATGTTTACAAGTCGTGTTTTACAGTCATAAAATAAAAGAACATTATTGGTGTGAAAATGTTTAGACGTAAACGCGCCTACGTACTCTATCATAATATTATCAAGTCTCGTCGTGCTATTTTCGCGAGCGTTTTTATAGGGTAGCGTTGATTTATGCGTCGTCGGGTGGAAAATCATTAAAGCGTGATTTTTGAAAAAGATGGGTGTAAAAGTGACGTACCTTCAGCAGAGAGGTCTGATTCCAATTTATTTAAAAAGCGTACGTGTTGTCGGGAAAGATACACCACTTTTTATTTCTTATTTTTCGTGACCGATTTCGTGTAGCCGATTATTTTCTATAACGCTTTTTCGCGTAGGTCTCCAACGACGCTAAGTCATCGAGCCATTGTATTAACCAATAAAATTTGTAATTATTATTAATTTATATATATATATATATATATGTATAGGATTACACTCAAAGCCAAGGCACACCTTAATATAACAAAAAAAAACAATTTTTAATATAAATACACATTAATTGAATTTCAGTTTTTCGTAAGTAAAACTGCAAGAGTTCAGTCTTTGAAATAATAAATAGCCTATAGTGTACATATGTAAATATTACGCATTGGGTTATAACATTGGTGAGTAAATAAATGTAGGGTTCTTAAAATATTTTAACGAAAGTATATTTTATATCATTGGTGCGCAACCCGCGGCCCGCGGGCCATATGTGACCCGCGAAGGTATTTTATGTGGCCCCTTTACGAATTTTCTAAAATAAAAACAATTTTAAAAAAAAAGTAAAATAACAACAAAATATTTTTCCTGTTAATTTATGAATTCGTTTGGATAAATATTTCAAAAATACAATAAAAATGATAATGATAAAACTAAAAACTATATAAAAATGTTTTACACTTATTTTTAATGTGAAATTTGAGCTTGTATTTCTTTAACTAAAAATGAAAAATCTGTTTGAAATTTAAATGTTCATATCCTCTAAGTTGATCAAACTAATGTGTACCTACGAAGTGTACCTCAATCCATAATATTTTCAATAGGCAATAAAAGGTATCAAAACAAGTCTAATACGTACAATTATTTTTGTACTTTTATACTTTGTGTCCCACTTGAAGACAATTGTTTACCAAAGTGGCCCGCCGAAGAAAAAAGGTTGGGCATCACTGTTTTATATATTGTCTTATGGAAAAATTTATTTGCAAAAAAAATTCCATAAACAGTTAAACTGAATTTTGTTTATAGCTTACTCCTCTAAAAAAAAATTACAACAAAAACATGCTGGACACCCTCAAATGTAGAAGTCTGAGTCCGCCTATGTGTATATATGCTTAAAGGTTTTCCCGTATTGCGGAGAAGATGTGATTTTTTTGGTTTTCGTGGATTAGTTACCACGTACGAGACTATATCACGCAGGGTCTTATCGTGCACATGCGCGAGGTGTTGACTTTTTCCATCGTTCAACTCTCAACTCTGTGAGAAAACTATTGTGAGAATCGATCGGGTTCAAACGCTTTCATTCAAAGTCGTTTCGGGAAATTCGTTCGTCGGCACGTCGCACTGTAAAAGTAACGCACACGCGTATATTATCATCTTACCCTCTTGGATCATGGACGACGCCAATTTCGGTATCAAGAACGCGTATTGGTTGTCCAGCTGGTTTTCTTTGTCGGTAGACTCGAGATCCGTTGCCGATCCGCTCGGCGGTCGCGTTTCGTACTCTGCGTTTTCACCGACGTCGGCGGCCGTGCCCACTGGATTTCCGTCGTTATTCGTGTCTGCGTCAAAAACACAATGAATTACCGAACAATATACGCGTATCGTCGGCAGCGCCGGATTCGCCTACAAGCAAAATAAGCATTGCTTAGGGCCCTCGAAAAAATTCGGCCGGTAAAATGTCCGGTATAAAAAATATATATTTTGACTAGCTGACCCGGCAAACGTTATTCTGCCGTATAAATTGTCAAATAAATCGAACATAAGCATAAAGCATTATCTTATGTTATCTAAAATATACGAAAAAAATTCATTAAAATCGGTCGAGCCTTTTCGGATACGTCAGTTACAGTGCCGTCAGCTGTGGGCCGTCGATAACTCATATGAATATGATAACATAGATCAAAAGTTTTCAATTTCACATGGTTTTGTATTAAATCTCATTTATATTCGTTTATAAAATAATGAAATATACTGTGTTATATTTTGTAGTATTCACTCCCCCCTAAATTTGGAGTAAGACTATATGTATGTAATAGAAAACAATAATCTTTTGTATATTTTACTGACGGTACTTATATTTTTATTAAGTAGGTAATTAATTAAGCCCGTCCGAATCATTTGCTTACGGCCCCCAGAGTACCTAATACGGCTCTGATTGTCGGTTGTTGCGTTTAACGTTGTTTTAATTTTAACGCTATTTACTATTCGGGCAGTGACGTGATTTCGTAGAGGAGAAAGCGAGAGCAGGATCCCGTCCTCTGCCGACGGCGCATCAAAACGCGAAATACGGTTGAACGCGCGATAGCACTGTACAGATGTTGCGCGTCGTTTTTGAAACCGACGACGATTCAAAACTCGAAAAATACGTTCGTTTATTTTGAGACGTGTAATAGAAATATATCCAGGGTCAGCCTCCCCTTAAATTAACCCCGATAGTAAGTCGACTGTGCTTCTGAGCGCTTTCTCACTTTAACCGTAGCAATATGATCGGTCGAATTCGAACGAATTTATTCGATTAAAATTGAAATTCGTTTGTCAAGTCACAACCTAAAATTGTAGTTTTATCGTAATTTAATCGTTTTATTATTATAAAATATATTGTATAATTTGCATTACGATATTGATACAGTTGTATGCTTTCACTCAGATATTACATTAAAATTCATGACGAATTCGTATCGTTTATGATGTCTCGGAGAATACGTGGTTATTTAATAAATTTAATAAAACTTACACATTTCAAGTAAAAACAATAATTTTTATTTAAGTCATTATTCCACAATTGAAAAGTTTTTAAAAAAAATTCTGAAAAAAAGAAACGATTTTTTCATTTTTTTTTTTTTTTATCCTTTTTAAGAGGCCATATGAGTGAAATAATATTATACTTTTAAGTTTTTCCACCGAGAATTAAAAAAATTCAAAAGATAAAAATTAAAAACTCTTTCTTAAAAAAAAAAAAAGTGACAATTTTAATATTTTTATGTTCCATATTTAGCGTGAAAATGTTTTCGAGTTCTAACGCTTTTTTTTTCACGGAATTTATTGTTAAACATTAAAAATGAATATAACGGCGATTTTTTCAACACCAAATCAAACTGTTTTCACATAATAATTGTTCGATACCGTTATTTTACGCTAAAAAAAAACTCTCGAGAACAGGAGAAAACGACCTGTTAGAAGATATCTACTAGATACAATGTCTGATTTATTTACTGGTTGACCACTATTACTACGCCGCAAAAAAAAAATAAAATTAACTCATAATTTGTCAGACCAACACAGTTTTCGTTTGTTTCAGAATCTAAAACGTCGAACGCTCAACGTCGTCGACGCGTCCAAAGAAATATAATAATAAAACATAAGACATAATATTATACCGTACGTCACATTTGATGTTCGTGGAACACATAACAATGAGTCACTCGCGACTACTGTTGTACTTGCAATGGTGCACGTGACGAAGCCTTCGAAATAGTAATTATTATTATTTTTTTTTATTATTTTTTTTTTTTCTTAACCCAATTTGTCGGGCAAGTCTGGTTTGCGCTTATTGTCGTGCACGCAAACCCACGGCGGTATTGTGTTCTACGAATTTCACCGAGCACACGTCACTCGTTCCCGGTTCCATCGATGCCCGAGATGTCCGATAATAATAATAATAATAATAATAATATTTTTTTCACGAAAAAAACCCAATACGGTACAACCGTCGAGCGTCCCGGCAAAAGGTTCCTCCGTGACAGAAGCGTCGCCGTGCACGGCGATCTATTTTAAGCCGGTCCCACACGACTCGTGTACTCGGCGAATAATCGTCAATCGCGATGCTTCACGAGTCGTGTAGGAGGTGTTTAATCGTCAAGTAAGACGATTATTTTTACTCGTCGAGTCACTCGTGGTTTCCCATCGGTTGTCGGTAAATGTGACACGAGTCAAAGGAATAATATAAATAATCGCGTATCCATAATTTGGTTATCGTGGAGTTTCCCACACGACTCGTCCTGGCTCGCTACTCGCACCATGGCGATTCATTTAGTTGCGTTTTCGATGGCTATAAAAATATAGGTGAATAATAGGTAAATTGTCTTTATTAAATTAATATTTTAATTATTTAATTCATCAGTATACTCATTAGTTATTCATAGTATATTTTTGGTGCGTATTTCATTGAAAATGGAATGGTCAAATGAAAATACAATGGAATTTTCAAATCTTTATGAAAAAGAAGGATTATTATGGAATCCTAAAGATCCTTTACACAAAAATAGGAACGCTGTTAGTGATGCTTGGAACAGGATAAAAGAACAACTAAGTGTAAACTGTTCAATCCAAGATCTCAACAAATAAAAAATATTCACTGATGGCAACTTTTCGACCACTATCCCATAAAGTGAAGGATAATATGAGAACGGGTTCTGCGGCAAATAATGTATTTAAACTTTACCAGTCTGCAGTCATGAATTTCGTTTTCGTATATATTTATTTTGTCCCGAGTACCCGAGTCGTGTAGGAAGATTGGCGATGATGCGATTAATAACGCACGATGATCGGGAAATCGGCGATTATACGAGTCGTGTAGGAGCGACATGATCGTCAAGTTAAAATACTCGGCGAGCATTCACGATTACGATGTTCGCCAAGTACACGAGTCGTGTGGGACCGAAAATCCAAGATTAAATTTCATATCAGCACAAGTCACTATCGTGTTGCATCCGACACCGACGGGAAACCACGAGTGACTCGGCAAGTAAAAATAATCGTCGTGCTTACGATTAAATACGTCACACACAACTCGCAAAGTAGTACGGTTGACGAATATTCGCCGATTACACGAGTCGTGTGGGACCGACTTTATAATATAACAGGGGTGGCCAAACCGCGGCTCGCGTCATAGACTTTTGCGGTTAGCATCTTATCGTAACATTTAAAAAAAAATTGTTTTTAAATATGAATTTATGTTTTTGAAAAAGTATAATATTTTATTAAATTTAATTTAATTATTAAATTACGGTGTATAGAAAAAAATTTGTAAAAATAAAGTATTCTTGATATCGTTTTTCTTAATTGACTATTTTCTTATTTGTTGCGTGTTTATTTTGCTTGTAAGCTTTTTAAAATCAGGACTATATTATGTTGTTGGCGCAGTCCTTAACAATTCAGTTAAATGATCATCCGTTAATGTTGATCGATGTGTAGATTTAATCATTTTCGTGGTTGAGTATAAAGACTCGCAAGAATATGTTGTTCCAAAAATCGATATTAACTTTTGAGCGCAAAGAGTAATTTTTGGATATTTAATAACAGGCACATGTTTCCAAAATTCCAACAAATAAAATTCACATTTTATTAAAATACCATACCTTAACACTCATCTTATTTACAATAATACAATATCATATATACAAATATATGACCTTTTTTTTTTTACATTTTGGCTCTTCCATATTTATTAATATATTTGGTGGCTCTCAAGTCTTTTCTCGCTGGCCACCCCTAATAACATGAGGGAGGTGATTTTATTGCACGTGACCATGTGCCGTAGTCGGAGATTTATGAGTCGGCGGTAAACGTCTTTACGCGTGATAACGGGTGGTGGTTCGCGAGAACGTGGTGAAAACACATGGTTAACCGAAGTAGGGTGCGGTAACCGCGACGATTACAACGGTGGTTTGAATATTAACCGGACCACCGGAGAGGCGACGTTGCGACTAAAACGCCGTTTTGTGCGCGTTGGTATAGCTTCGTGACTGACAACTTCATATTTCGTTCCTGTGACTGTGATTATAAAGTGACGGGGAAATAAACCATTTTCGATAATAGTGAGATATTTATAATAATATAATACTTATGACTAAAGAGCGGATCTTTAGGTTTTTGCATATTTTTATTGGTTTTATGCAACTTTACGAGGGTGAAAAATCTGGACGATTTATCTATCACAGAGTCCGTAGAAAAAATTAATTTTGCATATTAAACCATATTTTGGACATTAGAGAATATTTCGCCTATTTTTCATATTTAAGAATATATTATATTATTGTTCATAAAAATTCGTATGTTTTGTTAATTTCTCGAAATGTAATTTTTTTTAGCAATAATTTTTTCTAGGGAAAAAAATGATTTGATTAAAGAGTGATCAAAATTCAAAATCATTCAATTGTCTACTTGTCTGTAATCGAATTGGTTATGTTCCTAAGGAATTGTGCAAAGTTATCTTTTATCTTTTATCAAACTATTGTTTTTTTTTTTTTTTTTTTTTTTATGTTTTATTATATTTATATAGCTTTGTGTCAACTGATTTAAATTTTTTATTGTTCAATAATTTCTTGTTACCAAAGGAATGGTACAAAGTTATTTATTATTTTTTCTAAACTATTACGTATTTTTAAATATATTTTATCACATTTGTGCAGCTATGTTTCACCTGATTAACATTTTTTGTAATTCAATGATTTACCCGTCATCAAAAGAATGAAGCAAATTATCTATTATTTATTATTAAACTCTTATGTTTTTTTAAATTTTACTTTATTATATTTATTTATTCTATGTATCAACTGATTTGCATTTTGAATTATTCAATAATTTACCTGTTACCAAGTGAATGACGCTCAACAGTTATTTATTGTTTTTATTGAAATATTTTAGAAAAAAATCATATTTGCATATTTACAAATTTAAGGAATATTTAGAGAATATTTTAAGGTTTTATGAAACAAAAAATCCGCTCTTTACTTATGACGTTAAAAGTACAATGTGCTTAATCGTAATACATCGATTTAAATAAGTATGGAGCTTTTAGTTTTTTCTCCAAAATTAAGGGAATTTTTAACATTTGATTTTTTTTTTTATAAAAATAAAAAAAAAACTAGTGTTCTTGTGCTACTGTCTGGGTACATTAGATAGGTATCAGTTGTTGTCAAATTTAATAGATTTGCGATCAATCTATTAAAATAATTAAATAAAAAACAAGCAATAAAAGGTTGTCAATAAAAATAACAATGTTTATGCGTATTACACTTATTTTATTTTAAATTTTTATGAATACTTTAATCCTAGAGAAACAAACGTTTTATTGTATTTAATTACAAAATATATGAATACTTATAGTATAATGATAAAATACGGAACGTATTGGACAAAATCCATCGTACAATGTATATTATAACCATTCGTTCTTCAGTATATGATATTGTTTTTCATAGTCACAATATATTGCTGTAATCAATTGATTGTGATTTTCTGAATTTTTGATTCCGGGCGAAGTGAAGGATTAGTTGGTCTGGTTTTACAATGATTATTTTTTGCCTTGTGAAAATATTCGAGAGACCTTACTAAATCGATTTTAGACACTTAGTCACAAATCTAAGAGTTACGCTGCTAGAAACTTGCAATTTTCATCACATTTAAATTGCACGCTTTTAAATACTCATCAAAAATTTAAAAAATAAGTAAATAGATAATTAATATTTAAAATATTAGAAATATTATCAGGCTAAAAATAGAACTTTAAAAACATCTAATTTTTATTTTTTTAAATATTTTTCATATCTGATGTTATCACTTAATTATTTTATAAATAAACTTAACTTATATACTTACTAAACTCTACTGAAAATATTTTGAAAACCGTTTACCTATATTTTTTATAAATTTTTAACTAAATTCTTTTATTATTTTTCCAAAATCAATCGTTGTTTTACATACATTTTTTCACTTGAAATGTGTATACAATATATTATTTAGTTTATTTAATCATTATAAAACTTTGAATATTGATAGGAAAATAATGTTTTACGAAAAAAAAAAATGTTTTTCTTATTTAGAATAAAAATAAAAACTATTTTGATAAAACAATTTCGATAAAAAACCCAACCAAAAATTATACAAAAAAACGATAAAATATTGGTTTTTTGTATCAAAGCTTTGTTCGAATTCATTTTGCTAACACCACGATTATCTTATCAGATTTTGATTTTCAGTGATAAAAACACGTATAAAAATAATTTTGTTGTTTGTTTTCCAAAAAATTTTTCGGAAAGACGAAAAAAAGTCGCGATCGGTTCGAACTCGTGTCACGATTGATCTATTGTCCACTTCTGCACCAAATAATCAATGCGGAGGATATTGATGTATATCACAACATATTTTTTTAGTAATATCTTGTTATTACTGTAACTTCTAATTTACCTATTACGTATATTTGACTACGAATAGTAATAAAACACGTAAAACATAATTTGAAATTAATTACCTACACAGACGTTTAAAAAACGAATCGCAGAAAAACACCATAATAAAAATGTAAAACCAAAACCATACGAGGTACGTGTCTTCTTAGGATGTGTCTGAGATACATTTTCAATCAATGATCTTCGCCGAAATCAACTTAACAGTTTCCAAAACAAAACGAAAAACCGTTTAGTCGCGTACTAATCAGGACGATGAGTACTCGGTGGTAAAAAACGAGTTTAAGTATAGAAAAATAAGTGCGTGCGATCATTGATAATATGTTTATAGTACCTCAACATACGCCGGGCCAGACGGGCTAGGTCGGGTCAGGCGTCCTCACGATAAAGCGCCTATTTCCAATATCGTTTCCAGTCGTCCTAGGGGGTGTGAGGGGGGGTCGGTGCACCCCGGCGATATTTCATCTAGGCGCTTTTGTACGCGGCGGCGACGACGGCGTATGTAATACCTTTTGTTCGGGACCTTTTCACCGCCGCCACCGCCCGTTGGCCTGTTCTCACCGTCGACGTATCGCGTATACGACACAATATTGTTTCCGAAAACAATAATTACTGTAATTATTATTATACCATTGCCACCACCTTGTGCGCGAGTTACGCGACGGTCCGAAAAAGCACCGAGTTCATTTGCCGGGTCGGCATGGTTTTGTTTTGTTTTGTTTTTTTTTTTATTATTTGTCATTCCGAACGCACGTTCTCTCTTTCGTGCGACGCGGACACGTCGGCTTGTGAAGTGTTCAAAACCGATAAACGTACGCTTTGACACCGCGCCCGACGCCTGAAACGCGATTGGGAAACACCGCTGAAGATCGTACGATTTCAGAACATTTTTGTTTTTGATTTTTTTTTTTTTTTTTTTTTTTTTTTTTTATTATTCGTGCGTTTCGTAAAAATAAAAATAAATATTCTCGGTAATATTGTATACCGGACTCGAAGAAAAAGTTTTCTCGAATACGTCAGTGAATACCTCGTAAAGTTTGTGAAATATTGAAAATGAAATATTATTCGTACTGTTTGTGTTTGATATGATTGACAAAACACAAGAACTACGTATATTGTTTTGCGACCGATAGTGACATTAACTGATTTCAACTGAGACACGTCTATATTTCAACATAAGTAATTTTCATGTCATCTTTGTTTTTTGTTTTTTTGTTTTTCGTTTTTTTTTAAATAGGTTCTTTGAGTATGAAATCGGTGCAACGCTCTCCTCGTCATCGTTATTTTCACATTCATTTCAACCGGATCAAATTGATTTTTATAATAACACACTCCGTAGTTTTATACCAGAGTACATCAACTATACTATTGTAAATGTAACTAATCGTCGAGTAAATATCAATGGTTTGAGATTAAAAATCGTAAACACTTTTTTTTTTTAATTTGTTTAAAATTCGACATTATGAATATTTAAACTTTTTACTAGTAAAATATAAAATCTCGGTCCAATCAATCAAACACGGGGATAATGTCGCTTTATTTTGCGATTGTTTATTATTATTATTATTATTTTTTACTCTATAACACAAAAATTCGGTAATAATTTGATTTAATGATTTTCGAACCCGGGTTGGATCATGTTGAAACACGTTTTAAACATCAATTTGCAAATCGTTTCTATTTCGAGGTAATGTAAACATACTGATATTATTTTTAGGTACACTTAAAAAAGTATTTGTAAAAAAGTCAGCCGTTAAACACTTGATAATTTTTTTATTCATATATTTTCCAAATACATTTGTCTCAAGTAATTAAATATTAATGTATTGTTTGTAGACATTAAAAGCTATGTGACTCTTACGTGAGTATACACTCGTATTATATAATATCAATTATTTATGAATTAATAATCAATAATAAACATATTACTGGTCATAAGTTACGTAACCAAAAAAAATTCTGTTTTTAAATTGTTTTAATTATTTGACCAAGACATTGTGTACAATTCCATAAAATGTAGATGGATAACAATATTGACATTGTGTTATAATTACAAGTGCATATTATTGGAACAAAATTATTTATTTTTATTCTCCTGAAAAAAAAAAAAAAATGAGAAATAATACTTTTTTATTCGTATGAGTGTAAAACGATGTGAAAAGAAGAAGCTAAAAGGTATTCGTAACGACTGCCCTGTTGGAAATCAATCACAATGATCCTAATGGTTCGCCTAAGTAGAATAAATTCGCAGACGCTGCCTTGGTGAACGATTGGCGTTAGGTAAAAAGAAAACGGACTCGATTCAATACGCCGTATAACGTTTTGCCCAAAAGCTCGAATATTTTCCGCACGAACGTGATTCGAGAGAGAAAGTTAACCCGGGGCGTCATTTCGATTTTTTTTTTTGGGGGGGGGGGACGCAAAATTATTTAACAGACCACTAATTCTTTTTCGAAATATTTTACATTATCAATGGTTTATTGATACAGTCAATAGAAATTTAGACGACATAGCACTTTGATTCGTGTTAACTTTCACGAGAAATAGGGAGAATTGTTTAACAATATTAATTATTCAAAAAGCCATCCTTGCATTCAGGTATTTGTTTTGAGCCGTTAAATACTGCAGCACTGCTTAAACCGTATTAAATTCACAAAACGCTTAAATGTCGCTACAATCTTACGATGTAGATACATACTAAGATAATATATAAAATCATAAGCTTTAAGTAATATATTATGAACAATTGATAAGATATATAAATTATAGGATTTATTTCAAACTGTTGTTGATTAATCTATAATAATATTATACCGATTGCATACATTTTTTGTTTTGTTTTGTTTTTTTTTTTTTTTTTTAAATAAAAAATAAACAGATTATTTTTTGTAAACACTTACGTGGAAAGTCGATCATCTGACTTTAACGTAAAAATTAAACGAGTGCAACTGATTTTAATGAGCGATACAATCAAGAAAACTTAGAACGTACAAATAAAACGAAAATAAATATTTAATAATAATTTGGTGGCGTACCGTCGTGGTCTGCGCGGTCGATCCTAGCAGGCCAAAAATGATAATATGAGATTTCAGTTACGCAAACGTATACTCTGCGTACCGCAAACGACGCCCCTGAAGTAAACCCTGGCGGAAAAGTCGACTAAACGAATTCATTTCGTGCGGGTCTCGTACGACTGTCGCGCAAAACGGCGAAATCGTTTGCCCGCCCCATCGATCAGCGAGAGAGCGCGGAAACGGCGTGTACGCGAGAACGGTTCCACGAGCGACTATATGGAGATCACTGGTCGATTGATCGTCACGATAAAACGCGTCGATCCCGGGACGAAGAGACCGAAAAAACAGTGGAAAATCGACGCGTGAAAAGTAGACGATACACGATCTCATCGGCCGTCGGAAGCGAACACGCGCACCGTGACGGGAAATATTATTATTAAAAAAACATTACTCAGCAGGAGAGCTGATCTGTACAGTTCGTGAACACGTCGTGCATCGATTTGCGCGGTCGGTTTTCCAATTGAATCCGCGAGTCTTCGTGTGAAAGACCGACGAGTACCTATAAACGATAAAAACAACCGCTTTGTCGACACGATTACCTTTTAAAATACAAACATTCACGACGACTGGTGCACCGCGGTAAGTGATCGAAACGATTTTAGAAAATCCCCTTTCCCCTATGGTGTTTCTTTTCCGTCCTCTTTTTTTTAGTTTCTATAAAACGTACGGCGACTCGACAGGAAGACATGATTTTTTCGTATCCCCCCTCCCCACCCGAATTTCGAATCTTCGCGTGAAATAGTACACACACCAGTGGCGGTTATAAGGGGGGGGGCGATTGGTGGATCGCCCCCTCCTTGGGCCGTTTTTTGTACATTTATTTATTTAGAACCTATAAATCATGGTACAATCTTACAGAAAAAGGAAAAAACATGTACCTATTTTTAATTTTTATCGTACTGCAATTTGTTACGATGTCTGTGCGCTTAGTTTATTTTTGTTCTTAAAGGTACCGTATGTACCTACGCGTATTATCAGCTTTTTTGCTTAGCTTAAAGGTATTTACTTATTTCTACCTAACTGTTAGGCTATTCTTTAAGTAACTTGTATTTCTATGGCTTTTACATTATAATATGCATGTGTGGTGTGTCTTTTTTTATTTACGTAGATTGAAAATATGGTTAAGGTCAAGAATTGGCGAACAAAGGTTGAATGGGCTAGCATTACTCCACATTCGTAAAGATATTTCTATAGATATAGAAAATATTATTACACGCTTTGCTAAACAAAAGAATAGGCACATGCTTTTAACTGTAATATTTGATGTATTTGATATATTTGATGTAATATGGCTAATAAAAAAATATTTACGCTATATGAAGCATAGATGCTTTACTTTATTTCAAAATATTGAGGAAAGGTCTATCCAACATTATTGACCCTACGATTTTTTTTTTGTTATTTTCGCCCCCCCCCTTTAAAAGTCAATTATAACCACCACTGACACACACACACACACACACACACACACACACACACACACACAATACGTTATGATAATGTTCGTACCAATGTAAACGCAATTGTCGTCAGAGGTATGAGTTTATCTGACGACTGTAATTTAGTAAATAACACATCATACCGAGCTGGAATGGATCGATTATTTACACACGCACACGTATACGACGATCGTGGGGCAATATTATATTTCACAGTGTTTATAAAACGATGGCGAAAGAATTTGTTTTTTTAAGCGTTCAAAAAGTTCAATACGAACGGTAATCAGAGCGGAAGTTCTAGTGGGGGCGGCGTCAGAGGCCGTGAAATCTTCAAAATCATTTTGGCCGTAATAAGCGTTGTGAATCGTTAAGAAATACATATTTCACATAATATGATAGCCGCATTGAACTTCGGTACGATGTTACCATCGTTACGATTTATAGTGGTGATGATAAATTAGTAAAATATGGCGTACTTAAAAATAAAAAAAACTACGGTGATGTGTATTCTTATTGTTTTTCGCCACGTTTGATCGAAGTGAGTGAAACGACGTCCTCGTTGGAAATATTAAAAAGTTATTGATTAACGTTATTAATATTTTTACGCGCGTACAATAATTAATTAGTAATATTGTGTTGATTGTAATTTTACACCCACCGATCCCACGTCGAACGCGTACCCCTTCTAAATAAAATAATATAGGTATATAAATCGTGTCGCAGGAAATAGGCGTGTTTTACAATTGATTTCCACGGGAGTTAAAATATTTAGACGCGGCTCTGATTAAGTGCACGTAAATTTTACATTTTATTTTCTTACTTTTCCCCTTATTGTTTTCATCTTTTTTATCGTCTGCGGACTTTCCATCGTTCCAAAACGCTTTTCCCATACCGTAAATTTGTTTGGCATTCTTCGCCGCGACGGAAGTTATGGCCGCGCCGAGTACAAACGGTTTGACAATTTTCGGTTTCTCCTCTTTACTCGCTGAATCAGAATATTAAAAAGTGTTTAAGTTTACAACGCGTTAATTTTATTTTCACGATCCTAAGTCTAGTGAGATCTCGACGGGGGATGGACGTTGCAACGTCTGTAACGTGACGAGGTTCTGTCGGAAGAGGTGGGGGTGGGGGGTAGGATGAAACGAAGAATATAACAATGTGAATGACGAATTTCAAGCGTTCGTATTTACGCGTGAAACGTAATATTATCAAATCGCAGTGTCGATGTGGTTTAAATCTCGTGTTCGCGAAAATGGCGTAGACGTCATACGTGACGAAAATACATATATCGTTCGGACGGTCTTTGCAAGTAAAATTTTAATAACTCCCACGTGTCGCGGTACCGAACTAACGCTATTTGTTCGGCTCTGATTTCCGTACTTGTTTTCTTGTTCGACTTGTTTCTCGTCGTGGAGCGCAACAATCGCGAAGTTATAAACACATGCCCACTTTTGAGTTTGCCGTACGTTCGCTTCAACTCGGAAATCGTTTTACCGACGCTCTTCGACGTATTCTTTTTTTTTCGCAGTAAGTATAAATCTTTTGTTTTTATTTCTTGGACGTTCGTGACGGCCACGGCCAATTAAATCGGACTTGCTAGAGTTCTGAATGTTTTGGATTTTCTCTTCACTGTTTTTATCATAATATAATTGTACACACGACGACGTTAATTTATTATTTGCATCATTCGAAATTCGGCAAAACCCCGATCCTGGAGATCCACTTCCGGGTGTTAATCGATGAAACGTCACGTGGTTTCTTGGTCTCTTTCTTTTCGAAATTCCATTTGATTCGGATCTTGGACGTCATCGTATTCATTTTTTTCTATCGAATGACGCACAAAACAATTGGTCGTCTTTTCTCACTATAATATTATTTATCGCTTTATTACATTTTACACTAAATTCAGTAGTTCGTATATTATCTAATCATTTACGACGATATGCCCTATAGCAGTGTTTCTTAAACTATGTTCCGCGGAACCCTGGGGTTCCACGGAGATCATTTCAGGGTTCCGCGAAGCTTAATGATTTATTTCAAAATTTCAAAATGCCAGTATTTTCCAAATGACCAATCGGTGAAATATAAAAATGAATTGTGAATTAAAAATCCATTTATCGTCAACACGTGACCTTCAGCCATGTCAGCAAATAAATATGAAACTTTTATTGAAACGACATTAGATTCATCGTTGCAAGAAAAATTTAAATCGATGCCACTAGAAGAATTTTGGTGCATTTTCAAATATGAATATCCTCGACTGTCACAAAAGACCGTGTTGGCACCGAAACGGGGTTCTCCACCTATATACCAACAAAACAAAATACCGCAACATACTTGACGCTGAACCTCATACGATCATACAACTTTCATCAATAGAGCCTAATTTTAAGAATATTTGTAAAAATAAAAAGCAATTTCATTTGTCTCATTAAAATGTGTCCTTGGTCTTATTAATGTAATTATTATTAAAGTATTATTATATATGTAAACAATTATTATTATTTTTATTTTTATTTTAACACACTTTTTTGAATCAAATACCTACCTTTAAGACAATATTAGTAGGTATATGATTATGATTTATTTACAAATAATCCCGAAAAAAGCTAAAAAGCTAAAAAAAATTAGGGGTTATAGATGGAGATAATAGTGGACATCAAAAAGGGTTCCATGGAAAAAAAAGTTTAAGAAACGCTGCCCTATAGGTATTTTAGCCGACGAGTTTTTTATTTGTACTATTATTTTTGCAATTTTCTCCGTATTTTCAAGTACGTTTTGTTTTCCAATCAGAAAATATGTCCACGGAAATCTAAACATTTTTCCTGATCTATAGAATGCGTTTCCGACAGTTTTAATCCTGTATTTGATCTCCTACGATTGTACCTAACGTTATATATTAATTAATCAACGTAGATATGTGTATAGTTTTGTATTTGTTGAATTTCAATATCTCACAAATGGATTCTTGATGATGAGTTTAGAGATCAATTACTCATACTGTTCAAACGGTAAATAAAAAAAGCAGGTAATTTAATGGAGATGGACGTTCGTTTTTCGTATTTTTGGTCTTCGCACAAGATTATGGGTCACCGTTGGATGCATAGGGTTTTAAAGAAAAATATTTCTTTAACAAAACGGTTCTGAACAATAAAACTGATGTAATATACGGAAAATGCGAGTAAAATTATATTTGATTATAAGGTCTGATTATTAAGGATTGAAAACACATTAGATAAAACGTTAATAAAATTAGATATTTTCAAAATTCCACATTCAGCTCAAATGTGATCATTTTTTTAGACACTCATATTAAGTTTATAATATATATTATATAAAGCTCGCATAAATAGTGAAACATTCGAGTTCCTAAATCCTAATAGAGTGTTTTTTTAGAGTTATGAATAAACGACTAAATTTGATTCAGTGAAAATCTCGTTTAAGACATACTTTACTTTTTTTACTCGATTTTTTTCAGCAGCATTTCCACGCGTCGAGAAAAACTATCGGAAACAGACAAAAATTATCTATTCATCACCTACCATTTAAATACGAATTTTTAATCAATCGATTAGTGGAACATAATTTTTAGGCTACCCGAAAAAATGCATCCACGAGAACAATAATCATTGTAAAACCTATAGATCCTAAATCGACTCAGAACCTGAAATTCTACAATCATAACGAACATTGTACCACACACGGTTTGATCTCGTCGAAATCGTCAGGAATTTGGCGTTTTTTCGCAAACGGCGCGTAGCCCGTACGAGATAAAAATTCCATGTATCGCGTTCATCCGTTGCCGTTGAAACGTTTGCCGTCTCCGATCGTCGCTGTATGGCTCGACTTTAACGGCTGGTGCGTGAGGAGGATGGGTATTGACGCGATTCTCGTCACGAATATTTTATTGTAATTACGAAGAAACGCACATAATAATACACTCACTTTTGACTTTTTTTTCGTCGTACTTTTCCATCACGTCGAAAAGGAAATCGTCCAAAAGGAAAGCCGTTTTTTTCAAGGCGACCTTGGTCGCTGCTCCGGCGGGCTGGACGACGTTGTATTTTATGGTTTTTGGCAATATACGAATGCCTCCTGTTTAAAAAACGAAAAAAATCAACATATTATTATTATTATTATTAAGTGCCAAGACGTGTTATTATAATTCGGCAATAATGTAATGTGTTCGATCATCAACTCTATAGACGTTGACGTTACGGTTAAATTTTAAAATAATTTTTAGTATAGAGATATAAAAAAAAAAAAAAAAAAAAGGTAAAATATGTGACTAGGAAATTGATGAAATATCATAATAATTATAATATACAAATATTATGTATGTACTAGTGCTCTGCACGGTCCGTTTTTTTTTAGACCGGACCGGAATATTAACTAATAGCAGGATAAAAAAAAAAAAAAAAAATTAAGCCAAACTGGACCACATTTATTGCACTAGAAAAGACCGAAACGGTACCGATTTAAAAAAAAAAATAAATATACATATAAGAATATGACCGAGTTGTAATTCTACATATACGTATATTGTATAACGTGTTGAAATAAACAAAACTAGACCACGATTCTGTCATTCGAACTGATGTTGAACTGAGCTGAAGGCGGATCGGACCGGACCAAACCGTTTTAGATTATAATCACAAAACAACAAAAAGACTGAACCGTGGTCCGGTTCGGCCCGATAGAATCATGATCAGATTTAAGGTGACGATTTCGAAATGAGGATCTTACCTGTGTCACGTTCTTTCTTGTAATCATGATTCAATTGATCTTCAAATTCGTTTGCCAATTTTTTCGCTTCTTTTGTGAGAATATCAGCTGCCTCCGACGCTTTTCGCGCGAGTTTACTGTTTACGGCTTTATCGACGTTTTTCAAAAAAGGCGACTGGTCATCATTTTCTATCACAACAGTTGACGTGAAACACCGCTCGGTGACAGTTATTTATTTTAGCGTGTACTCTAAAAACTAAATATGTAACGACAGACGAATACGGGTTAGAACGACGATGGTCGACCGCGGTTACCAAATTTTCGTTCGTGAAAACGGTCGATTGTGATCCGGTCGTATGGAGAAGAACTGCACCAGAGACCGTGAAAAAAAATTACGCCGTCTGCGTCCCCCCCTCCCCCTAACGTTCTGACGTTTAGAGTGTGAGGTAGTGACTGCGTATGTGATGAGCTATCTACTGCAAAAGTGGTATCTATCGTGCGTTTTATTTTCGGTCACATTTTTTGATTCGTGATCAACTGTGATTCCTAAATAATCTTAAATAATCTTACATCGATGCGAAATCAAACAGGAAAATGATGTATCACGCACATAGCGACCAATGTCGTCAATTTTTTGGTTAGGTTAGGTTAGGTTAGTGGTGCTTTACCAATGGTATTGTGATTATTGTTAAAGCCACGAAATCCTCTATCTCGGTGAGTTTTACGTCGGTCCTCTGCCTGTTTCACACGCACGCACACATTACAATCGGTATATACCCTTCATAGAATCGAGTTAACGGTCAAGGTTAAATGTATAGCCGTACATTCAATGTATTGAACACTTTTTGGCGATGGAATCCGTGGTAGAACGTATAATAACTGGCGACTTAGTGTGACGATGTAAAAATATGAACAGTATTGAACTCGCATTATTAAACGTGTTCTAATGAACGCGATATCGACTAGAGTGAAAACCCGACGTTGTGATTGGTCACCATAGGCTAGGGGATTACCAGATTATATATTTCCGGAGACTGAGACATTCCCCCCCCCTAATCTGACCTATTATTTCTTTTGAGAATCACATTGAAATAAATAACAATTACTTTTCGTATCATTTTATATATATATATATTTTTTTTTTTTTTTTTTAATTAATTTTGTACGCAAATATTCGTGTCATTCGAATTCGTTATTATGTAAGTGTACAAAAAAACCTAATTATGCTCATATTATCATTTATAAATTATGTTTTAAATTATGGTTTTTATGTGTTTTCGATGAAATTTTACGACTAGGCCAAAAAAACAAAAACAAATGTAAATAATATTTTATTGCTCAGTCTTCGGAACTTTCGGTGTCGACAAATTGTTTTGTGGACTTTACCTATACTTAATATTCGACTGATCCATGTATGTGATTCAATTAGGATTTGTTTTCCGAAATTTGGTCGTGGAACTTTTCACAAGATGACGTACTATTGAAGCACGTTTTTAAAATAAGTGAATCTTCTACCGTTTTTCATCAAGTTCGTTTCTTGAATAAATTGGTCCATGATAAAAAAAAAAGAAATTGCTGTTCATGATAAAAAAAAAATACACGCTCCGCGAATTCGTTTGAACCCGGAAAAACGAAGTTAAATTCAACAACGTTCAATGGTTCAAAGAGTTTATGTTTTTTGCCACTGAATATTTTAAAAATATAATATATAATATATATATATTTATTTATTCTCTATTTTTCGACAAGGTCACTCATCGTTTTGGTGACGAAAAATGTTTTCAATATTTTGAATCGTTCAAAAAACATTTCTTCATAAAAATCACCTTTATCCGACAGAACTCAAATCTGACCGACCTTCTTGAGCGACGGAAAATTAACTCGATCACATATTGTCCAGTACGCCTAATAATCGTTGTCGTTACCGATTTTTTTCAAAAACGTGAGGTCACTTTGCGACTTGTCCGTAAATTTACGTAACGGTATACTACACCAGGTGGGCGGCGCCGCGGCGTTGTGAAGAAAAATAAGTCGGCGCGAGAAAAACAGTGCACACGCTCATCAAAGCTTTTACTTTATAACCAAAACAAAGTGTTTCACATGACGGAAGTCAAAAGTCGACACCGTACAACGATACTTGTACAGTGTTACAGTGTGTACACCGAACCGGCGTACGCGCGATTTTTAAACGTATTTCACTACCTATTATTATGGACAATCGCCCGGGGATGTCTTTTCAGTTATTGAAAAGGGGGGGAACTATTACGACCGGCCCATATAATAAAAAAAAAAAGAATCGTTCACTTACTTCTCCACACTATTCCCTCGCCCCACAGTCGTACGTTATAAAAATTCTTGACGCACGTTACATAATTTAAGAGTGAGTACAACTTTTATTTTTGAAAAAAAAATACCAAGTGGACTGCCTGTCGCACAGGTTGCCTACATAGTTGCCTATATATAGTGACACAGTATAAATATCGGACATTACATTATCGGATAGTAATGGTTTACATGGTTTGTTTGATATACCTAAAGGTAATGACATATAAAATACATTTATATACAATATAGAATAAAATTAAAATTGTAGAATGATGAGTAGTGGTATGATATTAATCTTAACCTGTGTGATCCATAGAGTATAGTATATATATACGAAACGGCTAAAAAGACTCGAAAACATTCTCTCGTTAACGGTGTATATTCGAGGGTCTAGTATTAAAGGAACGTAACAACCAATTTCTAAACTTTCATGAAAGTAATTTAAAAGATTTTATTTTCTATTTTTATCATTTTGGAAAAAATACGTTTTATGAAAAAAAAAAAAAAATCCAACTAGTATCATTGGCGATACGTCGTTCTACCACTATATAAACTACATTAAAAGTTGACTATTTTAAGAAAATAATCAAAAAAATAAAACCATTTTTGGATGTTACGTTCTTTTAATACTAGACCCAATTTAATAATTTGTAACCGTGTGTGTCATCGCGCGAACGCCTCCAAACGAATGGCCACGACGGTGTTCCCTCGCGAACGTGCGCTTTTAGTGAATTTCAAACTTTTCAACGGGCGCGATTTTCGAGCTTTAAAGTCGCACGTGAAAATATGTCGCTTTGAACTTTGTCGGGTTCGTTTTAAAACGAAATTATCGATATTTATCGAACGTGCGCCTTTATGCGCCGTTTAAATGTGAAACAAAATTAACACTTATACACTAGTTAAAAGTGTTGATAATCTCACCTTTACTGGCATTGGCATTTGTCAACTGCAACAACTACACATACAAACGATACGTTATAATACGATTTTCATAATATCGAGCACGAAAAACAAAATAATAATAATTATAACCATTTTTATTACTTACTAGTAAAGCAGAAACTGTTAAACAAAACAACTTGTAGGTGGGAGCCATTTGAACTCTGAAAACAAAACAAAACTCTATAAGTACGTTGTCGACGGTTCTTGTAGTTTTTGTACGGACGATCAAAAGTGATTTCGATCAGCTCTGCGTTAAAAACAAAAACGGTTATCGTTTTGTCAAGTGACTTTGATCGTTAAACCGACACTGAGCGACAACTGTCGATTCCGTTAGTCTTCGAGATCGAAATTCATCAAACGCCGAAAAATTTCCCCGTTATATTATGTACGTTTCGTCCCGTGAAGCCGCCACGCCGAAATTTTTTCCGATATTCACGAAACTCGTGTTTTACGTGTAGGTACACATCGCGCTGTTGTTTTTTTTTTTTTTTTTTTGGATTTTTCGAAAATCGTTTCAGAACAACCGACAGACACACGGAGGAAACACGACGGGTTTGGAAATCCGTTACGGGGTGACGTCCTCGACGATTCGCGATCGTTTTTACTCGTAACCAGCCCACCCCCCAACCCCGTCGGCAAGTGACGTCGTATATTTTGTTTCTTCGCGAAAAAACCGGGCTAGCCAACCGTCCGCCGCCGACGGTGAAAACCGACAGTGTTTATCGGTTTCGACGTCGCGATATAATATAATCGTTAATAAACGGCGTGACGGCGGCGGCGCCGGTGGATTTCCAGACGAGGTTTCCATTAACGTCACACTCGGAGGGCGACAAAACACACTCACGCGCGCAGCGCACACACGTCACGACGGTATGACGGGGAGGACGGAGAGCCGAGTACACGCGTGGCCGCAAACGGCGATCTCGCCGAATAAAACGTTTGACGGCTCAGGGATGACCGCAAACGGCAATCGATCCTCCGGCCGCCGTACGGGTACGGAGGCGGCGGTGAGCGTCCTTTGCCCGTGGCAGGAAACCACATCTGGAATTGAATCCCGGCCTGCAGGATTTGGGTGCGCGGCGAGATCGGCGTGTGCGTGCAACGGTACGGCGACGGATCGATAATCATCCGGAGTTCGATATAATATTAAGAGTTTTGTATTTTGTATTTTTTTTTGTATTTTTGAAACTTTGTAGTTGACAAAATAATTGTCTCGACAGTTGTTTACACCAGCGTTTCTTAAACTGTGTTCCGCGGAACCCTGGGGTTCCACGGAGATCACTCCAGGGTTCCCCGAAGCTTAATGATTTATTTCAAAATTTCAAAATTCCAGTATTTTCCAAATGACCAATCGGTGAAATATAAAAATGAATTGTGAATTAAAAATCCATTTATCGTCAACACGTGACCTTCAGCCATGTCAGCAAATAAATATGAAACTTTTATTGAAACGACATTAGATTCATCGTTGCAAGAAAAATTTAAATCGATGCCACTAGTAGAATTTTGGGGCATTTTCAAATATGAATATCCTCGACTGTCACAAAAAACCGTGTTGGCACCGAAACGGGGTTCTCCACCTATATACCGACAAAACAAAATACCATAATATACTTGACGCTGAACCTCATAATATGATCATACAACTTCCATCAATAGAGCCTAATTTTAAGAATATTTGTAAAACTAAAAAGCAATTTCATTCGTCTCATTATAATGTGTCCTTGGTCTTATTAATGTAATTATTATTAAAGTATTATTGTATATGTATACAATTATTATTATTTTTATTTTTATTTTAACACACTTTTTTGAATCAAATACCTTTAAGACAATATTAGTATATGATTTTAATTTATTTACAAATAATCCTGAAAAAAAGCTAAAAAGCTAAAAAAAAGTAGGGGTTCCACGAAAAAAGTGGACATCAAAAAGGGTTCCATGGAAAAAAAAGTTTGAGAAACGCTGGTTTACACAACGATTTTAAACAAACAGCCCGGAGTTTAGGATAAAATAAATCGTTGCTGATATGGCGAGTGGTGTACGGGTAGATTATAGTATATGTGATTTTGATCAAAACGGATGTGGAGGGAGTGAAGGAGACGGACTAGGCGTTGGCGTTCAGCAGCTGACAGGACAGGACAGTGGAAAATTACACGATTGAAATCACAGATGGCCGGAGCTGCATGGGCGAATGTACAGAAGGGGGTGAGTCGTTGAGGGATAATTCGAAGGAATGTGAAGGGAGAAGGTTGTGTCCAAACCGAAGACGGTAGTATGGAACATATTACTTTCTTAGATGGTTTTAAATTATGAAACCACGGTTCGGCTGGAATAGTGGGATAGTAGAGTTCCATACCGGGTGGCGAAGAGGGGTCGCGCGTGGGTTTTTCGCGATCGCACGCGTTCGTGTTATTATATTACACGCGGTCCGACGTTGTTGTTGGCGCGGTCAAACGTCAGGAAAAATTACACCGCGCGCTCGCCGTCTTTGACTCTCTCACTACCTCTCTGTCTCTCTCTTAAGAAAATAAAATTGCTTTTGGAAAATTAAACCGTTTTATTTATCGGCCACGTCGGTCGAAATATTAGATCGAACTAATCGGAAATTGTAAAACGCGCATTGATCATAAATCTTCGCGTCGTAGAGGTTCGCTCTATACCCATGTACAGTCCGAGTATTATATATTATATATATATAGATGTGTGAATGAGGGCGCGCGACTCGCGGGCGTTATTTCGAGTTAAAATAATACGCACCGACGCGCGTGCACAGGTATATATTATGCTACGATAATCAAAATCACATTTGATCGCAGAGTTTTCATAAATAATTCACGTTACAGAGGAAATCGTCGAGCAGAAATCGCTTTTTAAAATCTCAAACGCTCATGAGATATATTTCAAAATTTAATCGAAATAAAAGAACTTCATTCCGGTGAGGCGTTTTTGAAAAAAAAAAAAAAAAAAAAAAATGTTGATTATAACTAGGGGCCGGAATTATATTCTTTTAAAATAGCCAAAATAAGATGCTAATATTCTCTAAAAAAGTTGAAAATATTCTTCCAATATTCTTTGAAAATCATAATAAAATATGCGAAAAATATGCTTTTTTGTGAATATATTCTCTTGAAATAAAAAAATTCATTTATATGCAAAATAATACAAAAAAAAGCAAAATAATACATGTTAAAAAAAATAGATTAAATTATATTAATAAAAATAAGGTATTTTTAATTACGAAAATTTTTGAAAAAAGTTGACAACTATATTTTGCTCCATGTGTTCTGGGGTCATATTTGTACGACGGTCTGTTAATATATTTTTATACGTGCTAAATGAACGTTCGACGTCAACTGAAGTCACGGGAGCATTTTGTAAATCAGCAATCATAGCCGGTGAAAAATTGTCTATAATTTGAACTTCATTATTTCCATAAATGTTGATTATAACAAATGGTAACGAATTTCGTTATTAAATCCGTCGGAATATTTTTATGTTTTCCGGCTCGCATATTTCTCGTTTTTATAGAAATTCTCGAATACGATTTTAATTTCTAAACCGTAAAAATCGCTCAATCTACCTTCCTACTCATAGGTCAACTAGTCAATAACCATTTTTTTTTGGTAAAGTGTTAGAAATACACATGCATAAAGGAATATTACTTTACATTGTTATGAGTAAGATTTTACCAAACTCACGGATTTCCAATCGCGTCTCATTTGATGTCCGAACGGTAACAAGGTGGCGCATTAAACCTATGCCAACTGAGTCGGTGCATTCGACATTCATCTTAGGTCACTTCGTCGGCCATAGTGTCTCTCTACACCAGTGGTTCTTAACCTTTTTTTTGTTCACCACCCCCTTAATCGTAATAACTAACTGCTAACGCTCCTCCTTCATGGAAAATGACATTTTCTTCTTACATATATAATATATAATATATCAGTTTATTATAACATTATAAATTAAAATAAAGACTCTTATTTTTAGATAGTTATGGTTATATTTTATTAAATCCTGTTAAAATCCGATCAGAGAACAAGTCTAAACGTATACCGTTGTATAGCGTTCGGAATTACAACTGTTCCGATTTCACGTTCAATTATTTGTAGTGTTGTTATATAATATTAATAAATTGAATTATTTTCAAACTCTGAGTTTGTAAAAGCTCACCGCCCCCTCAACGCCACCTCCAAAACTATCACCCCCCTGAGAGACCGAAATGCCCTCAAGGGGGCGGTACCACCCCCGTTATGAACCACTGCTCTACACGATGTGCCTACGCTGATGTCGAACACACATGAGATACTCGGGTCTCGACTTGGACGAACGCCTCACTAGGAGTAGCCATAACTGCATCGATAGGTATTTGCCTCAAACGACAGACTCCGGCGGCCACGTCCCTTACTCACGAAAAACAAACGCGCCGAATCGAAAACTAAAGTAAGTTCAAACGAACAAAACATTATTAAAACCTCCGTGGACCTACGGCCTTCGATAGTGTGGGATACCGCGATAATTTCCAATCCAAACGAAATCCAACAGTTTCGAAACGTAGCTGTCGAGAAAGTTACAAAATGATCCACGTTTTATATCCAATCACTCGTTGCACGAACACCTCTGTAAAATTTTTGATCGAAGAAGCTGCTTACTTCAACAAGCGTTTTAATAATCGTTTTCAAAAATGCCCTCTAACCCACTTGCACATAACCTTTACACCAGAAAAAATTCCCGGAAGCCCCAGGCGTCGTCTTAGAATGACTTGATGCGGTGTCTCGTTACAAAACTAACAAAAAAATAAATAAATAAAAAATAATAATAAGGACTATTATAGATAACACTACTGAATTCCCAATACTAACGAGTAGCTCAACTGTCCAAAAATTGTTTATTTTTGTTAAATTTGCGTATTTCTAAATGTAAAATAATCATAAAACAAACGTTTTCAGAAACGAAATGTTACTTACTGCATACGCTTTGTTATGTGTAAGACTGCGGAGACTAAACTTTTAAAAATATAAACTTGTCACAGTGTTGTTCATTTTTTAAATCGTTCGCACACCGTAATTTAAACAAGAATAAAACAAATAGTAGTGGGTTTTAAAACCCGTTTTTCATTTTGACGCCTTTTTTTTTTTTTAGATTAATTTGATAATAAATATAGGACGAAACAGAAGCGAGAAACGGATTATTAATATCAGATTTTAAGCAAAGTGACAAATGTATTTGTCTCTCATTTTTGTAAACGGGGTTTTGTGACTAACTACAATTGACATTTTAACTAAACATTATTAAATATTATACACTGTTTTTATAAAGATAAAATATCAGACGAGAAAAAATAAACGAAGTGTTTAATATCTATTTATTCTGTTGATTATTTAGAATGATTTAGTTTTATGACGATGTCTGTTTTTAAGAATGAACACAACTTTTAAATTGATGTCTGTGAACATCGTATTTTTGGATAGGTGATAAACATTCGAAAATCACGTTCAGAGTAGATCAGGATTGTTATCTAATTTGTACTTTAAAGAAGTAATTTTTCTCTCGACTCAAAAGTTTTTCCTCGCACTTAGATAAATTACCAAAAAAAAAAAAAAAAAAAAATGTAGTAAAAACGATGCGATCTTTTTTAACGAAATTTTCATGAAATCGTTTATAGTCTGTTATTTAGCCCTAATTTCAAAATGTATGATGCTTTCAATATGGACGGCTTTATCCGAATGTTATAAACACGTATGTACTGTCTCCACAAGAGTCAGAGTGAAAACAAAACAAAAAATAAATTTATAAACTGATCTACGGAATAAAAGACTTGAAAATTTAAAAATATTTTATGTCTGAAAGTTTTCACCTCATATAATTTTAAATTCGGACCGCCATGATCAGGAAATGTAATAGAGTTTTACCAATATGTTTCATACGAGTTCTGTGAAAATCTCAAAACCGTGTGTCGAGTTTATTTTTATTTTTATGCGCATTTAAGGTAAAAAAAAAAAAAACAAAACAAAAAAAACATTGAATTAAAATGTTCCGAGTAGTGTACACGAGATACGCACTTTCTCAAATATTGAATTTAACGTATTTTCTGTTTTTTATTTCACTCGTCGTCGAGACCGATTCAGTATAATACGTATTGTTTACTTTACATTATACTCGATTACAGTAAATAACGACGAAATAATATTATGTTGATTCATAAGGTAACCGACAAAAACATTTCCGTTATTTCGTGTTCGAATGTTGACAATAGACTTACATTTTATAATGTGATCCAATCGGAATCGGCACAGTATTTACCATATCATAGTACACTTCGTGAAATCATTTCGGCTGCTCTTTCTTTCCGGTCGACTGTCGAGTTGTAATGATTATTATTATTTATTATTATTATTATTATTATTTTTTTTATTATTGTAATATCCTATTTAATCGTTCGATACTTGGTCTTGTTTAAAAATTTTTAAATTTTCAAATCACATCCATTTTTTTTTTTTTCAGTGGGCATGTAAGAAATAACTTTGACAATCACTTTTTAACACCAAACACAGTACACGCGGTTCTTACCGTTACTAATCGCACACGTCATAACTGAATAATGTTATGAAAATGCAAGGTACCTATATAGTTGCATGTAGGCCACAGTGACCTTTTCATTAATACGTACTGTTGACGTCGTGACTACGTCAACAACCCCACTTCGCTTTAGCCACCGTGCATTGGCCTATTTACAATATATATATTTTACGATCCCCGGACGGCCATACACACACACACACACACACACACACACACACACACACACACACACACACACACACACACACAATTTTACCACATCACTACGTAACTCATTAGATTTTCGAGGCGATTTCTCGACCACTCTGAACAATTTTGGTTTTTTTAGGTTGTTTGGGTAAAGTTAAGATGAATAATATCGTACGTATATGCTCTCGGACTGGATAAATACTCAAAATGACTTTTTATTTTATCTATTCCATTTTTATTATTATTTTTTTATTTTTACAATTAATAAACAATCTGTAACAACAAACACACCAGGAGTGTGTGATAAGTTACAATTACTTAGTGATGAGATTTTCGATGAAAAAAGCCACCCGTTGATGACACATTTTGTATTTCAATTATTTTACGTATTAAACAGTATTATTTGATTTTAATTCAGTCAATGATTTGTATTGAATGTAATAATTTATATTTTTAAATACCGTTTGACTTATCGATGGCGACACTCAAAAAGGGCATAAAAACATTTTCGAAATTATTCAGGAACGCTAAAGACAATTCTTTACCGGTGACTTAACACATCATTGAATATTTTTAAATTAAAAAAAAATATGTCACTAAGCTCAAAGTTGGATTTTTATCTATTTTAAATGATCATTCAACTATATTTTTTATCAATAATTTATATCAATTGAAAACTGAGCACAATATGGATTTTGGCGTTTATTCCCTTTTGGATTATCGCCGTCGTTATGATCGTTTTATAAATAATATATACATAAGTATTTTTTGAAATCGTTAAATATAAAACTGAGAATAATGAGTTAGATTTGTCGTCATCACGCTTTTGAGCAAAATACAATACAATGTATTGAGTTAGCTGTGAATACAATTGTCCCATTTTGTCATGGTAAAATTGTACAGGGTGTGTTACATCGATTGTTGTTGTATAGTTTTAATTTTTTTTTTTTTTTTATAAATCCACTGTGTATAATGATTAAACAATTTATAATACCGACGTAAAGATTTTTAAGGAATACAATATTATCACGGTATAATAGTGGAATGAGTACGCATTTTACATTCCAAGACATTTTACGATGTTTAGCTACGAACGTTTTAGGTATATAATTGAAAAATTAACACTTGAGATTTTTTTAAAAACTTTTTTAGATCTAGTGCTATTCGGTTTGAATGCGAAAATATTTGATTTGTTCGATTAGTTTGTAAAAAAAAAAAAAATAAATAAAAAATTGCGAATACGGTAAAAATAACAATCGTGTTGATTCACATTTCAGTGGACTACAACAATGGAAATAATATTGTATACCCAATACCTGTCCATAAATTAAATCAAATTAATACGGATTTCACAAACAGCGGCATGGCTTACTGAATCATGAGTCTACATAAAACTTAAGTTGTTTTAAAACTATTCAAATACCATAACAATGGACATGATGATGTGGTTTCGACAATAAAAATACAGTTTATATGTGTGAATAATACACCTAAATTAAACCGTACCCTCACCTCGCCCCACTGAAACGACCCCGGGAATAAATTATTTTAAAATCAAAGGTAGAGAAATGTACGTCCTATCTCCAAGGTTTGTCGAGACTCTGTAATTTACGTTTTGGCCTTTGAAAAAAAAAATGTATACAGAAAAATAAAAATGGTTTGACGGGACGACGGTAAAACTCCCGCTCGCACTTGCTGTGACGACTACGTGGATAAAAAATAATATTTGAACATTTCAAACACATTATACTTCTCATGTATACATACATATGTAATTTATTATGAAATATTTCTTCTGTTTACTTAAAATACAAAAAAAGATATTGGGAAGTAAAATCAGTTTCACGGTAAAATCCTTACAATCGTAGCAATTGTGGAGATCAAGTGAAAAAAAAAAATTAAAAGTGAAGGTGTTGAAAGGTATCTCTCACTTCGGAGTTTTTCGACGGTAAATTGGCTACAAAGGGGAGGCTTACCATGAAACTGCTTTTTTTTCTGTATTTTTTTTTTTTTTTATGTGGAGAACATTTTTTGTCTGACCCAGACCAAGTATAAATTATTATTATTGTTATTACTAATATGATAAATTAAATAATTATTAGGTAGTGGAAAAATTTGAAAATCACCCGACTTTCGATCGTGAAATAAAATTTTAAAAAAAAACCGTAAAACTTGTGACTAAAAACTCTTACTTGACGATACGATATTTTATGCGTGTACGTTTATATATCGTGTTTTTCGAACACAAACTCCTCGGAGTGGGTTACTGGACGAGAATAGAACCAAAAACACCGGATCGATGTTACCTGTCGACTGTTTCGGAACGAAATGTCGAACCGGTACTTATATACGCATATTATTGTATTTTTGTTTTCGTCTCGTTTTCGCAACACCTTGCGAAAATAACGCGGTACGATTGTCGCCGAATTAGCTCGCATTCCAAGTATGGAATACTCTTCGCAATAATTATCGTCGTCGTCGAGCGTTTATTTCGAAACATTTGTTCCGAAAAAAAAAACTATTGTCGTACTACTACAGGTACGTACGGCGCCGTTTCTGAATTTTAACGATTACAAAAAAAAAAAAAAAAACTCGATCGAATACCGCCGCGTGGCCGTAGTGAACAGCCGTAATTGCCGGTAATATTAATACGAACATCTCTTGTGCTTGCTCAACAGCGTTTATATGCGACACATGTCGGTAATTCGGACTAATTTCGATGATGTTTTCGAGTACGTGTTTAGCCGCATATATTTAGGAAAAAACGTGGTGCGATGATCCACCGACATAAAAGTATAACAACAGTAAAACGGTGACAATAACGTGGCGAAACAAACGATAGTTTACGACGACGGTGTAACGATACGATTAGTACGAGAGGAAAAGCGAGTTCGAATGCAAAGTATATTATTATGATCGTTATGATTAGGGCCCGGATTTCAATGCAAAATGCATATTTTTTTGGTTGATCTTACACAATGCGTTCCAAGTACACAATTCATTTCATGTAACGAGGGTTTTATGGCTACAAATTTTATATTGCATTTTTTTTTTGCATATTTCGAAGTTTTTTTCATTTTTAGAGCATTTTTACCATTATTGGGTCATTTTGTTGGTTTTTAATGCATACATGTTCAATATACAATACAAATTTAGCCAATTCAAAATATTATATGAAAATAAATTATTCTATTCAATTTTTGTCTTATCTTAATTTATTATTGACTGTATTCCGTCAAATCACAAATAATCAGTCAGTTCGTGTTCGTCGTGGTCATTGCTCGTGTTGTTTGTGACTTTAATGTGACTTACACTGTTACATAATGCCCAAGATAAAATCGTCTACATCTTCTCGCTAGCGTGACTACGTAAATGAATTCAGAAAAGACGACTTTACAACAGATGGGACTATTTACTTAGTAAAATTTGTAATATTTAAGTCGCAGCTGGAAAAAAATGTTCGATTCAACGAACATATGCGAGTCAACATCAATCAATTTTTCAGTTTTTTTTTTTTTTAATAAATAATAAAAAATAATTTAACCTTATTTATAAATTACAAATTATATAAAAAAATACATGTCATTTTCAAAGTCATTTTTTTTTTTGTAAGGTCTTTTTTGTGGGAAAATGCATTTTTTAAGGGCATTTTCGGCTATTTTTTAGAGCATATTTGTATGGTTTTAAGTGCATTTAAATCCGGGCCCTAGTTATGATTATTAATTATTATTATTATTATTATTATTATTATTATTATTATTATAATTTTCACTATTATTATTATTATTCAACGGTTACGATCAAAAAGCGTACGAGATTAATTACAAGTCCTTTTTCGTCACACGCGTTAAAAAGTTACTCGGCACACGATATCAACTATACGAGTTAGCACGTGGACGGGGATGGAAGTGTCGTGCGTTACGTAAAAGCGTTGGGAAATTAACTCCGGGGAAAATTACAGAGACGTTCCAAAAGCGAGTTTAATCGTGTCACATTACGGTTTCTTTTCATCGAGACTTTGCGCCCGAATCAATTCGAAACCCCCCGCACCCCGGCCTCAGCTCAGAAAAACGCTTAAACTCAAAACAGGAATAATCCAAAATAGGAGCCGTTTTCTCGTCCATATTCGTTTTTGTTTTTTACTCAATTCGGTTTCCAGTCCATCTGTGAAAGCTGATAATAATATTATGTTCGAATAATATTCAATATTTTGTTTTATAACACTACGACGGTCCATTTCATCACGTACTCGGTGTCTGGTGACTCTATATTGATTACGTATTTTATCAATAATATTCAGTAGTCACTACAATAAATTAATCATATCTTTATCACACATGTATCATTTACTATCAACTAATACTGTGCACGAATCAGATGTGCGTGTGACCGATACATGATTAGTGCCAGTGACAAGTACTAATGACAAGCACTATACGCATCGTGTAAACCGGGCATTAGTCTTTATTTCGACATTCTATTTGTTCGACAGATCATCACCGTTTCATATTATATTTTCATTTATATTTATTTAACTTTGCAATGGAAAATCTCGAAGTAATTAAAATGACCAGTGAAAAAAAGATTGGCACGCATAAGATTTTCGGTGGCACTCGAAAAACTTTCATTTATCTATGCATATTTACAGATTTTTAAGTAAAATACAATAAATTGCACATATAATATATAAAATATATATTTCACAATGACGTATTGTCATCTTATTTTAATTATTATAAAATATACGGAAATAATATTCTAGATAATTTTTATTCCATGAAAAAAATGACGATTTCATTAACAATTTTCTTTTCGACCAATGCTTACGAAAGTCTGTTCTCGGTATTAAATCATACACTTTCAGAGGCTATGAACAGAATAATGGAGGAAAATTCGACAGCGTGTATTGCCATGCAATCAACATATTATGATATGAACCAGACATAAAAAAGCTTTCAACCAATACGAAACAAAAGGTTTCTAACAACCAATAATGATAATTTAATAATTTTTTTAAATTATTTCAATTTTTACATAATTTTCTATATTATAATCGTTAATTTTTCATTTGTATTTTTCTTTATTAATAAATATAATTATGGCACGGTTGAAATTTTTTTTTTTTAATTATGTCATAAATTGGCACGTTGAAAAAATCCTATTTGCCATTCCTGTATTAATGGATACGAATTCGCTTTCCAAAAATCGTTAAACGATAATGTTATCGGAAGGGGGTCGTGTTCTAAATGTTCGTGTAAGTCAGCGTTTCCCGCCCTTTTTGGTATGGCGACCCATAAATTTAATCCTTATTATGTACGCGACTCCCCCCCCCTAAAAAAAAGTTTGTCGTAAATAAATATGATTTTTACTATAGTCAATTTTATCATTGAGTTTTTTATAAAATACAATACGAATACAATATACTGAATAATAATAACTTAATTAATAAATAAATAAAATAAATTATAAAAAAATACAAGAAATTAGTATAATAGAAAATTTATTGCGAACTTTGATTTTGGACAATGTTGCATAAAATTTCCCACCAGGGTACAATTTCAGTAGTCTCGATGTACCGCTCGTTGCTCAACTGCATATTATTATGGATTATGGACAAACGACCGAGATCGATCGCATCGACTAGTCACTAGTCATTAGCACCTTTACTGATAAGATAAAAATTGATAAAAATTCAATAATCGTAATAACTTTACGTCATTAAATAATAGTTGTATTCTACTATACTAGTTATTTATACCATTTATCAATTTAAGACTAAAATAAATGTAATCGTAACCGCGAGTCGCGACCCAATGATGGGTCGCGACCAGGGACGGATCTAGAAAATATTTTTGGGGGGGGGGCCCGATCAAAATATTTCAAATTATACCCTCAGTCCCTTACGAAAAAATTTATAATATTCATATTTGTTTTTTTTTCATTTCAAAATTTCGGGGGGGGGGGCCTGAACCCCCGTGCTCCCCCTCTGGATCCGTCCTTGGTCGCGACCCATGGTTTGGGAAACGCTGGTGTAAGTGTTGGCGTTTGTGTGAGCGGACGCGACTCGGATGACGTGTCATGCAAACATCGCGGACGCAACTCGAATATCGCGATATATATTTTTGTACATATTTCGGGGCGCGACGCGTATGCAGCCGTCGTCGTAGTACCACAGTCGTTTACGCACGACGAAACGTTATTTGCCTGACGGAAATCGGTTTGTTCGTTCTGTTAATTTTCAACGATATTGTTTCGTCAGATTTTATCACTCCGGTCCAGTGTAGAGAATCCGCCGCGAGTGCCGGTGAAAATAATCGACCGTTAATCGTACAATAATCACGTTCCGCCGCTCACGCCCGGTGCGGCACGTCAGAAGTTCGCACCACTTCTGATCGTCCGCCAACTTTTGAACGGCGCCCGAGAGTCGGACGGAAATCGAATTGGCACCTCTCTCCGCCCGTCACCGGCACGAAGCCGCCACTCGAACGCGATCGTTCTCTCGACGGACAGTCGTTTCCACCGAGACACGTTCGCTCCGCGAAATCTGTTGCGTCTCGACCGCCTCGATAATTGCCACCGATTCGTGATCGTTCGCGCCGACCCCGCCGGACCAATTAACACGCCGAACGAGAGCGGTCTTGACCTTTTTGTGCCTATTCGAGGGCCTCTCGTCCGAGAGCATTCGTTCGATCGCCAAGTTTTTTCCCAATGTCCTCTCTCACCGGTTTCTCTCTGTCGTTGTTTTGGAGAAAACGATATCGACATCCGTACGAGCGAGTAAAATTATTCATCCCCAAAGGGTTCAACCCCTAGAACCGAACACGCCATCGAAATGGGCGTGAGGCGCTTTCGGGCGTGTACAATCACTGAAATCTAACGTCTACGTCCAAAATAATTTAGTTGTGATTATTATTCGAGTGGTATTCGAGTATCAAAAGTATGTTTGTTTGCATATTGCTAAATAAAAAATGAAGTGTTAAGACAATTGGACATAATTCGCGCCACGAGGTGATTAATTGTTATTCGCTTTTCGGGCGAGGTAATGAAGACGGGCGTATTGAATTTCGATTAAACGATAAATCATATTTTTGCTAAGCGATTCTAAAGAAAGCTTCTGAATAAAAAAAAAAAACACTAGAGTTGTCCAATTTTAATCTAATTTTTCGTGGGTTTTTTTTCAAATATGTATTCAATTTTCTCGTTAGACAAAAAAGAAATGTTCAAAAAAAAGTTTCGTTGTGATTGGATGGACCAATGTTTTTTTATACACGTTTAAATTTGGAAATCTATATAAAAACAACCTATTTACCGTAAAAATCATATAACTATTTACTTAAACGCTTAAAAAATAAATACCGGTTCTCTACTTTTGAAATTTGTTCAGCATCGTTTCCATTCTCAATTACGTGAATATTGTTGTTTTAGATTTTCAGAACATTATGTCAAATATTAAAACATTTTATTCGAAATTAACATTAAAAAAAAAAAAAAAAAACTATTTTCAATGTTCAATTTTTAGACCAAAAGTTTTTCAATTTTTATATTCGTTGTATGCAACAAAATTCCATTTATATAATATAGTGAAAATTTCAAGCTACTAGCAACAGTAGTTTTGGAATTATGACTGAATCACTAAAATCGATTTATAGTGAAAGTGTCTTTTACGGCAAATTCAACCGTTTGTATTCGGGTTTTTGGCAGTTTCTCCCCGTGTCTAGAACGACTAAATGGACAGAAGAATAAAATGAACTTTTCAAGTACCTACCATCTAAATGCGATTTCCGATCTATAAAGTTGCTGTGTGAAACTTTCCGACAGAGTCGAGCGTACCAAAATAACGAAAAAAAAATGATATAAAACAATAAACAAATAAATATCATCGTAAATCATCGATAGATCCTTATCGATAGTAAGGCCTCTACGCCGTCTTTGACCACGCGTTCGTACATTGTTACAATCTCAAACCGTGTGTGAATATGGAGACGCATAAAACGTACACGCGCGTATTACAATAATCGGTACTTAAAGTAACGCGGCGGTTAGGCCTCCACAACAATATCGCACTAATGACAAACCGTGTAGCTCGGCAGCATATAAGGTAAACCGTGTATAATTCCGTGATTTCCAGTTTGCGTTTCGTTTTGTTATTCATGAACCGTGCGCACATGGCAACCCGTGTATAAGAAAATTAAATTTCCTCCCTACGGGAACAATGCACTTGTAATAATAATAATAATAATAATAAAAATAATAATAGTAATAATAACCGTAGGAAAAATGTAACGAAAAAAAAAAAAAAAGTCCTAGTTCGTGTTCCCGTTTTATTGCTTCGATATTATTTAGACCGTTTTTATTTCGTTTCCTTTTTTCTCCTTTAGCCACTTAACATTCCAATTTTGCACCATTTTCTTTCCTCTCCTCTTCCTTCTTCACGCTCCGTATCTTTTTCGTCCGCCCTCTTTCCCCCACTAAACAGCGCATAGTTCTATCACGTATATATTATACAAAATTATACACTCGCACACACACACACACGCACACACACACACGCACACGCTCACGTACACACACGCACACGCACACGCACATGTACACACACGCATCACACCACATGATTCATTACGAATTCCGTATCGGTTATTTGAGATTGCATACCTAATATAAAAAATTAATGTCGTAATACACTCGCGCGTTCTCGTCCATCGATTTTCACCACATGCATTTAAATTTCAAAAATTTACATTTAAATCTCGAGCACACTCCGTGGATCGATCGTGCGGAACGACAAACCGAGAGTGCCGTGAAAACGTTTTACACGTCGACGGATTTAAAACGTGTTCGCACGAGTGAAGTGATCGTCCGGTAAAAACGGGCAAGCGGCGTCGATCGCCGATTCAAAAACGAATCCGAACCGATTTCGAACCGTTCCGTCGTCGCTCGGCCAGGCCACTCGTTCGGTTTTCGAGTGTACACCCCAAGCTCGTGCGAAATAATCGCAACGACGGTGAAACGATTCGCTGATCTTTTCTCGAGAGCGATCCACGCAGTGCTCCCGCGCAAAAAATCCGGGTCGACGACGCGCAGACGAGATTCGGTCTCGCGATACACCTGTCCTCCTGTTGTGTTCCGCTTTCGTTTGGCACGCGACCAGGCTTTTCTGCCCCATTGTCGCCCCGCGCGACGTCATTCGAAAACATGAATTATACTCGCCGGCGTGGCGGTGCATGCCAAAAAAATGTTTTGAATCGTAGTCGGCGTACACGGAGACTGAGAGAGAGAGAGAGAGAGAGAGAGAGAGAGAGAGAGAGAGAGAGAGAGAGAGAGAGAGAGAGAGAGAGAGAGAGATTGCGCCGGTTAGATGCGAAATGAATGAGTCTGTAGGAGTCACGCGGAGCGCGATGCGGTTTAATCTCGTTACCGGAACCGGCACATTCCGAGGGTTTAATTATCTCTCGACACGGCCCGTACTCGACCGTATGTTTCCTCCGAACGCGCTACTACGGTGATGTAACTCTGTTTTTGTCACGTTCAGCGTCTGGTCGTGTTTGGAAAATCTGTTTTATCAATGTTTCGAACGATTCACGTGCAGCTGCTATAAAGACGAGCTCGTAGTGATCGGTGTTTCGCGTAGTCTCGTTCGACAAGGCGCATTCGGAGATCAATAGACGTTTGAGTAAAAGTTTTGGTCAGAGCAAACTAAATCGAAAATAAATTTCTGCACCCGGAGAACGAAAAATAAAAGACCAAAAAAAAAAAATTTGGCCCACTATCAATGAAAAAAAAAAAACGATTTTACTCAAATCTTTTATGTTCTAATACGTTTAACATTGGATCGTTGTTGTTTTTTTAAATTTTTTTTAAACTAAGACATTCCTTGCCTAAGGTCATCATCTATATCTAGGGATATTTCACAATATTCTTAATTGGTTTTAACAGGTATTAACATGATAATTGAAAATATTTCGAAGTGCTAAGGATAATTTGCAATTGTTAGTTTAAGATTTACAGAAGTAACAAAGTGATTACGATATAATATATTAATATTTGCATATTCACAATAATTTAATAACTATAAGTAAAAGAGAAGTCGCAGAATGATCTGGAAGAAGCGCACGTGATGAGTGAAGATGTTGAGAAGTGGCTTAGTGTAGGAGGTCGTGGGGACGAACTCGTTTTAAACGACGATGAGTTGGGAGAGTGAGAAGGTTATAGTGCACCCGATAAGTTTGGAAGAGAGCAGTGGACATTTTTTGCTAATGGTTTTGAAAGTCTGTATGGAGATTTGAATTTCTGACAAACCAAAGGGCATTTGCAATTATTCCGGGATCGTTGTTTGAAATATCGTTTTTGTCATTTTTATGACATTTTTTTTTTTTTTTAGTTTCGAATAAATCACAAAAAAAAATAAAATATAGTATGGTGAAACTCATTAAGCTGATCACGTAGAAGGTGCAGTTATTTCGCTGACCCCTAAACGAACCCGAACAACGTTTTTCTTTTATGTCATTCAATAACATTGTATTTTGTAAATTACGGCGACGGTGGCTGCATATTAACATAAAACAATGTACGCCGTATCATACAATTATTAGTAATACGGGCACCGCCGTGGACTATCTACGTTTATTATACTTGTGCGGAGATCAAATTTCCGTTTCGGTAAACCCAGAGAAACGCCGTTGTTATCGTGTGCATTTGCCGGATGGTTTCGACGGTTAAATTATTAACATTATCGAATGCGTTTTTTTTTCTGGGAAAATTCAAATCCTAATCTTAAAACGTGTGATCACACGTATCTGTACTCCCCGATGAAAGTTCACCACCACAAACCACAGTAAAGCTTTATAGAGCTTTATTTCTATTTAGATTTTAGGCGATGAAAGTAGGTATTTTGTTGTCCGACATAACGTTTTGGTAGAGAAAAGAACGCACGAACACAAAACTCCTTCACCCGAACCGAGGTCTAATTATTATTTTTAACGATTTCACGATATAATTGTGTTGACCGATTCTCTATGTCGCGTTTGACACGTTTACACCATTTTAGACATGTAAATAAGACCGCATTTCATCACGCTCAGGCCGTTAAACTTATCAATCATTTATTACGCAAAACATTATTTTTTTATGTCAGTACTATAATACCGTCAAACCATACGTGGTATACATAAAGTGACCATATATTTTTTTAATCAAAACGGGACAAAAAAAAAAAAAAATCATAATTATTTGTTACAAACAAATATTTTTAATTTAATAATATTACTAGCAAATTTCTGTGGTACTTATAATGTTTTTAAAGGACAAAAAAATCAAATTAACTTATTACACTTACTAGGTAATTAACTTATTATAAACAAAATTTTTTCGTGTAATAATTACAAAATTAAATAATTGTATATTTTTCTAAAAACGATATTTCGTCAAAGAACATTTATTTTCATTATTTTTTTTGTCTACTTTTTGAAAATGGGACATTTTAGCGTCCCGAAGATTTCCCGGGTGACAACGGGACAGAGATTCAAAAAACGGGAGTGTCCCGTTCAAAACGGGACGTATGGTCACCTTAGGTATACATCAAATATAATTATTATATAACCGCGGTATGTTAATATACTAATAAAATGTAACGTATGATTCGTTTGTAGAACGGCGTGCTTTTCGTTATTAATCTAGGTACCTAAACATTTTAAAATTATTGCTAGCTCCACGGAGCTTTTGGGATAAAAGTGAATACGGTAATGCACTATACTTTTGACATCGTCCGGTCCAATGTGTATTCGATGTGGGATTTACAATATAATTTTTTATAAATATATATTAAATTTATTTTTCGCATTAAATGGCATTTTTTTCAAACATTTTTCATATAACGTCTACACACACTTGACTTCGCTTTACGATAGACATATTAGTATTGTAAAAATGGTTGTTAAAAATAATTGTATAAAATGAAAGGTTTTGAGCGTGCATCACTCGTACGATTTTGAACGAATACGTCAACAATAAAGTCTTATTTTCAGCGACCGTGTGCCGTCGATATCACACGTATGTTTAGTGTCGGCAGCCGCGCACTGAAAACAATACAAATAATCAGTCTAACAGAAATTACAAACGATACGAAAACAAAAAATTGTTCGTAGAATCGCCCTTAAAGCTCCATTGTGGTACGTGCGAAATGAGACTAACTACACGAAGACAAATCTAGCAGAGTGCTATGAATATTCATGAAATATAACAACGATTTTAAATTTTTAATTTGAAAGTGCTTATTTTTGCTTATTTCGTTGGTTTTAGAAAAACTTGCTTTTAACTAGCTTTTTCTGCTTTTCTCGCATATTTTCTAATTAATGATGAAATGACGACGTGGATTGATGAAAATTTATATTTTTTCAGTGAGTACTTATATATATTACAACTCCAACTAGAAATATTTGTTTACCTTTTTATTCTATTCCCTCGTAGTTAATATACCAAATTCGTATTTTTGTTTGTGTTTGTTATCTATTTGCGTGTCGTTCGTAGCTGGCTATAATTTCAATGTAAAGCATTGGCGTGGGTATTCCAAAAATATTTGTGGTTTTAATAATTATATTATGATTTGTGAATTATATTCTTATATTTTTATGATAAATTAAATAATAAAATGATGATAACATTAAAAAAATCATTTTGTGTTCGTGGTTTAAAAAGTCTAAAAATATATCACAAGGGCACAAATAACTATTTTTTTAACACAAATTATTGGAAGATTTTGAGGCACCGGATTTTTTTTTTTTTTTAAAGGGGTTAAACATTTTTGATTTTGCTTATTTTTGCTTATTTTAATGATTTTAAAGGCTTATTTACGTGCTTATAATGAAGTATTCAAGTTCTTTTTCAAGCACTTATTTTGATGATTTTAAGTGCTTTAAGTCCCGAGCCATGGTCATCATCATCATCATCATCATTCGAATCATCGTAATGTGTTCACCAAATACACGTTACATTCTCATGGACATACGTTTGAAGGGTACAGGGAAAACATTTTTTTTTTCAAAAAACCAGGACAGTCAATTTTTTTCCAAAACGGTTATTTCGGTATAAAACTAATGATGGACACGTGTTGTGTGTATCTTTCGTGTGGTCGAATCAGGGGAAAAACCGATACGTCGAGAATCATGGCCGTCGGAAGGTTAGACATTGTACAATGAAAAAACAAGGAAAGTCGCCATAAAAAACGTGTTTTACTCGAAATTAAAAAAAGTGACTTTCCTGGTTTTGACATGTATATATTTCTTATGGCTGGGGGTGATTCTGTTAATTTGTCCGACACCGAGAATGTAACCATGACGTCATTGGTGCGTTCACGTGTGCGTGTGTGTGTGCGTCGTCCGGTGGGGACCAGTTGAAACCTGTCTTTGAAAAACAAATAAATTATTGCGAAAACGCGAGTTGGGTTCCGAGATATTTGATCCCTTAAAAAAAACACGAGTTGGGTCCGCGGTATTATTATATAATACTCGAATTGGGTCCGCGGTAATATATATGTATATTATTATTATATTATTAAGGTTAGAAGTGTTCATCTAACTAACATTTTTGTTTTAATAGAAATGTTACTTGGGATTCAGAGTGAAATCTATGTATCACTTCGGAGCTCAGCCACACAATCAAAAAAAAAAAACCGTAGAAAAAGATAATTTTTTAAGAGAAAAGATGCTTTCTTTCACTAGTGGACAATTGACGCGGTTAAATTTTGAAAAAGAAGTGTCATTTAAATTTATTCCCTAGCTTATATTTATTTTAGTACAAATATGTATTACTTATTTTTTATTTTAATACAAATATTTATTACCTACTAAATAATATATAATATTATTATTTTCTAAAATTAATCATTCTAGCCAACCTCCACGTGGTGTCTCCTGGGTAACGCAAATAGGCTAGTCCCAACTCGTGTATCACATAAAGTGTACCGGGACCCAACTCATGCTGTTTTTGAAATCTGGGACCCAACTCGAGTTTTTCCAAATGATTCCTGTCTTTGAAACTTGTTTATTTTTTACACGTGTTAAAAAAGTTACCTACAGTTTAATCCTCGTCTCCTCGTATCTAACTATATTCAGTAGAAACAAGACATTTACATGTACCGATGTATCTGTATGTAGTGTAGATACTCTTAGCTTTTTTTTCCCTGTACCTTTCATATACGATTTACACGTCATATTAATTATGTAATTATTATTGAATTGTTTCTTTATCAATAGTATTTCGTTTCTTCTCATTTTTTATTTTTTTTTCGTATACCTAACGAAAAATTAACTGTATTTACTTGTATGAAATCGCTGTAAAGGCAAACATTTTTGAAACGATAAAATTATTCGATACACAATAGTAACACAAACAATTTTACTCGTCAACCGTAGTTGATTCAGTGACATAACACTCTAGACCAGTGGTTCTTAACGGGGGCGGTACCGCCCCCTTGGGGGCATTTCGATCTCTCCAGGGGTGATCGTTTTGAAGGGGGCGGTGAGCTTTTTCAAACTCAGAGATTAAAAATAATTCAATTTATTAATATTATATAACAACACTACGAATAATTGAACGTGAAATCAGAATACGAGTAGTTGTAATTGCGTACGCATATACAAAACGGCATACGGCATGTTCTCTAATCGGATTTTAACCGGATTTAATTAAATATAACCATTACTATCTAAAAATATGAGTTTTTATTCTAATTAATAATGAAATAATATACTGATGAATATTTATATTTATATATTTATAACAAGAAAATTTGATTTTGAATGAGAGGGGGGCGTTAGCAGTTAGTTATTACGATGAAGGGGGCGCTGAACTAAAAAAGGTTAAGAACCACTGCTCTAGACGATCTTTCCGCTGAACACGGATCACGGTAATAATAATTCCGTCGGTCATTGAATTCGAAACGATCGCACACCCGCCCCGAACGGTGTGCAACACTCGCTGTGCGATCGAGCAAATTTTCGCGCAAGTAGTAGATAAGAGTGTTTCCTCACTCGGTCGTCTTGCCGGTTGGTCGGTCGAAAGACAATAACGTACACGACGAAAACGCGATTGCGGCGACCGTCTCTGACAACTTTTTCGACGAAAAAAGCGGCCGGACGAACCGCCGCCGCCGCGATCCAGAAGATTATAACCTAAAACCCGTACTCTGAAATGCCTCGAGATATTTCCCTTGCTCCATAAGGAGCATATTACGAAAATAAACGTTATTATTATTATTATTATTATTATAATTATTCGGATTTTTCTCGTACGATATTATGTATATATGATTTTGTTGTGACATCTACTTTGCGTGTTAATGTCATATTAATAATAATAATTGAATATTGACCCAACAGTTAATTAACTTTACAAACTCGTGTGCAGAACGAGCGACTTTTCAACAATAGTTATACGCGTAATATCGTAAAATATTGTATGCGTAAAATGTTTAACGATTTCAACGATAAAAACTAGTTTTTTACGAAAATATCGTGCTATACATAATACATAAGTCTTATGTATTATCGATTTGAGGTCAGGGGGTTTTTTTCCATTGACACCAAAGTTCATTGTTATCACTGTTTTTTGCTCGTTACGATGAAAAATATATTTTTTTAATTTGTTTATAACATTCGTGTCAAAATAATAATATATACAGAGTGAATCAATATATATATGTATATAAATGACAAATATATTGGTGTAAAACTGTTCAAAACAGAAAAAAGTATATAGTATACAAATTCGATGATTTAAGAAAATATTTCAAGGTTCATACATTTTATAAATTTTAAATAAAAAAAAAAAAAAATCTTTAAACATGATATTGGGTGTTAACTATTGAAAATCAGTTAGAAAAATATTATTAATATCATTTTTTTTTGCTCATCTGACGTAAAAAAATTGTTTAGTAATTTTTAGGAGTTGGAAAAAATTAATCGATGCAAAACTGCATTTGAAAGTGATTTAAAGTTTAAAAAATTGTATTTACAGACTGCATATGCAATTTTCCAAAACTTTAAATCGTTCTCGAGCATCGATAGTTGCACTGATCAGTGTGTTCAACTACTTATAAGTAAAAAAGTATATTTAACTCGATTTGATCAAAAATCGTTTGCATTTTCATTTGATTATCGAAATTTGGCTCTCAAAACCACTCCTGAAGGATTTAAAAAAAAATATTAACATGTCAAGCAGGCTTGACTTCGAACTTTCTACTAAGTTTCAAGCAGATTTTTTTTATTTATCGATCTAGTTGGTTAAGTATGACGGCACGAAAATGACGAGATATATTTCAACTCGCTTTCGGTATCTACGCATTTTGTAATTATATAACTTTTTAAGCCGTGGAAATTGATGATTGATAATTATTGACGACGTCTCGCTAAAATGTGCGCCAGCGTAAAAAAGAATTATCCAACATCCAGTAGTTGTAGAGAGTAACCAATCCGTTGATAATTATTTTATCAGCTGTTCAAGTTTAACTTGTAATTGTAGCTAACGACGACAGAGTCTTTTATTATCATTCGAACGTATTCGACCGGTGTCACAAAAGAGCGTTTGTTCGCGAACTCGTGTTTTTCAACGGCGGCATTGTCGTGAGTTCGTCACGGGAATTCCGATCGGGAATCTCATGAATGAAAATCGATACCGAACGATCATTGAAAACCTCTCAAGTTTTTCTAACCGCCGATTCGAGTTAACGTTCTTGAAAGTTGTCTCACAATGTGGTTTTAATTTGAAAAACACGATGTCTAATCCTCGCTAATTAGTAGTACAATATTGTATTACATGTTTTTACGAGTATCGTTGTAGGAGTATTACACTGTGTTTGACCCATATCCGGTTGAAAAAAAAAATGAAACCTCATGTTATTTCAACCCGCACTTGAGTTCATTGTGTTTGTGGAACTTAATTTACTAAAGTTTCTGTTTTAAAACTCACGTGACACGATATTATAAAAGTACGAAATATTATTTTTTATTATTAAACTAAACCAAAGTCGAAGTCGGGTGTGTACCTAGATGACGATGTGTGGCATTGAACCTTCGAAGAGTTAAACGATAAAACAAAACACACACACACACACACACTTGGAAGTTTCGTTAGCGGTTTGGTAAATTATAATTTTAGAAATAAACGGGGTGGCTTTACGTAAACCTTACATGGTTTAACGACGACGAGACATGGTTGAAAAACCTCATTTCTCAATATCTCACGGTGCAGTACTATTATTCGTGAATAATAATTGTTCGACCACTCGAACTTTCTCGAATTTCCCTGTAGGCCGACAAAAAACGCATTTTAATTACAAAACCTAAAAATTATTGTCTATATACTTTTACGAATAAATACATTTTAATTTTATCATCAGATTTGTCGAATAACTGTGTGTTCTACGTATTCAACGTATTATTTTATCATAACACGAAACGTAATATCGTTTATTTCGTGCCGTTGTCGTGTAATAAATGCGATTTTTATTTGAATAAAATATAAACCAAAACGATACACACGACGCAGCTGAGTATTAAACAAAGGGAAAAATTCGAATTTTTTACGAGCAACGCAAAAGAAAGAACACAATTTTCAAGATTACTACCCGGAATATGACATTTCACACATACCATGCTCGTTGTCATTTAAAACTCTGTGGATATTGCGTTAGCGTTTTCTCGGCACCATCTTCTCTTCGTTTCGTTAATATTAAACGTTTGCAGAAAAATAAAAAAGTCGAACGGGTAGCGACGAAAATACATATCGCCGAAAAACATTTCTATGCGCGCGAATAGAAAATCGAGTAAAAATGCGTTAGGTTTACAGCCGTCAGGTCACGATTTACCACCACGGGGTTCAGTAAAACGAGGCATAGAAAAGTGAATTTGTAGAGAGAGAGAGAGAGAGAGAGAGAGCGAGAGAGAGAGAGAGAGAGAGAAAGAGAGAGAGAGAGAGAGAGAAAGATACAGAGAAATAGATGGTCATGATATTTTCCTTCTATATTTCCACTTGCATTTTTTTATTTATTTATTTTTCTTTTTTTTGCTGTTTACATTCCTTCCGTCAAAATATTATGTGTGTCCAAACGATAAAAAGGCAGTATTTTCCTTTACGAGTTACACACACACACACACACACACACACACACACACACACACACACACACACACACACACACACACACACACACACACACACACACACACACACACACACACACACACACACACACACACACACACACACACAAACACACATACTCGTATAGCATATCCAATGGCCTCCATGAGGAATTAATCACCATTTATGACATCTACCCTAAATAATTACATTACAACTTACCTATTTCAGTCAAAAGGCTTAAAAAAAATTCTACATGCTTAAACGGTAATTACATATGAAGAAATCAATCAAAATATTTAAAGGTTATAAGCACATCTTATAACTTCCAGTGTCTTGTAGCCTCCAATTTACACATTTTTCAGAGTTCACAAGAATAGTAAGATAATGTTTAGTGTATATCCACAATGTTTTTGTACTGTATTCAATGCATTAATATTTATAGACTGAATATATATATATTTAATATTATAATTTACTATACTACGTTACTAATTAGTTTTAAATAATTAATTAAACGCTAATCATTTGTAATTAATAATTTTATTTTATACTTTGATTCAAACAATTTTTTTAATTATGTTTGCAACCTGGTATTTAATTTTCTTCCAACCCCTATTTTTTAAAATTGGTTCATTCTTAATTGCTAATAAGCAATCATGCTGTTGTGGTATTTGACGCAAACTAATAAACTTGCTCATAGAACGCTCAATTGCCATGATTTCTTCATTACTCCATTTCATATAGTTTAATCGTTTTTTAAATGTATTTGCTGCTCCAACACTTTTTTCTGTTAAAAAAAATTATATATATATATATATATATATATATATATATATATATATATATATATTATGTTCGTGTGTTTAATTTTATAGTAAATATTTGTTTGACATAACCAATGAAAGTTCAATACCTTTTGAACCTGATGCTTTGATTAATTTAGTAACTTTTGGATTATTTGTAGCGGGTTCAGAACATTTGTTTTCATGAACTTGCTCAGTCAAAGTATTTACTAGGCTTGAACCACTTGATTCCCCTCTACAATTCACTGGAAATATTTAAAATAAATTATTTATATTGATCAAGATATATTTATTCAATTTAATACCTGTAATTTCATTTCCAGATTCAGTTTCTGACAATGTATCTGGAATCATGTAACCATCAAATTCTTCTAATGTGTTTCCACGTTAATTTAATATTTAACACGTGATACTATATTTTACATACAAACCGTAGTAGAATGAATTCGGAAGTAACAAGTGTCTAAATAATAACCTCATACACACTTTTGTAAACTGAAAAAATACACAGTGTCTATTCATATTGATAAGTATAAGACTTGGTCATCGGAACTCGGAAGTCACAAATGTAGTGTGTATCTAGTATCCGGAGTTCACAAGTAATATTACTATTTTACACACATTAAAATTTAATATTTAACACGTGATACTATATTTTACATACAAACCGTAGTAAAATGTATTCGGAAGTAACAAGTATCTAAATAATAACCTCATACACACTTTTGTAAACTGAAAAAATACACAGAGTCTATTTATGGTGATAAGTATAAGATTTGGTATCGGAAGTCACAAATGTAGTGTGTATCTAGTATCAGGAGTTCACAAGTAATATTACTATTTACACACTTTAACACTCAACATTTAACACGTGGTACTATATTTTACATACTGGACGTAGTAACAAACAATCGGGAGTCACAAGTATCTAAATAACAACCTCATACACACCTTTGAAAACTGTGACAAAATTATGGCTATTTATACTGATAAATATAAGACTTGGTTATCAGAAGTCACAATTAATGTAGTGTATATTTAGTTTCCGGAGTTCACAAGTAATATCACTATTTTACACACTTTAAAATTCAATATTTAACACATGGTACTAAATTTTAAAAACAAAACGTGGTCGCATATGTTTGGAAGTAACAAGTATCTAAATAACAACCTCATACACACTTTTGTAAACTGAAAAAATACACAGAGTCTATTCATAGTGATAAGTATAAGACTTGGTCATCGGAAGTCACAAATGTAGTGTGTATCTAGCTTCTGGAGTTCACAAGTAATATTACTATTTTACACACTTTAACACTCAACATTTAACACGTGGTACTATATTTTACATACAAACCGTAGTAAAATGAATTCGGAAGTAACAAGTGTCTAAATAATAACCTCATACACACTTTTGTAAACTGAAAAAATACACAGTGTCTATTCATATTGATAAGTATAAGACTTGGTCATCGGAACTCGGAAGTCACAAATGTAGTGTGTATCTAGTATCCGGAGTTCACAAGTAATATTACTATTTTACACACATTAAAATTTAATATTTAACACGTGATACTATATTTTACATACAAACCGTAGTAAAATGTATTCGGAAGTAACAAGTATCTAAATAATAACCTCATACACACTTTTGTAAACTGAAAAAATACACAGAGTCTATTTATGGTGATAAGTATAAGATTTGGTATCGGAAGTCACAAATGTAGTGTGTATCTAGTATCAGGAGTTCACAAGTAATATTACTATTTACACACTTTAACACTCAACATTTAACACGTGGTACTATATTTTACATACTGGACGTAGTAACAAACAATCGGGAGTCACAAGTATCTAAATAACAACCTCATACACACCTTTGAAAACTGTGACAAAATTATGGCTATTTATACTGATAAATATAAGACTTGGTTATCAGAAGTCACAATTAATGTAGTGTATATTTAGTTTCCGGAGTTCACAAGTAATATCACTATTTTACACACTTTAAAATTCAATATTTAACACATGGTACTAAATTTTAAAAACAAAACGTGGTCGCATATGTTTGGAAGTAACAAGTATCTAAATAACAACCTCATACACACTTTTGTAAACTGAAAAAATACACAGAGTCTATTCATAGTGATAAGTATAAGACTTGGTCATCGGAAGTCACAAATGTAGTGTGTATCTAGCTTCTGGAGTTCACAAGTAATATTACTATTTTACACACTTTAACACTCAACATTTAACACGTGGTACTATATTTTACATACAAACCGTAGTAAAATGAATTCGGAAGTAACAAGTGTCTAAATAATAACCTCATACACACTTTTGTAAACTGAAAAAATACACAGTGTCTATTCATATTGATAAGTATAAGACTTGGTCATCGGAACTCGGAAGTCACAAATGTAGTGTGTATCTAGTATCCGGAGTTCACAAGTAATATTACTATTTACACACTTTAACACTCAAAATTTAACATGTGGTACTATATTTTACATACTGGACGTAGTAACAAACAATCGGGAGACACAAGTATCTAAATAACAACCTCATACACACCTTTGAAAACTGTGACAAAATTATGGCTATTTATACTGACAAATATAAGACTTGGTTATCAGAAGTCACAATTAATGTAGTGTGTATTTAGTTTCCGGAGTCCACAAGTAATATCACTATTTTACACACTTTAAAATTCAATATTTAACACGTGGTACTAAATTTTAAAAACAAAACGTGGTCGCATATGTTTAGAAGTAACAAGTATCTAAATAACAACCTCATACACACTTTTGTAAACTGAAAAAAATACACAGAGTCTATTGATGGTGATAAATATAAGATTTGGTATCGGAAGACACAAATATAGTGTGTATCTAGTATCAGGAGTTCACAAGTAATATAACTATTTTACACACTTTAACACTCAACATTTAACACGTGGTACTATATTTTACATACAAACCGTAGTAAAATGAATTCGGAAGTAACAAGTATCTAAATAATAACCTCATACACACTTTTGTAAACTGAAAAAATACAAAGAGTCTATTTATGGTGATAAATATAAGATTTGGTATCGGAAGTCACAAATGTAGTGTGTATCTAGTATCCGGAGTTCACAAGTAATATTACTATTTACACACTTTAACACTCAACATTTAACACGTGGTACTATATTTTACATACTGGACGTAGTAACAAACAATCGGAAGTCACAAGTATCAAAATAATTATAATTTCATTTACACCTTCGTATACTGAAAAAATACATCAGAGTCTATTTATAGTGATAAATATAAGACTTGGTCATCAGAAGTCACAAATATCATGTCTTTCTAGTTTCTGGAGATCACAAGTAATATTACAACTATACTGTTCCAGTTTCTTTTAAGTCATAAATGTAGTGTATATTTATGTAGTATCTGAAGTACACAATTTATATTTATATCGTACCACACAATTGTTATAGAGATTGATATTTAAAGATGGATAAAATATATTTCTAATTAAAGTAAATGATCATTTTTCATATTATGCATATAATATACGTACATATTTTGTAGAATATCTATACTTAAAACCTGTAAAGAGTATAAAATATTTCTATGATTTTTGTGGTACCAATCAATGATACAATGTATGTATTATACGTGAATACATATTATACTTATTATGTTTTATTTTTTGTACCTAGTTTATCTACTTCTCTATATTTTATATGAAAATAATTGATTATAATTTATACTTCAAGATCAGACATCAGTTATTAATCGCAGATTTATAACATTTATCGACGAAGATGTTTCATTTATGTTCACTGTAATAAAACAATATTTTCAAATTTCTGTTTTTTGCTGGATGTCATAATAGCGTTCCGTGACAATTATGTGTATTTTGATTACTGGAAGTCTTATTAGCGCTTATTTTTTTAAATAACTTTACACGCGTGTAATCTCAAAATCTTACGCCGTCTATAGTTAAAAATTAGTACTACTTTTACACTGCGCTACACACACTATGCGAGTATAAAGGCACTAGTGGATTCCATACTTTTGAAAGCAAAAACATGATTAAGACTATCAAAACTATCCGAAATAAAGAAAATCCTTATGACTTCCGAATTTCGGAAGTCACAGTGACTCCTGGAAGTCATAGAGCCGGCTTGTATCTCTATTTCGGAAGTCACTTTGTACCCAATACCAAGACACACACACACACACACACACACACACACACACACACACACACACACACACACACACACACACACACACACACACACACACACACACACACTTGTCGAAATCGAAACCTTTTTAATATTTCACAGACGTATCGGACTCACGCGATATCCATACGAACGACTACGGTGGCGGCGGTGTGGGTCGTGGACAGGGCACGGATTACATAAGTATAATAATCGTTCGTTCCGTGATCTCGTGCACACGGCGCGTACGGACGGGAGTGTGAAACGAAAATCGGTCGAGACGCGCGCGTAAAAGCCTCCGCCAGAGTAGGCCGGCGACGACGGACGGCGGACGAGTGGCAACCATTAGCGTTATTGGACCCGTGGCATTTGTGTACGTATAAATAGAATATATATACGTGTATTATACGAACACACACGCACGCGCAGACACACGTTCACATACGTATTATTATCATTATTATTATTATTATTATTATTATTATTATTATTATCATTATTATTATTATTATTATTATTATTGTTATTATTATTATTATTATTATCATTATTATTATTATTATTATTATTATTGTTATTATTATAATTATTATTATTATTATTATTGTGTCGCGTGCTCAGATTCGTTCACACCTGTTTTCGGCGGCGCGTACGATTTATTACGACGGAAAAGGCCGAAATCCGCGGCGACACCGTCACGGAAACGGCGTTTTATGGACGCGTTAACGGCGAGGCGAGGCAATAAAATCATCGGGCGCGTAGAATAATAATATTATTACCGTCGTGACCGCGGGAGTAGGTGTCTCGTGTACCGTCACGACGGCTAGCAACAACAACAACAACATTTTAACGATAACGTCAAATACTCCGTTTTGATTACATCGCAATCGTCGTCGCGTCGCGTAACATCATTTTACGCTCAGAAATGGTTTTATGAAACGTGTCGGCTTTTCACCGCTATCCTTTATCACGGTCTGGGGTCCGCCGTGTGGTTTGACGTTTTCGTCGCGACGTCGGTTGTTACGACATGCCGGTTAAAACGACCGATGTTTCTTCAATGCCGTTATAAACGATATACGTGTATCAGTATATGAAGGGTACAGGGAAAAAACCACTTTTTTCGCATTTCGAGAAAAACACGTTTTTCTGGTTTCAAAACTTAATATATATTTTTTTTCAATACAAAAAGTTCGGGTTCAATAAACACAATGAACTTTGGTTCACAAAATTAATTACGTTTGAACTAAATAAATACAATCAAATCCGAAATATTATAGAAAAATCATCCCTAGTCTTATATTTTCTGGAAAAAAAGAAACAGGTAAGTCACCCGAAACAGGGAGAAAACAAAGCATGTAGGCTTTTCGAAATTATATTTATTTTCAGAAATGATGTCGTATAAGACTTACATCACAGCGTGTTACTGGTGTTTTAACTTTTTTTTTAAACCCCACAGCTTCAGGGCGACAAAATGTCATTAAGCTCGTGATATCCTGATGCTTGGCCCGTGAGATACGAAGAGATATGAAGAGATACGAACTTTTAGCTGCACAAATCAACTTTCGTATCCCTGGTTCTGCTACCCCGAAAACACGATCTGTTTTTCATCCCATATCTTGAGACTAAAAGTGATAATGATTCTTTTTTTAATTAGAATATTAGAATTTGCTAAATCAATCTTCATATTGCTTTAGATTTTTTTCATACAAACGTGGTAACATTAAGATTTAAGTAAATTATATTTTTTAAAGATTATTACAATACTTAATATTATCTTATCAGCCAATATCACTTCTTGATGATTTTTTTTTTTTGTATTATTTACAAATATAAATATTTTGTACCTTGTTCTTTCTTTTATATCTTGTGACATATTATATACCTACTAAATTATCAATGTACACCACATTCTATATTAGAAAAGAGCGAGTGTCGTTAAATTATATATACATATTATTTATTTTTATTTTTATTTTTATTTTTTTGAACGAGTCACTAATTTAAAAACGAGGTACAGGGGGTGCTATAAATTATTGGAATTTATATAGAATGCATTACTAGTCGCCAAATACTTGCAAATCTTACACCGATGGTGGCCGCACTGTACTCTCGACTTATTAATCACGAAGTCAGTGACGCATACTCGGACTGTAACTAAAAAAAAAAAAAAAAAAAATCACAAAAAAGAAAAAACACGAAAACCGTCGAACTTCCGCGGGCGCTGCCGCGGACCGCGAACAATCGATATTTTCGTAATTATTCGTGCCGCGCCGCGTGTTTCGACGCAGTCGTCTCCGCGAGTGAAACGTGTGGCTGACAGTTTCCGCTAACAGATTAAAAAACGTTTTTTTCTCTCTCTCTCCTTCTTTTTTCCCATATATTATACGTTTTAATTTATTCGCGCGCGGCGTCCGTCTCGACGCGGGTCCCGCCGGCGGAGGAAAGTTGTTATTCTAAACAAACGGATTTGTTTATAAACTCGATTAAACGTATTACGCGCGTATACGTTTGTACGTACATTAATTTCTTCTGAGGTTTCTTTCGTGACGGCGCGCATTAATAATACAGGCCCCGAACCTCGGCGAATTGTTTTCGGCCGTAAATCAAACGAGAGACTCTCGCGCACAGGGTGTCCCGCGGAGATTCAAAACACCGCGCGGTCGAAGCGTGTGCGTAGAACGACGCGTAAGGTTTGAATTCGTTTCGCGTACGAACAGACGTCCATGAACTTGGCCCACCCATGTTATGTAAATCCATCTAAATTGTTGCCAAAAATTAGCAAATAATTAGCAAATATAAGCAAATCTATTTTCAAAATTAGCAAATCATTTTTATGATTTTTATAACTAATTTACATTTAGGTGGGCCAAGTTCATGTAGCCCACCCACTTTTCCGATCGAACTCAAACCAACGCCAAAAATTAGCAAATAATTAGCAAATAATTGCAAATTAGTTTTTATAATTAGCAAATGAAAAATTTATTTTTGGCGAATTTTTGAAAAAAAATTGATAGCCCACCCACTTTTACCGATCGAACTCAAACCAACGCCAAAAATTAGCAAATAATTAGCAAATAATAGCAAATTAATTTTCATAATTAGCAAATAATTAGCAAATAATAGCAAATTAGTTTTTATAATTATCAAAAAAAAAATTTATTTCAAGATTTTATGAATAATAATTATTTAACCTTAAAGTTAATTGTTATTTGTATTCTAAAATCTATTACCTATGTATTTAAATTTTAAACATGTCATTTTATTTAGTTTATACGTGGTTTTAATTATGTTATGTATAATATATCAACAGATGATTTTTTTTTATGTTTTGATTTTGTGTTGTTCAAAAGTATTATTTAAAAAAATGTATTCCAAGATTTTATGAATAATTATTATACTTAAAAGTTAATTGTTATTTGTATTCTAAAATCTGTTACCTATGTATTTAAATTTTAAACATGTAATTTTATTTAGTTAATACGTTGTTTTAATTATGTTATGTTTAATATATCAACAGATGATTTTTTTTTTTTTTTTTTGATTTTGTGTTGTTCAAAAGTATTATTTAAAAAAATGTATTCCAAGATATTATGAATAATTATTATACATAAAAGTTAACTGTTATTTGTATTCTAAAATCTGTTGCCTATGTATTTAAATTTTAAACATGTCATTTTATTTAGTTTATACGTTATTTTAATTATGTTATGTTTATTTTATCAACAGAATGAATTAAATTAATAATGTATATACGTTGTATTAGTATAATATTGATATACGACTTATACGAGTATCCTGAACTCAAAGGGTGACGAATAAAATCATAAATCGTGTTAGCAGACCCAATTGTCAGCAAAGTATCAAAACTGTACAATTAATTTTAATAAAAGTAACTTGTTGTTTGATCTGAAAAGAAATTTTTCAAAAATTCGCGGAAAATACATTTTTCATTTGCTAATTATAAAAACTAATTTGCTATTATTTGCTAATTGTTTGCTAATTTTTGGCGTTGGTTTGAATTCGATCGGTAAAAGTGGGTGGGCTATCAATTTTTTTTTCAAAAATTCGCCAAAAATACATTTTTCATTTGCTAATTATAAAAACTAATTTGCTATTATTTGCTAATTATTTGTTAATTTTTCGCGTTGGTTTGAGTTTGATCGATAAAAGTGGGTGGGCTATCAATTTTTTTTCAAAAATTCGCCAAAAATACATTTTTCATTTGCTAATTATAAAAACTAATTTGCTATTATTTGCTAATTATTTGCTAATTACGAAAATTAATTTGCTATTATTTGCTTATTATTTGCTAACTTTTGGCGTATATTATCTAAGTTCGATCGGAAAAAGTGGGTGGGCTATCAATTTTTTTTCAAAAATTCGCCAAAAATAAATTTTTCATTTGCTAATTATAAAAACTAATTTGCTATTATTTGCTAATTATTTGCTAATTTTTGGCGTTGGTTTGAGTTCGATCGGTAAAAGTGGGTGGGCTATCAATTTTTTTCAAAAATTCGTCAAAAATAAATTTTTCATTTGCTAATTATAAAAACTAATTTGCTATTATTTGCTAATTATTTGTTAATTTTTGGCGTTGGTTTGAGTTCGATCGATAAAAGTGGGTGGGCTATCAATTTTTTTTCAAAAATTCGCCAAAAATACATTTTTCATATGCTAATTATAAAAACTAATTTGCTATTATTTGCTAATTATTTGCTAATTATGAAAATTAATTTGCTATTATTTGCTTATTATTTGCTAATTTTTGGCGTATATTATCTAAGTTCGATCGGAAAAAGTGGGTGGGCTATCAATTTTTTTCAAAAATTCGCCAAAAATAAATTTTTCATTTGCTAATTATAAAAACTAATTTGCTATTATTTGCTAATTATTTGCTAATTTTTGACGTTGGTTTGAGTTCGATCGGTAAAAGTGGGTGGGCTATCAATTTTTTTTCAAAAATTCGCCAAAAATAAATTTTTCATTTGCTAATTATAAAAACTAATTTGCTATTATTTGCTAATTATTTGCTAATTTTTGGCGTTGGTTTGAATTCGATCGGTAAAAGTGGGTGGGCTATCAATTTTTTTTCAAAAATTCGCACAAAAATAAATTTTTCATTTGCTAATTATAAAAACTAATTTGCAATTATTTGCTAATTATTTGCTAATTTTTGGCGTTGGTTTGAGTTCGATCGGTAAAAGTGGGTGGGCTATCAATTTTTTTTCAAAAATTTGCCAAAAATACATTTTTCATTTGCTAATTATAAAAACTAATTTGCTATTATTTGCTAATTATTTGCTAATTATGAAAATTAATTTGTTATTATTTGCTTATTATTTGCTAATTTTTGGCGTATATTATCTAAGTTCGATCGGAAAAAGTGGGTGGGCTATCAATTTTTTTTCAAAAATTCGCCAAAAATAAATTTTTCATTTGCTAATTATAAAAACTAATTTGCTATTATTTGCTAATTATTTGCTAATTTTTGGCGTTGGTTTGAATTCGATCGGTAAAAGTGGGTGGGCTATCAATTTTTTTTTCAAAAATTCGCCAAAAATAAATTTTTCATTTGCTAATTATAAAAACTAATTTGCAATTATTTGCTAATTATTTGCTAATTTTTGGCGTTGGTTTGAGTTCGATCGGAAAAAGTGGGTGGGCTACATGAACGTGGCCCACCTAAATGTAAATTAGTTATAAAAATCATAAAAATGATTTGCTAATTTTGAAAATAGATTTGCTAATATTTGCTAATTATTTGCTAATTTTTGGCAACAATTTAGATGGATTTACATAACATGGGTGGGCCAAGTTCATGGACGTTACGAACAGGCTACGATAGAACCGAGTTTTCGTAAAAAAAAAACTACCATTTCGCTGTTTTTGTCTGTGTTTATAGTTTCATTTTTCTTTTAGGTTTTTAGTTTCCTTAAATGCCGACCGTTATTCATAACATGATAATAAGAGAGAGAGAGAGAGAGAGAGAGAGAGAGAGAGAGAGAAAATATATAATTATGTATGAATTATGTTTTTACATACAGCGAAGGATCTATTGAATTTACAGTGTTATTTATTTATTCCTTAGATTTTCTTGATCCTTTGACGCTTTTCGGTACACTTAACTGTGTCCGAAAATTCCACCCAGTAGCTTTACGAAGGAATAATTCCGTGCATTTGGTACTTCGAGGGTTCATTTTTCATTCTCCTCGGAAATTTTTTTAAGCGCGAGGAAAAACTTCCGAAAAAACGCGTCAAAACAGCGAAAATCGCCGAAAACCGAACATTAACTGAATCGATTTTAGTTACATAGTCATAACTCAAATTTGAAGTCTGCTGGAAATTCGAATTGGAAATTTTTCACAATTTTTTTAAAATATTTTTAATGTAATTAGAAATAATCTCAAAAGAAATGAGCGTATGAGTGCGTATATCAATCAAAATGTATTGTGTATTAGTAAACAATATTACCTGCTCGTCGTTTGATGTTGTCAAATAATGTATACTATTACAATCAATCGGTCGAAGTAGCAGTGAACAATTCAGAACGACTTTCATCTCACGGTGGTGGTGCCAGAAGGGTGGTTGACGAATAGAATAATCTCGATAACGTTCGATTCTGGATTTAAGACATGAAAATTGAGACTTACTTCCGAATACTCATTTTACATATCGCATGACGGTATTTTACTTAGTTTTTTTTTTCTTTTTAATTTTCATCTTTCATCATTATAACTAGGTAACATTTTTTAATTTATTTTGTAGTTTTTCTCATGCGAAGATATATTGAAGATTATTTTAGTTTGGTTTTTTTTATAAAATAAGTATTTTCGTTTATTTTTATTATCTTCGTTCACCTAATATTATGTAATCAATACTGGTAAAAAACGTTAATGCATTTGCTTTACATAATGAACTCGTTCCAACAGAAACGGCTAGTATAAATAATATGCGAATATAATAATATTTATTATATAGTTTACAAAATATTTTTATGAATGTTTCCATCAAATATTTACAGAGAAAAAATAAACCGACACTTAACGTATCATAATATTGGTTATTATACCTTATTTGTAATACTAAATTGAAGACAAAAATCTATCTTATATTTTAACCTGATTCAACCTTGACATTAATGCGGTTAACAAAATATTAATGTTAATTCTGTTTTTATTTTTTAAGTGTTCACTAGTACAAGTTTTTAATGTGTTTATTTAATAAGTTTAATATGAAGATCGTATTGAATAAAAAATCCAGGACTGTTTTGAAGACTATAGTCTGCATGAAACGAAAAGAAATTACTTTTTAGACACCGAGCTATCAGAGAGATGGCAATTTTTTTAAGCTATTCACATCAACATAATAATAATCAACATAATAAATAATAAATGATCAACATAATAAATACGTATTTATTTATTTATCAATACAGCTAAGGGCGGTAAATTTTTTCCTCCCTCATATATTGACGTTAACTGCCCGCCTGGCCTACAACCACTTCTTACCTGGATTTAATAATAGTTTTTCTCCTACGCCGTTTTATGACTCATAACATCCAAACCGTCGCTCGTCAGCAAAACGTGTTAACACACGTACGAATTTCTTCGGAACGTCATTGTTTCGAACGTAAAAAATATTATTATTATTATTATTATTATTATTATTATCATTAACATCACGTGGCGATAACGAAACGTTCGTCGTTTCTAACACGTTTCACTAGGTGTGGGATGGGGTGGAAAGAGGACACCGAAAAAATAAAAAAAATAAATACAAATAAGCGACCGGCACAGCACCGTCGGTGCGGCAGACACGTGCAAACACGGTAATGCGCGAAATCGCCCCCACGACGTTCGCACGCCGCACGTCGAGATGAATAATCGCCCGGCGTTTGTTTTTCCTACTCGAGGAAAAATGAAAAAAAAAACGTAAATAAAAACGACCGACAAACAACGGTGGCGGCCCGATAACGCCGGTGGACACGTCACCGTAGCCACTCGTCCACCACTCGTCCACCGGCCCCGAAACGATCGCGCGACTCGCCGCGTCCGCTTATAACGACGGGGGTAGATTCCGGGGCGGCGGGGTCGTACTTTACGGCCATTCGCCGTCACGACCCTGTACTTGACGAACGGTCTCCGGCAGAGGCGACGACGTCTAAAAATTCATTGATGACATTTCGATTCGCTAATATACCACACAGCCAATTTCAAATTTTCTTTTAATTTTACCTACTTTTTTCTTGAATTAATTTATAATTATGATTTGTAATTGGGTACTGTTGCTATGGGTGACTTACCGAATGATTTGGGTAGTTGTGTTTTATTGACTTAATTGTTGTTTATTACTATTATTAGCATTTTACATTTTAGTATTTACATTATTCAAAACATAATACGTTTAAAGTCACGATGCGACTAGAAAAATTTTAAATTTAAAAAATTTTTTTTTTTTTTTTTCTAATATTCATAAAAAAAAAACGTTTTTCTTACATAGTTAAATTGTACGCAAATACAAATAAAGAATATTTATTTTTCGAGTTTTATAATATCATGTTACTATACTTATCGTATTTCGAAAACCAAAACAATACGGACTACATGATATAACTATTTGAAACCTAAAATCTGCAAATCAGTATACTTTTGATTTTAGAGTATAACTGATTTTTGATTTTAATATTCAAACTAATTATACTAAATACATAAGTGTTAAACATAAATTGACTGTTGAAATCTTTATACCTTGGACACCACCAAACTATTTCATCTATGACATTAGTCATTACAAAAGTATAAGTTCGGCGCCTCTGGACTCCGGTGATCTCGGCATCACTACGCATCCGTCGGTCCACGCGTGTTCTCGTGCATTCAATTCGATTTTTGCCGTCCTCGTCGCTACCCACGCACTAGTGCTCTGCACGGCCCGTTTTTTTTTTTTTTTTAGACCGGACCGGAATGATACATTTTAAACCGATTCCAGGACCGGACTGGGCCGATAAAAAAAAATTGAGCCAGACTGGACCGGACCGTTTCATTTTTATTGCATTTAAAAAAACCAAGACATTAAAAAAATATAAGAATAAGACCGAACTGTACCGTACCGATTGTAAAAAGTTGATCTTAAATATTTAGTTAAATTAATTAAATGTCTTTGTATTGTATAAATAAATTTAAAATACCCGTCCTTTCCGCCACCCTTTCGCCACTACGTTCTGGAAAAAATTACAATTATAGACCAATTGAACGTGTTAATCATATAGTTAATTTAATAAATTAAAATAAAACTGAAGTCAAACTGAAATCGAAGGCGGACCAGACCGGACCAAATCATTTTTAGAATATAATACTAAAGACCGAAAAAAACCGGACCACGGTTGGGACTTGTACACAAATACGGAGAAGACTGGACCATGGCAGACCACTTTCGTGCACCCTATGACGTATTTTAAAAACACAATCAAAAATCAGATTCGGCAACGTTCACCGCTAGTGGGCTGAAATGTATTACAATAAACGCCGCGTCGTTTTGTCGTCACATTATTTTCATTCGACCGAAACCGAAACCTAAACAAGCGGTCGAATGTGGATCACTATAGTTTGTTTTTTTTTTTTTTATTGAAAAATCTTTGAAAACGATCCAAGAAAAACAATGTATTTCGATTACACGTGAATCCAAATTTGAACAAATTAAAATTTTGTATTTTTTTTTTTTTTCATTTACTTATTCGATTATTTTATTTATGCAATTATGTAAACTAGAAGTATTGCAAGCATTCGTATGCTGCCAAAGTCATTTGACCGATTCGCCGTATAACTGATAAGCATATAATATGTATGAAATAATCAATTTTAAAACGCCGGTAAAATATTGATGGTAAAAATTTGTCTTTAGTCCTTTAGGCTCTCGTATAAGATAATGATGACGGGCGAATTTGCTGGAAAAAAAGAAAAAGAAAAGATAAATCACTTTTTAGTGATAAAATTCTGAGAAAATCATTAGTCCAATGCATAAAATATATGGATATAATTTATATGTTTTACTTTTTTTAGTCTAAAAATTTGTGATTTTTTTTTTCTTTTGATCAAAAATAAAACATAGTGTTGAATAATTCTCAATTCGTTAAATACTGTAATAAATAAAAACTTTTGAGAATCAAATTTTTTTATTCTTCACTCGATTTCCATTATGAGTAATAATAATTGACCTATCAATAGGTTTTTTTTGTTTTTTTCTTAATATTTACAGTGATTATGTAGAAATGTGATGTAAAAACAGTCAATAATTTTAATTAAACGCCAACATACATATATCTTAATTAACTTTTTAATGATTTTTGCAGAATCGTTTGATGAGTATTGGAGTTAAATTGCTGTAAACGTTCAAGTTTCAACATCGAGAATAAATTACTTACTGTATTAGAAAAACACGTTTGAAAAAACGTGATAATTTAAAAAGTCTGTGTTTAACCGAAGAATATTTTGACCGTTAATAAAGCGTATTTTTGACGATTGGTAAAAATCGCATGTTTTATCACGAATAATTTTGGAAACTAAAAACGATCGAACGAACGCAATTTCATAAATGCCAAATTTTTCCTTTGTGTTCGGAAAAACGTATCGGAATAGTGAAAAACGGCCTATTGAAAGTAAAATACAGACACATTTTTCAATCAATATAATTTCTGAATGTAATTCTTCCTAAAAAACGATTTTAACTAAAAAAAAAAATAATAATAATAATAATAAAAATAAAAACAAAAAATACTCAACTGCAATGAGAGTCTAAATCTTAAAAAAAAAAAAAACATAATTTCCGTAACTTTTGGGATTAAATTGTTTTAGGTTATTTATCATTTTTCAGCGAACTTTTATCAGTTATAATACGTGTACGTGTAGTGTTTTTAATGTCATTAATGCATTCGTTTTGAGAATTTCCAAAGGACCTTTGTGATATTTTTTAAGATTTTCAAGCATACAATATTTGGACCCAAGCGTAATCAGCTAACGAACGGCGAATTTACAGTGCTGTCAAACGAATGAATTGCATCGCGTTATTGTGTGCAATCGACTATTACCGCGGATAAACTCGTGTACCGATGAGACATAATTATCCTATCCGAACACTTTAGTTTTGTTCATTGATACAAATCCTTATTTATTTTGATCTTCTCAGATGTAATGATGTATCACTCGTTACTTTTATAAGACTTTGTTCCTATTGAACACGATTTATGCTAAATTAAATTATGCGAATGTAGTAAGATTGTGCAATATTCTGATTGCGAAAATTCTATTACGATTTTTTGTCGAACCACGTTGATTAGCTCTCTAGAATTCAAACCGTTTTTGATGTTTCATGCATTCCCGTAATGATATTAAGTTCCCTTAGGATAGAGAAAAGTTTTAAGTCGAAGTTTTGCTATTTACTTTTATGGTTTCTATTTTGAAATATTACAAGATACCTAAGATCAAAACTACTTTTTTAATGTTTGTTAAAATTAATTTTGTTTTTTTTTCTTTTTTAATAAATAAAGAACATAACGATGACAGTCAAAATGAATTGAGATGAAATGTGAAATCAAATTTCGAATCACATTAAACAAGAAATGTTAAAATTAAGATTTTTTTTTCGAAAATGTTTATAAAATCTTCGTATATATTTTCATCTATCGGAATATCATATTTCCATACAAATCTAATTAACACATTATGTTATACAGACAAGTAAAAACAATATAAGAATGCCGAATGGATATATCAATAATCTAAATTGTACTTTTAAGTGTTAACCGTTTAAAATGTATAAACGTATTTTATTTATTATTTATTTATTTATTCATTTATTTTTTTTGAAATTGTAATCACATTTTGAAATGTGTAGCTTATAGTAAAAATGTAAAAATTAAAGTGGAAAAAAAATTATATTATTTGAAGAAGATTGTGTTTATATTAGATTTTGAGGGAAAAGAGGAATGTATTGGTTTTATTGGTTTTGGAATAATGTGTTCATTCTTTATATTCGTAATCACGTTTGTAAGTATAAATAGCCATCCAAAAGTTTCATCCAACATTTATGAAAATTAAAAGTATCATAAAGTTAGTACTTTAAGCAGGCAGTTTTTGTCTATTTTCAATAGCTTTTCCGAGAGCATGGAAAAACTACAAGAAAATTGAGAATTAACGGTAAAATTTACTGCAGACAAGATTTTCATAAAATCTATTTTTTACATTAAGCTATAAATCGAAAAATAATGGAGCTAGACACTCGAAACTATCACGAAACATTAAATATACTGTATATAAAATTTGAAAAGTTTTAAAAAAATAATCACTTTCGGGCTAGACATAGAAATTTTAAGTGATTGAAAATATTTCATTTTTTTCAAAAGTTTTTGTCCCATTAAATTTAAAATCATTGACATGCATACCGGGAAATTTTATGTAATTTTAGAAATATACTTAACTTAATGTCATAAAAAAAATTCAAAAATCGGTTATCGCTCGAGTTTCGTTTGAAATCGTTTTCCAAAAAACTATGATTTATCGTTGGTATCGTTGTTATTGTTCACCAAATTATCGATTTGTAAAAATGCCCACCTAAGGTTCATTACACCAACCATCATTATATTGACCGAGAAACGAATGGACCAAACACGAACTGCCTCCACCAAAAATATCTAACCGGATATTTTTATTTATTTATTTTTGTTGTCGATTGGTATGCTTTGTCAGATACATTTATCAAGAAGTGCATGTCCTCTGTGTGGTTATCACAAACATTAATTTGCTAATTTCGCAATTTGTACAACGCATTTGAGTTCGCAGAGAAATCTCAAAAAAGGCACTGACCAGACAGCAGCAGTTGTCGAAGAAAACATTTTGAACCGTACTGATACAATCCGAAACTGTACGTTTGTATAACATGAAGTATAATCTTTTATACGACAGCCATAACCGACATTTAATAAAACATTTTTTTAAATTTAGGTACCGGTTCATTTCGAAACGCGAGGAATACATTAAAATGTGCATTAAAAAAATTACACTTTTAATATTAATGTATATGGTATAAACAAAAAAAATGAATAAATAAAAAAAAATACTACGAAGTCAGGGATATCTATGTGCTTTTTTGAATGTATAAAAATTGAAAGAAGTTTAAATCTTGAGGAGAGAAAAAAAAACATTTTTTCACGTCCCACGGGATGTTTAAAAAACCAAATCCATTTTCAAGTAATAATAATAATAATAATAATAATAATACAACCTTAATTGAAAAAAAATACTGTTATTCTTTACGCGTCCTTTCGTTTGGTTTGAAAAATTGTGTTTTCGACTACAATCGATTCAAACACATTTTTCCGTGGATCCGTGTTTATGTTCGAGATGAATAAATACCGAAATGTTTTTACCCGAATAACGGCCGGGAGCGCCGGTACGCCACGAGCGAAAATAACAGATAGGTAATAAGTTTTAAATGTTTTGGAAGAACATCGCGTGCGTACCGTAGACGTTTGGAGGAAAAACTTTCTAAGAAATAAATCTCGGAAAAAAAAGAAGTCCAGTACGATGATATGCGTTATGATGATAATCATACGATAATAATCGTATGATAATATGCGTTTACCGCAGGGTCGACAAAAACCCGGGATTTATTGAAAAACCCCAACCCGGTCGGGTTTTTTTCCAATAGAACCCCAAAAAAACTCAAAAACCCGTTGGGTTTAATTGATGTTGTGTATCTGGTCGGTTTTATCGGGTTTTTTGAGAAAAAGTTAGGTTAGGTTAGTCAACTAACAAACAAATACGTGTTTCCTTTTTTCTCGTATGGGTATCCGCTATAAGCATACTTTGAAAAAAAAATGGCACATTTCTAAAACTCACTTTATACTAGAAAAAAAAACAAATAAAAGTGGAATTTACCCATGATAAAACTGGGTTTTTTTAAGTATTGAGTGGGTTCAACCCATAAAAGCAGCCCGGGTTTTTTCGGGTTGGGCATCTCGAGCCAACCCTGGTTTACCGACTACGACTCCGTGCCGATCGGATTTCGGGTAGATACTTAAAATTATAAATAAACACGGACTTTGTGCGCGGGTACTTAATTCGCGTGTTCGGCAGACAGTCTAGATCAGGGGTCTTCAACCCGGGGCTCGCGGGCCGCATGTGGCCCGTTTTGTCCTTGTTTGTGGCCCGCGATCACATTTGATGTATAGCACGCGTCTTTTCTTGTTTCGATATAAAATTAAAACGGCCACGAGCCATCGATATTGAAAAAATTGGGAAAAGTGCGATGAAACGAATTAAATTACCTACTCACGCGTTATAAATGTTGGCTGTTTTAATGACACCTATCTATCAATAATAGATTGTAATTTAAAATTTAATCGTGGAAATTGTAATAGTAAAACTCTATTTTAGTACAAAACGCATGTTTTTACTACGGACGTGGCCCGCGACATTTGACCGAAAATAACGTGTGGCCATAGGCGCCGACTATTTGGGTGCTGCGGTGCTCAAGCACCCCACGAATCATTCTATGGGGTGCTCTGCACCCCATGAAATAAAAAGATAGAGCAATACGTAATTTAATACGTTTATAATTTTTTCGTCGTATAATGTTTATGACAACAATACATTTTGGATGTTTTGATAACTCGTTCCTAACATACGCGTATATGAAATGAAAATAATTTTATGTATAATCATTAATATGTATTTTAAAGTTTTGATAAATGAAAAAGGTCGTATTAAATAAGGTAACAATTTACGTTGAAAAAAAATTATTATTTATTTAAATTGACACTTATTAATATCTAAGGATTTTAGGCACCCCGTGAAATTTGGGAAACCCGGCGCCCATGCATGTGGCCCTCTCCATAAAAAGGTCGGAGACCCCTGGACTCCAGATGGATGGTCTTACGCAGTTTTTCGGTATTTACCACGCAACGTTAGTTACGTGCGCGTCATTAGGACGAGAGACGAATCGACGAAAATCAATCGTTCACGCGCGAAGACACTCCTGTAAAAATATTATCAAACGCCGTTCGCACCGACTCGCGTCAGGTTCGATTTTAATCTGGCCGGCTAATTTTCTGGATTTTTAACCGTCGGAATTCCCGCTTCTGCAGCTCGGCGGTGCCGTTTTGATTAAAAAAAAAAATAATAATAAAAACCGTTTGACGGCGTTCGATCCGATCGCCGTGAAAACGTCGCCAAACTAATCATTTCGTCGGACGTCCGTTCCCGGTCCAACGCTTCGACGAGAAGAATTCTCGCGAACGAAAGCCGTAAATCGAATTATCGATAAGTCCTATTATTAATTTAAATGCGTTTCTTCTCGCCGACGAACGCACACCGTTCGAACGGGCGCGACGACGGCGGGCCGTCAACGAATTAATTAGCTGTGCGATTGACGTTGTTTCCGAACTCCGAACACCGACGACGATGATAAAATTAGGTTGTTTTTTTTTTTTTTAATTTTTTCGAATCAGCGGATACCGAGTATTACCGACGAATCGGTTTCGGTCAACCTCCTGACGGGGATAAAAAATTATTTGAAAATAATTTTCCGGCCGAGAAATATTGCACACGCGACATCAGTTTGCAAAAATCAAAGGCCGAGGGTGCAGGTTTGACCCAAAGGTCCAAAAATGTCATATATATTTAAAAAAAAAAACAAGTCTTTTCACCGTCATAAATAATGTCGCCATCATCAATATAGGCGATAATCACGACGTGATTAAAATATCAAAAGACGTCATACTTTCGTTACGTGCGAATTACGACACACTCGAGGAAACATTTATAGTCGCCAGGTCACCTCGATTGATATTAACGGTAAAAACTCTTTACCGCGTGAAAAAACGATACTCAAAATTTCACTTACCGATAAAACATTTTACCCGGACTCGCCTACCCAAAACCTCTCTCGTGGCGTTTAAAGTTTTGTTTTTTTCTCCATAGCTATAGGCGGTTCGAAAATATTATCGGCGCTAGTGCTGATCCACGTCACGCGATCGACCGAAGCGTTTGATTAATCTTTAGTTTTACCTAGTGAATACGGTTTACGAAAAAAAAAAAACGGTACCGAAAATGTTGTTTAAATCCATTGTTCTATCAGTAAAGATAATTTTTTATCGGTTCAACAATGTGTCTTACATAAACTATGGTTACGAATCACGGGATTACTATCTATAATAAAAAAACATAAACGAATGTGTGTTATGAGTAAATGATAATAATTAAAATTTTATTTTATAAAATTTGATTCATTATATAAACTATACAACTCAAAACGTTCAACTTAAAACCAAATACTTTAACAAGTCTCTAAATTGACCTCCTGCCTACGACGTCACGGTGTCAGGTACGTCAAATAAGTCACCTTTTCTCGGCTTCCTATGTCTAAATTCGCTTAACTGCTAGGCGTAAAATTATCTTGAATATATCAGTGATAAAAAACAAATTAACACTAGTGTCATTGAAATCGAAGTGCATCGAAGACAAATCGTGAAAACGGAGGTTTTATAATAATATATAATTGCATACCGAGTGAAAATTACGCGAACCTTGTAAATTATTTATATCACGCGAATATTATTATAATACAATATTAAACTCACCGTATTATTAATGAAAAATACCGTTGAAATGTTATCGGAATGATTCGAAAATCTTATATTTAAACGAAACGCATATTTTAATAACGATGAAATATTAAAAAAAAATATTTTTTCACGAAATACGCTTTCAGAGAGATAAAATTATGATATTCAAATTTAATTATTTCCATTCACACCTTTATATTATATTGTTATAACGCACTGCAGTGTATATATTATATAGTATACACTGTTTTTTTCTTTTTTTCATAAACGTTTTCAATTCACCGGCCATTGGTAAATATAATAATATGCATATAAATAAATATATATATACATATATATATATATATATATATATATATATATATATATATATATATATATATATATATATATATATATATATATATATATGAAGTACGCCGAATTCATTCGGAATGTACGGTTAATAATATAATGATTTTATTTTTTATTAACGGCTTCGTCGTATAAATACAATGAACGGTAAACACTTTATAATAATATTCTCTCGGAAGATTTAATTTAAAATAATAATTCGTTCGGAATTTACATATTTCGTGTTATACACACAGTGCGTCAGTGCAACAGCTATGGCCTTGAAAAAAAAAAAAAAAAATAGAAAACACTTTAAATCTGTGGTTCTATTTATTTTTCGATTATATTTTCAAACTGTTTGATATTATGATTTACCGAACAGAAAAAAAACTCTACCGATGATTTTCATTACCTACATGAACATAAGTCATATGTATATTTATAGATAACTGATACCTCGAGTGTACCGCGTAAAACCACGTAACCACTTTTTGAAAACAAAAACAATATTTTAAAACACAATTATTTTGAATACGAATTCTAAACTAAGTGTGTTAAATCGTACGTCGAAATAAATTCCCTTTATTATCTGACATCCAAAGTCGATCCCACAAAATTATTGTTATAATATAAAAAAACATTATTTCACCGACCAAAAATATAACATTAACGGTAAGTACGAGGTTTCACACGTCTTCTTACTATCTAAACTAAGCGGACGAAATAGGATTAAAATAACAGAAGACAAAACAAAAACAAAAAAATGCCCGAGAACCTTATTTTAAAAAACCTGTCAACAGAATCGTATTGGCAATCTTCTTATTTCCCCTCACCCGACCAACTACCGTGACCGCCCTACCAGCCGATCGTACCGAACAAAACCAATGTCTACGATTGTACCGCCTACGAATAAAATGCGTATAGGTAGCATGACGTCAAACCGAGTGTACAAGAACACCGCCTGCTTTTCGGGTATGAGTCAAACTAGTTCTTAAATATACATAAATTATTTTTTTTTTCGGAACGTTTTCTGAAAGTTTTACTGTCATAAAAACAAAAAAAATGTATTTATTTTGAACAAAATACTACTACGTATTGTATTTTGTCAATCAATTAATAACAAATGTTACATTATTCTACGACACATATTAAATCTCCGTATGATCTGTAAAACAATAAAATAATTTCGGTTGTTCAATAAGATCAATCAATATTATTCTAGTATTTTCTACTGATTTCTATTTGTAGTACGTATAAAACGTTAATGATATTTTCATTGAAAATTTCGCGTTTCTCACGCACGTGCGGAACTCGTCAATCGTTAAGGATCCACGAGGTGGTGAAAAACGCAGAAGACAAAAAAACGAAACAAAAAACAAAATAATACAAACGCCTTTTCGCTCCGTTTCATTTTTCTGTCTGTCCGTCCATCCGTCTGCCCCTCTCTCTCTCTCTCTCTCTTTCACCGCCGACTACAAAATTACGACCACTTCTGGCACCGCTGAACTCGGTGAAACGCACAACACTCGTGCGTGCGCACACGCGAATTGCACGCGTTTCGTAATGACAACACCGGGATCTTCGTGTGTGCGTTCGTCGTCGCAGCAGTCACAATAATTTGGGTAAAAAGTTTTGAACGCGTCGCCATCGAAACGCCGCCGTCCTCGAACGAATCCAAGCGACTACATCGGTGTGTACAATAACCACTGTCGGTCTGGTCCATCCAGATACCCGGCAATCGCACGGGGGCCCTGAGATTTATTCTTAAAATAGGGGCCCCACGGGACCACGCCGATGGCAAAAATTATATTGATAATTGTTCAATTTACTTTTGAATAAAAATAAGGAATTTCCCGACATAAAAAAAAAACATAAATGAAAATCATCTCGAAATACTGTTGACGTGATATTATAGGTACTTAATAAAATTTGGATACTATACCAATAGACTATAGTTGATTCATTTTAGTTCTCTTGATAACAATCAAACTATAAAAATATGAATACTTGGAAAAATCGACATGAGCGTTGGTCACGATGGCCGACTCGAGACACGAGCACACTGACGATTCGATAGTGAATTTTGTTATTTAGGGGCCCTTTGAAAATATTTTCCTGGGGGCTCATTCATGAGCCAGACCGACATCACTGACAATAACGGTGCGTAATAATAATTTTTTCTCTTCAGCATTATAGACCATTTAGACCCTTTGTTGCCAACATAACATTCTTCTACTCGTCTCTATTATATATGCATGTGTTCGATCTCCATGCCAATCTGGCCTTGACGCCTGAATATCTCTTTTGACTACGTCCAACCAACGCTGCTTTGGTCTACCGTCACGAGGTCTTTTTCCGTTCGAGTCGTTTACAAGTACCGTCTTGACAATACTGTCATCTGCTCTCCAGACCTGCTCTGCTGACCTGCCCACTCCAGTCTCGTGCCTTCGACAATATTGTACTATAGTTCCTTTTCCATATAATAATATATAATTTTACGTGTTCGTTTGACCTTCTCTCCCACACTCTGGTGTATCAGGGATATAAAAACAGGACCATAGATGTTAACCTTTCTTTCATAGGTATTAAGTTTATTCTCGTCTCCTGCCCAGTGGTGTCATTTCAGTTTTCAAGAGGGGGGGCGAAAGTTTTGACCTGCCCAAAATATAACTAAAAAAAAAAACCTGTTATCTGAGATAACTCACTTTTTGAGGGATAACAATGACTAACTAATACAATAAATAAATAAATAAATAATACATATTATTATATTTATATAGTTATATAGTAAAATGTACTATGTAAATTGTAGATTATAGAGGGATACCTAATATTAACTATTAGCTATTATATGATGACTTACTTTGAGAGGAATTACCCCAATTGGTGCCCTATTTACACCAAATTTGAGTATAAAAATATAATAATATAATATAGCGAATTAAATAATTTGAAATGTAAATTTATAGCGGGCTTGCGGCCCATATCCGACCGCTAATGTAGGGGGGGATTGCCCCCCCCCCAATGACGCCACTGCTCCTGCCGTTTGTAGCCCAAGTACAGTATGCATAAGTCACAACTGGTCTAAGATATTATTATATGCAGTTTAATGTAGCTTCTCTTTATTTTTCCTGGATAATTTAATTTCGACCAAAACAGACGGGACACAGCGACATAGCATCCATTCCCAGCTTTTAGACGGAGTTTTATTTCGCAATACACGTAATAATAATAATAATAATAATAATAATTATTACTATTATAATAAAATGCGCCAACATGCACTGATCGGTAGCACGGCGTTATTACACGCGTGAGCCGCTCGTCGTCAGTAAAGCGTACTTACGTAAATACTACGGCACTACGCATAGATTTAGCACTTTAGCCGGTCACCGGACACTATAGACGTCATATATGTTACGTATGAATGAACGATTAGCAAACGGACGATAATAATGTATGATAATATATGCTATTTTCAATACGTTTAATATGATCAATGTTGAATCCAGGTATACATCAGGGAGGGCAACTCCCCCCCCCTGAAGTTCTGTTTGCCCCCCCTCTCGATTAAACGTCAGTACATAATTTATTTATTTATTAATGAAACAATTTGAATGCGGGTCTAGGTCAGTGGTCGGCGACCGGCGGACCGCGGACCGGATGCGGCTATTGAATACGGCCCGCTTTAAATTCTAGAACGACGAAATTTAATTGAAACATCTTCACCGTGTTCTTAGAGCGGGCAAAAGTAATTTTAATGTGAAAATTGAAAAATTAATTACCAATATCCCACAACAAAAATCACATTAAGCATTTTACCAGTACATTACATTCATACTTTCATATATTATAATAATTAAACTAAAAACTGTAATTTTTATTTTATACATTTTATTATTTTAAGTTATAGACTGTATTTTTTTGCATAATACATAATTTAAGAATAAAATATTTTTAATTTTATCTGGCCCGCGAACTCTTTTTAATTTGTAAATGTGGCCCGACAGTTCGAAAAGGTTGCCGACTACTGGTCGTGCCCGTTAAAAGAATAGGTATAATTGTAAATTCTAATCGATATCACCGAAATCGGCCAGTCACTCTAAAATTCCTTTATCGTTGACATTTTTTGACAAAGACTATATTATGACTACACTGTCCAGTGCACACGCGTGCGCCGCAGCAAGTGCGTGCGATGTTTTATTGTTGTCTGATAGTATAACTTGTGTGAAAACTTGTACGCGAGATAGACGCACGTGTGCATTTATTGTACGCGATCAATTTACAAGTATGCCACGCTGTTATCGCGGCACCATGCGTTTATAAACACAATTCGCAACTCGTAACCCACTCTAGGTAAATAAAGTAAAGTTTGGTGATTTGTATTATATTAATTCCACATCTAATACCTGTAGTGCCCGCCCCTCTGAAAAAAATGTCTGAATTCAACACTGATAATGATGAGTTCGAAATACAAACACATCTGTGTTTTCCGAATAACGGTACTACATATAGTGCAGCAGTTCCCAACCTGGGGGTAATTACCCTTCGAGGGGTAAAACAAGATTTTCTGTGAGGTAAAAACTAGACTTATTATTATTATTATTATTTTTTTTTTTTTTTTGTACTTTATGCCCATTATTATTAAATCTGCATCAATCACGCGTACAACTATTACAATATCATTGTTATGATTGACATTATTAGGTACAATAATAATATAGTTGATGTTCATAGTTAAATTACCTTATACCCTAATCCTAATGACGTTAATAATTTTATTACCTTATTACTAAAAAAAAAAAGATTTTTTTTTGTGGAGGGATAATTGTAAATAATTTATCCTGATTTTTGGGTAATAGTATCTAAAAAATTGGGAACCACTGATAAAGAGTGTATTGTACTATATGAACGCACACATCGACTAAATGAAAAACAAAAAAAAAACAAAAAAATGAGAAATTCTTGTTAGTCGGTTGATGGAAATTACAATCAACGAATTAATAATCGTTCATAATACAATAACCGTTGAGAGGAGACCTGAACCGGAGACTTAGCCGTTCCCGACTCAAGCTCCAACGTCTTTCTCGACCCTCTCAGGTCGAGACGATCCGCATAAATGATCGTGTCAAAGACTACACAAAATAAAATATGTTTGAAAAGACTTCTAGTCGCACCATATTATGTTTTATACATTTTAAATGAATATAAATTGCTTTTATGTTTTAATAATTACACTTGAATCGTGTACGCTTTTTCACAAACGTATGTCAATGTACTGAATTAAAAAATAAACATGTGATCATATCTAGAGAATGCAATTTAAATTACATTTATTAAAGACAGTTTAGCTTGTATAATTCTCGAATCTACGACTTAAGACCCTTTTACAATCAAGATTTAAGGAAAGGAGGTTTTTATAATCTTCTGCACACGAAGGATTAGCTACCTTTTTTTCACACATTACTATTGATTTTATCACTTTGTATATACGTTTGTATTTGGGTGTTTGCACGTACATTTAGATTTTTACTCGTAAATACGCGTATTATGTGTGTGTGTGCGCGTGTGTTCGTGTGTGTGTGTGTGTGTGTGTGTGTGTGTGTGTGTGTGTGTGTGTGTGTGTGTGTGTGTGTGTGTGTGTGTGTGTGTGCATGTGTGTGTGTTCATCGTGTATGTGTGTGTGAGTGCGAGTGTGTGTATTTACGGCCATAGAAAATGAGCGAAAGAGATAGAGCACGTAGCACGGCACAATAAACATATTTGTTCTTTAAAAACTTCGTGATGTACATCGTATAATACAGTATGAGTATGTATACGTGTGTGTGTGAGTGTGTGCGTGTGTTCTTTTGTGTGTGCACATTACGATGAACTTTGTTTTGAACGGCAAACGCGTATAGATTATCGATGCATAAAGTATGACTTAAATAAATATCCTTTAAAATTACTTTAGAAACTCTATATTATAGTATAATAAAGTCAAGCAACGATGTATTTTCAAATCCTGAGTGAACAGAGCAAGATCAATAATCCGCATCATTATTACCATCGCTCTAATCATCAACATTATTTCGTATATCGACATCATTGCGGAGCTGCAAACTTTAAATATAATGAAAGAGAAACGATCAAACGGTATGCCATGAGTCTGCCTATTTGCTTATTTTACCAAACATCTTGAAATCACACATATTTGTGCAAGTATATTTTATAAACATTGAAAAAAAATTATTTCTCAAGTTAACATAATATTTTGTCGAACACTTTTGTGTAAGGTTCGTTTGTTGGTCGAAACCTCTGAAATAAACTTTATTACGAGTATTGAGTCGGTACCTGAGCTGCAGACACCATTATTTAGGTTTATTCATCCCTAATAATATACATCTTATATAATAAACACCTATAAGCGCCTACCATACAGGCACGTACACGGGGGGGAGGTCAACCCCTCCCCCGAAATTTCAGGAAAAGTATTCAATATTTAACGAAATATAAGTGGTTTCTATTAATGAGGGAGATATTAGATAAAAATATGTTGGTTTTATTACTATTTATTAGTTTATTACTCTATTGTTATTATTGACATTCCTAATTTTAAAACTGAAACGGTGAATACGCACGGGCCGCATTGTTACGGCAATATTTTTTATAAAAAAAAAAAGAAAATAATGAGAAATAAATAATTTTTCCATTGGAATTTTGTAAAATTGTTTATATTTAAATATGAAATTATACAACCTTTACCCCCCCCAAAAAAAATTTTTTGTGTACATGCCTACTCCCATAATAATATCATTGTCATCAATAAATACAAATTATTGAAATCGTTTTATCTTCGTTTTAACTTTCGTCATGACATACATTTTATTCACAGTACTACGAAAATCACACATACACACACACACACACACACACACACACACACACACACACACACACACCTCTATATAAAATACACGCCGTAGTAGTTGGGTCACTGGCCCGGGCACGAGAGATATTCACAGCTCATTAGCAGATTTCAGAAAAGTGTTTGCTTGTGCAAAACGTAAAATAACGGGTGTATATAGGTACTCCATTTTCGGCACCTGGCAGAGTTAATATTATATAATAATAGCACCGTGCGCAAGCGTCCGAAGGGTGTACGACGTCACTTTAGCGTATACAAGTAAAAACACTACACTATATTATAGTGTTTATGTATTTCGTGCCATTATATCATGCTATGTAAGTACGGTGGTGTGTATATATATACACATGTATAATTTCTATGTGGGTGTGTGGTGCCGGGCGATGAGAAACTCCCGTCCTGGTTGTTTTGATGATAAATTCGGGCTCGCTCGAGCGGACTGGTAGAAGGTACAATAATAATAATAATAATAATAATTGTCCGGATTGGACGAGGGCCAAGTGAATGGTTACCCGCCCCTCGACGTTGGCTCGCGACCGTTTGCTGCAAATTCTCGTTTTTTCGATGCGAAATTTCGGGTACGCGGTATCCGGTCGACTTCGTCGCCGCAATCGCGCGTGTCCGCCGCACGTATATTCGACACGACTGGTAAGTAGGTACAGTTGCAGGTGGTGGTAGCTTCTCCCAGTTCTCAACCGGTGACTTTTAATTGTGGTTGTGAAAAAAAAAACAAAAACACAAAAAAAAAAAGCTGGTAAGTGAGATGATGGTGGTACAAGTTCGTCCTTCGTCCCTTCGGTCCTCGGACAAGATATTGGTGATGAATGTATTAAGTTTTAAAGAAATGATGACTCATTTCTTTAGTATAAAACGATTCTGAGCAAAGCTTCAGTGTAATATAATATATTATTATTTAAATACTGTTTACGTATTTTACGGTTATTTGTATAATTTTTGGTGAGTTTTTTGTAATTAAACCCTCATAAAATATTCAATTAGATATAACTCATTTAAACTTCAATTGTTATAACAATTATAACTCATTAGAAATTTTCTGTCACCAAAAGATTCGAAAAATGTTTTTATATCTATGTTCCAAGTTTTATTGTGATTAGATACACCAAAAAAGTTTTAAACAGATTTTAAGCAGAAAATTAACGTAAAAACAGCCAATATTTTCGTATACGAATTTATATTAACTTATTAAAACACGTATTAAAAAAAATTCTGACTAACGATATTCAAATTTTTTCGGTATTGTAGTTTAGTATAAGAGTAAACTTGTATTAAAATTTAGAACTTTCTAACAAATACTCAATAATTCATTAGAAATAAACTTAAAAGAAATCAGACAATATCGTAAAAAATCGTATAATAATTTATTATAGTGTGTATAATAAAAATTCCTGTCACGATTTTTGAATTTTTGTTAGGATAATTAGGTAGGTATATGAGTAAGGGCATATTAAATTTTCAGAACTTTTTGTCAAATATTTAAAATTATATTACATAAAAACTTTCAAACAATTTGGTAAATTAAAAGTTCTATATTTAAGTCAAAAGTGTTATAATTGTTTTGAAAATGTTGTCCAATACAAAAAAGTATGTATTTGATATTGGATAAAATTTCCAAGTTTCTAGCTTCAATACTTTTCAATTTATGACTAAATACCTAAAATCGAAACAGTGAAAATCTCGTTTACGGCGGATTTTTACCGATTTTACCGTTTTTACTCAGTTTTTCGATCGTTATTCTTGATTACTGGAAAAAATATGGAGATTTTGGAAAAAATGACCTCTTTAAAGTACCATCTCAGTTCAATTTCAAATCTAAAAAGTTGCTGGACGAAACTTTTGGACAAGGATTTCTATACGAAAAAGTGTTTACAGAAAAAAAAAAAATAATAAACATCATTGTAAAACCATAAGATCCTTCGCTTCACTCAGAATCTAAAATACGGTCGATTTTCCGTGTGAAAAACGCGTTTTCACCCGACCACAATACGTACGGTATATACGGGACCGGACGTGGAAACCTTAAAAAAAAAAAAAACTCACTACGTCAAAGCACTTTACACGTATTCGCGGCCAACTGAAAGTGAGCCCCGGAGCTCTGATATCGTGTGTTCCGTACGCCGTCAAGGTCAGATCGATCGAGTCTAATCGTCGTCACCGGAAAATCTAACGCGTTCACTTTTATGGTTTTTGATCTCTGCAAAATGCATTTCAGCCACATTCTCGGATCAATCTGCCGGTTCGTAATCGTAATAACACTACGGCCAGTCATCACTCGATATTTTTTCGTTGTTTTCGTCGTATCCACTGCAAACACGTGTGTGTGTGTGTGTGTGTGTGTGTGTGTGTGTGTGTGTGTGTGTGTGTGTGTGTGTGTGTGTGTGTGTGTGTTTTGAACTCAATTTGTTTTTATAATAAAATAAAACAAAGTTACTTTTTCTTGGATATTGAGAACATCATCAGACATGAAATTTATATTTTTGTGTAGGACGATTATGCTGGAAAGCCCGTCTAGTCGTTTCTAAACAAATCTTTAAGAACATCGAAATCTATTATCTATTTTATTCAGAATATCAAAAGTTTTATCGAAAAGTTGAATTTTTTTTTTTTTTAATTTTCCACACCCACTGTGTTTATTAAACATTTTTTTACGGGTTATAAAGTTAAAAAGGTGCTTCCAGTAGGTAGCTGTCGAAACGGGCTGCAGTGCATATTATACAATTTTCGAAATTTATTCATGTTAGGAAAAGTTGATGGATATTACAGCGAAAGGGCTTCAAGATTATTTTTAGGAAAGTCTCGAAGCTTAAAGTTTGATTTACTTTCAATGATCGAAGTTCTGATGTAGAACTATTGAAATCTACTGAAACTCTCATTAATTCTGGGAAGATAAAAGGTCCCACTTTTTTTTTTGCGTAGGATAATCAACGAAAATATTAATGGAAATTTTCAATTTATTTTAACAACTTGACTGCCATGAGACCCAAATATGGGTCTCGGTATAATTCTCTAAATTGCCACGATTTTTCACTTGAAATTGACAGAATTGCCAAGGTACTAAATTTCATCAAAAATTTCTGAAACTTTGCACAACCATTAATGAGCTGTAAATTACAAGTTTTACGGATTATTTTGTTATTTTTAGGGTGAGACCCAATTTTGGAACTCATGACACTGTAGATTGATTTTAAACACTTTTTTGTAAATACCGGTAAAATGAGACCCAATATAGGGTCTCTTTTTTCAAATGTGGTATACTATAAATAATAATTACTAGGTAAATGTTATCTGTAATAACCTCTTTTAGAGCAAAAATTTAAAAAATATTGATTATAAAATATGTTAATATCACTTTTTTTTAATAATAATAATTGTAACTATAAATTACTTACGTCTTTTCAGTTGTCATTCTTTGACAAAACAATATTTATCACAATATTTTATGTTATGTTATATAAAATTAGTAATAAAATCTCAGTAAACAATATATCTTTGATTACCTATTTTAAATATAACAATGTAATAAACACTAAAAAAATATAACTGTGAAGCAAAAACTAAAAAAATTAAACAATTCTAGTATTAATAATAATAAAAGTAATAGTAAAATGCTTATGTCTTGTCATTCTTTGACAAAACAATATTAATTACAATATTTCAAAATATTGTAATAAAATAATAATGGGTATAAAATAATAATGACTAATGAGAAGTATCTTAATTCTTAATATTAAATACCTAAATATTTAATAATATTAAAAAAAAATCGTTATACTTCGTATCTTACATTTGAAAATACGAGATCGATTAGTAGTAACAACACAGTAGGTTTAGTAGTAGTAACCAAATTAATAGTTTACACATATACGCATTTAGAACATCTTTGGTTTTTTATTAGTAATATTCACGTTTGGGTCAAATTTATGTTGGAATAAACGTATTCAGATAACAAATGTAATAACCATAGACCAGTTACTAAGGTATAAGCTGGTGCTTATATATCTTAGATATCTATGCTTATAAATCGGTGAAAAAAAATATTTCTCGAGTGTTAATGATATCGATAGAAAGTGACGACACTGTAAAATCCGATTTTGATGTTAATATCATAATAAATGATGATATCTATTATATATCAAGCAAAAAAAAGAAAAATGTTATCTGAGATCCAGAAACGGGTCTCGTGGTAATCTAAGTAAGTTCGGTGAGACCCACAATTGCGTATCGTGGCAAAATTGGCGAGTTTACAAAAACCTACATGGCAGTCAAGTTGTTGAATTACCCACTTTGTTTGAACTCGATTATGTCGATATTGGACGGTGTACATTTACACATTGTTCACGTAGAATAATATGATTCCAGGGACCTGCCGCAGACGATATTACCCCCATATCCCCTCCAACGTAATTACGCCACTAGGCGTACGATAAATCGAAATGCTTACATGCAGCCGTAACGAGGTAAACAAATTATAAGCTCGACGTAACGGCGGAGGAAGGGCTGGAGACGGGTGAAGAAAAAACGAGAATTACGTTTAGGACGTTTTTTCACGAGACTTTGAATCGCGTGCCGCGCCAACGACGACGACGACGACGACGACTATGTGAATGTAAACGGTTTTTCGCGTCTCCGAGAGAGGCACTACGACGCGGTGGCGCTGCAGCAGAGTCAAACGGAACCGGCGCGCCGGCGGGGGCGTGCGACAGCGGGGTGGATAGAGGAAAGTTTTTATTATTATTTTATTTTCATTTTCAATTTCAACGCTAAATAACTTCCATCGATTACGCCACGCGCGTGCGCGCGAGTTCCCGTGAGCGGAGAGGGGTAGTGGCACGAGGGAGAGACGGCTGCCGTTGTACTGCACGTACGAGGGAAGAAAAATAAATAATGTACAAAAAAAAAAAAAAAAACGATAGAAAAACCTATAATGACATTTTTCCCCGGCGCTCAAAAACTGAACATTAAAAAAAAAAAATAAAAAAAAATAGTAAATAAATAAATAAAAAATAAAAATAAAAACGCACCTTTGACCCGACGCACACACACGCACCGACAACGTGAAATCGAATTACCGTAGACATGAATATCGCCTTTTTCTCCGGTATACAAACAAAGGCTCGTACACCCCCGCCGCCCTGACCCCCGTACCGCTCCTGCTCACGTCGTCGGCGCGTATGCGATTTGGCGTGCAAATGGCTGATTACGTATACGAAATACACGTATAGTAATCAAAATACTTGACGTACAAATATAATCCCTACGAATTTTTGACATATTATTATTATTATTATTATTATTACTATTATTATTATACACATTACGGTACGTCACGTCATTATACGTATAAATATAACAATAATAATAATAATAATAATAATAATAATACTTTTAAATACGATATTATTGTGCACGTGATTTGTAAATAATACGATACGGTTGTGTCGCGGCGAGGCGGTGTCGCTCGGCGCGGCCGATCGCGTCGAATCGCACGGGGATTGTCGCAAAGACGGCGTCGAATCCGAAACGCCGTGTGTCAAATGTAAGATTCACTGGTTGTTTTTAGATTCTGAACGGAGTGAAGAATGTATTGATTTTACAATGATGTGTGTTTTTTTTTTTTTTTTTTTTATTTTTTTATTTTTGTGTCTGTCGACACGATTTGGGGCAGTAAAAATGCTTCGATTGCCTTATATAGCAACTTTTCTGAAAGGAAATTGAATCTAGTTGGTACTTTGGGGGGTCAAAAGTTAAAAATTTTCAATATTTTTTTAACGCGCCGGGAAAAACCCTTAAAAAATGAGGGAAAAACGGTATATTTTACGCAAAACCAGTTTTCGCCAAAATCAAATTTTTTATTTTGCTATAACTCAAAAACTAATCGATGTAAATACTTGAAATTTTCACCAAATGTTTAGATTAGCGTTCTCTATACATCGTTAAATTTTCAAAGTATTTAGACTTTTATTGAGCTAATTATAGACAATTGAAATTTTCAATTTTTTTAAGTATTTTTTTTTAAAATAACGATAAAATTTTTTTTTTTTGCCAGAAAATCTTGAAAATTTAATACAAGGTTTCTTATAAGTTGTTCCATAACTGATAAAAAAAAATCCAAAATCGTAAGTCACAATTTTTTTTTATAAGTGCTCAAAGTTACAATTTATACGAAATATGTAATAATTGCGAAAATTTGCAAATAATTTTGTTGTTGAAAAATCGTAAAATTTTTTTCTTTTATAACTAAGTTTTGAAAATTTGGTACAAGGTTTTCCATTAGTTTTTCTTCAATTATCTGCGAAATAACCGGATTCAGACAAAAAAATGTTATGAGTGTTTGAAATTTAAATTTTTACAAAAACACGTTAAACAACGGTTTAGCCTCAAACGATTTTTGCTATTTGTTTTTTTTTCAAAAAGTATAAGTTGTAGAAACTTGAAAATTTTATCAGTTGTTTATATTGGCATTTTCTTTATATAATTTTATTTTCAAAAGATTTCACTCATTTTTAATCAATTTATAGGCATTTGAAATATTCGATTTTTTTTATTTTTTTTTTTATAAATGTTGATAAAAAAAATGTAGCTCGGACGAAATACTTGAAAATTTAATAGAAGGGTCCACATAAGTTGTTCTAACTCTCATTCAAAAATTATAAAAATACATAGGCACAAAATTTTTTTATAAGCGTTTATAAGTGCTAATATTGACAAAATTCGTCAAAATCATGTATATTTGCTATGTATTTTGCAGTTGAAAATTCATAAAATTTTAAGTATTCAAAACTAAGAATTGTAAATTCGGTACAAAGTTTGACATACGTTTTCCTTCAATTATCTGTAAAAAAATTTGCACTGGAATAAAATCAAAAATTTTTATGAGTGTTTGAAATTACAATTTTTTCACATAATCGCGTAAAATAACAATTTAGGCATCATTGATTTTTGATATTTGTTCTTATTCAAAAAGTATAGGTCGTAGAAACTTAAAACTTTTACAAAATGTTTAAATAGGCATTTTCTTTACATAGTTGTATTTTCAAAATATTTCGTTTATTTTTTAGCTATTTATAGGCATTTGAATAATTCGATTTTTCTTAGATTTTTTTTTATAAAAGTCGATAACAATTTTTTGGCCCTACCAAATCGCTTGAAAATTTAATAGAAGGTTTTGAATAAGTTGATCTAAGAGTGATTCAAAAATTATTCAAATACATAGGCACAATTTTTTTTTATAAGCAGTTGAAGTTCAAAAATTGACAAAATTTGTCAAAATCACGAATATTTGCAAATTATTTTGTAGTTGAAAATGTATAAAAATTGTTGTATTCAAAGATAAGAAATGAAAATATTATGTAATATCACAGCTGATAAAGATAATTAAATAGATTAAGTTTATTATAATATAATCAGTAGCTGACAGCTGTTCTATACAAAATATTGGTAGATTGTAAACACAAGGTGTATAACGTACCTTTACATGGTTGAATAGAACGTTACTAACTTCCAATTTCCAGTTATTTTAATGTGTGTATCAGTTCCATAAACATGCGGATTTTATATATTATTATTAATTATTAATATTTAAATAGACGTAGCCACGGAGCATTCAGCATATATGGACGGCGGGGTCGGGTGGTACCGTCACGATAGTGCATTTAGGCAAATAATATGGTATTCACCCACGCCCTATCTATGCACATCCTGGTTTGTCCAATGCTCACGAGCAGAAGTCACATGAATAGACAAATGTAAATTTAACCCAATCTAGGATATTAAAATAAAATATATATTACAATTTAAGGCTGACATCTTCATCTTCGTTCAGAATCGTTTTTTTTTTTATAATATAAAATAATTCCAAAATCTATCCAATAATGCCTAATCTAGCAATGCATCTCGTGTATCCCACCCAACTACTGTATCCTGTACTTAACTTACAATGATTTATCATTGCATTCAAATGTAAAGTACCATACAACTAAACTATCGTAAACCAGGTGATCCCATGATAGAAAGTGCTATACACTCCTCACCATTATCTTGTCCGAGGAGCGAAGCGACGAAGGACGAACTTCCACCACCATTATCTTATCGGCTTTTTTCTTTATTCATTTTTCTTTATTTTTTTTTTATTTCCACGAAGGTCGACGTCGGTATTTACGTTGATGCGATATTATTTTTTGACGCAATACGTCAGAGCGCTCACCACGGCCCGTCAAAATCCATACACCATACGAAATCGCGTTTCGTGATTTAAATCCGTCATAAACAATGTTGTGCCGTAGACGATTTTATCCGGATGCTTCATCTACATAAAAACTTTATATAATTATCTTATCTAGATAAAAACAAATATTTTCATCTGATTTTCATCCAGATGAAAGTAACTGTTATCTATATAAATTTATCTAGATAAATATTTAATAAAGAGCGTACTAGTCTGCACTCAATATTGTTATCGGTTCACGATGATAATAGCGATAAAATAAAACATAAATTTGGATATTAAATTCCCACCAATAATTATGAGACTACACACGGATTTATGATATAGAAGCACTGAATTTCAAAAGCTTATCTATGAATTCCATGATTACTTATTTTTATAAATTGTATTCAAAGTTGTATCGAACGGGGTAGGTTAATAATTATGACCGCTCTAAAATAAGCTCAGTGTTTAAATTCTGACAATTCAAGGCGGTACGTGGTTTTATTCTGTATTATGATACAGTTTAATGCCAAAAATAAAATAAAATACCGTATATTAACAACCCTGTCAAAATGCATTCCCCCCACCCCCATCGTCTTAATGCGATTCGTGGAAATCGTAACTCAGACACTAGCGCAGTAGATCATTTCAGACTTGAGACAGATAATTAAATGTTTATTCACTCACCCAAATGCGTTCGGGCCAGCAGAGCACGTTTTGCGTGTTCATCAGAGGTGCGAAAATGTTAGACAACCCATTTTTTTGCTCTCCGGCCGTTTTTCGAATAAAAACTCGGATCTTTATAAATCTCACGTGGTTTTTCACCCTAAAATCGTGATATTATTAAATTCAAACGTTTTCGACGAATAGCACAATAAACACATTTTACTGAACACGCGATGATTTTCGATTGATTTAAAATATTTATCAAATGTTTATAGAAATACTACATTGATTGTAAACATAATATATTACAAATGTTACGCTGTATAAACTTTTGTGTGGCCACGTATTTATGGCTAGACGTGATTTTGTGAATCACATTTTGTGATCGATTAATTTTTATTTCTGAATTTTTTTTTTCTTTGTTTTCTTTGTTTTTGCCCCATAGCTCTCTGAAAAATCATCGCGATCAACAAATAATAAATAACATCTAAGATGTGGTCACTGGTCAGTACGTCCCGCATGAATGACTCGACTCCGCCGGGTCTATATTTTCTCGTTTATCCGGGTGAATATTACATTGAACGGGGAAAATAGGTCTACGAAAGGTCACTCGTGTTCTTTTCTCCACAAAAAGCGCACCTGCGTTAGGCTTATTACCGGGAGATAAAATGTCCTCACGTGAAAATATCCTAGGATACTGTGAGTACCTATCAAGTATTTGACTGAAGAAACAATCGTTACCGTCGATTTACACAAATCATTTCGATATAATATAAAAAAAAATAAAATAAAAAGAACAAAAACAAAACAAAAATGAAATAATGATTATTAAACACTTTGTTAGATTGACGGAACGTCGTATAAGTCATTATAATTTAAAAGTTGATCGTGGTAAAACTCAGTGATATATCTATACATTTTAAACAATTATAAATTTATCGCTCAAATAACTTCTGTACGTCTATATATAAATATTATTAATTGAATGGTTTATTATTATTTTTTTTTTTTAACAGAGACGAAATAATAGTTTGCAGCGTAAATACATTAAAACCACGGATTAAAACAATGCGAAGAAAACGCCGTTATTGATTTGGAATTCAGAATATGACGTAGACATTTTAAGGAAGTATGTGTAATTTGTAGTAGTTTATTAACATAATGACCTTTGGATACATATCACACAAAACTTCTTAACTATACACGTATTAACTAAACGCAGTACGTAAATCAAAATGATTAATATCCAATGTTTGTAAAGTTTTGACCTCGTGACAAATGTGTGTCATATTCACTGATAACATTAAGTTTGTCGTTACTTTGTTTCTGAAACAATCTTCTCGATTTATTTTTTTATTAATATGTTTATTTATTTTTTCTTGATGTTTTTTTTTTATTGGGAAACATAATAAATTATATAGTTTGTAGGAGTTATTACGTATTACCATCTGTCTGAAAACTCGAATTTCCAAACGTAATCTGTAGTTTTATCAGTGTACACGTTTCAAAGGATAGGATTTGATTGATTTTCATTCCGACAAAAGTTCACTGTTTTACAACGAAATCGAACGGGAATCCCGAGTCGCAATTCAAGATTTCAGTCTGTTATTATATTATTATGCACCGTAGTGAAACGCGCGCGTTTCCGATATAAAATACGGACGCGCGCGACGACGTTTGTTTATACCGTGAAAACAAACTTAATAATAATTCTTCTTATTAAACTCGGATTCGTTCTGTTGTAAAAATAAAAAAAAAAATAAAAAAAAAAAAAGAAGAAGAAAAATTATACGTCAATTGCACGCGATGCGGAAGTTATCGTTTTCCGCCAAAATGAATTTTATCGATTGCCGATGAGCGCGCGTTCTCGACGACCGTTTTCTGCCGGTCGCGCTGACGCTATGTTATAACTAGGGCTGGGATTTTAATGCCCTTAGAAATCGCGAAAAATGACCTTAAAAAAAAATGCAAAAATTTCTTAAAAAACTTAAAAAATGCATTAAAAAAATGTCTTAAAATTATTTTTAAATAGCTTAAAATTAAAAAAAATTACATTACATGTAAATAAATGTTTTATTTTATGTCTTCATATATTAATAAATAAAATATTATTCTATATCGTCACACTGAATCACGGAAGCGTGCTTCAGGTTTTCAAATATAAATTCCCTCCTGCAGTTGTCCGTCAACAAGTTTTTGTAGACAGAAAAGCTCTAAATGGTGGACTGGTGGACTGGTGTGATGTGTCGTCGGCCGTCGCTATCGATTTTATTGCTCTAGTATAGATCGCTGTGCTGGTTAAGAATATATACATTTTTTATATAATATAAATTTAATATGTAAGATCTTTAAATAAGAAATAGGTAATTTGGGTTTTCATATATTGTTAGCATATAAATATCTTATATCATAAATCTATAATCTATGATCTTTAATTTTAAATTCAAAAACATCAAAACTGTCTTAAAAGCCCCTAAAATGACCTAAAAACTAAAAAAATTCAAAAAAATGCAAAATAAACTTTCTTATTCTCATTCAAAAGTACATAAAACAAATCTGTGACAAGACGAGCATCGCACAGTAAGCTTTGGAATACAATGCAAAGTGCATCGAAATCCCAGCCCTAGTTATAACCATTACGGTTTGAACGATTTAAAAAGCGCGTTTGTTTATCTCCCGACAACTTACAGTTGTACCACTGTGCAGTTGGCCGTACGACTCGTGAACCGATTTCGACGAATACCGTTTTCGCCGCGAAATCTAATCCGTCGCCGACTTTGTGTTCGTACGAGATAACGTTTTCGTGAACTACTGTGTACCGGTCGATCGCAAATCGGTCGATTAGACCGCGGTGGCGTGATTAGGACTGAACTTTGGGGACGGGGGAGGGCCCGGAAGACTTTTAAAACTACCGGCATATTTTTGTGTATGCGGGTTAAAAAATTTATCGCTCGCTATAGCGCAACATCGAGCACAAACATGTATTAATCACATGTGTACTATTCACTCTGTGTATATAACAATATTCACACATATTGATGTGCTAATTCCCGGGAATTTAGTTTCCCCGAGGAAATTCCCGGAAACATTTCCAACACCAGGTATTTTCCGGGAATATAATAAGTTTTTAAATATGAATCATATGTTTCAGTATTAAATTAAACTTGGGATAGTAAATGGTCCAAATGACTAATATTTTATATCCAAAATATATGACAAAATATAATGACTAATATTTTATATCCAATAATTAATATTTTTACTCTAGTTAGTACTTTAGTACTGGCGTACAGTAGTATATAGAATGTCGTTCTGTTTACATTTCCTTTTTTTTTTTTAACTTCCCGGGAGGTTGGGGAGTATCCCAGGAATATTTCCTATTCTTTGGAACGTTCCTTGGGGAATAATACTAGTGGCACATCACTATACTCACACACACACACACAAACACATTTTATTTAATATTGACGATCGAAATTTATAAAATTATGATTTTAGAAATATTTTTTATTCGACCTCGGCGAATCGGTCAATTATTTCTGACGGTTTATAATAATGTTACACGCTTACAGCGAAACTATTGAATATTTTCGCCATTTATTTTTTTTAAATATTTTCCAATGTCACTCAGAGTTGTATATTTTCTAAAATAAAGTCCGATTGATAATAATTAACAAAAACAATATTTTTTTAATCACTTTTGTAATCTGTGGAGGGGCTAAAATCGCAAAGGGGTGGGGTGGGTAAAGCCCACCAAGTCCCCTCCCCTTATCGCATAAGAACTAAAAAAAAAACAAATCGATTTGAACCATAGAATCACATAATATTTTCAGTGTTTGTTATAAGATATGTGCAATTCTAAACTTTTATGTGCTTCCAAATAACTTTCCATGGCCACGACTAGAAGGTGTTTTCGAATGTGTCTAGTCCATTACACCATACCGTACGTCAAAACGTTTGACGTGCGCTCCAAAAAGTGGTTACCCGCAAATTTACCACTTCATCAACAGAAACCACAAATGTACACTAATACAACTATATTATGTACTACGGTTATGTTATTACTGTGACGGAACGACCATCACGTTATGCTGCACTCGACGGGACACGTTTTGGATTTCCAGTGAAGTAAAGGATCTTTTGATTTCGTCACGATGTTTTTTATAACTTTTTGGGACAGTAAATTTTGTTCAAAACTTTCGTCCAACCACTTTATAGGTAAAAATTTACACGTAGAAGGAACACAGAGGATTCATTTCTTTCTATTTTTCCCAGCTGACAAATTAATAGCACATTTGTTTGAAATAACAAATGTTTATATTGTTTTAATATTTTATAATTTTTTTTTCTCTCGCAAAACATCAATTTTATTATTATGAATTTGTAAATATAATGTGTATAAAATATATAGGTACATAATATTATTTCAAATAATATGGTAGTAATTTATTGTCTGAACTAGTATACGTTATGAAATCCTTTACTTTTTTAGATTTCGAATGAAGGGAAGGATCAAATCTATAAAGGTTTTACAATAATGCTAATTTTTTTATTCTCCAAAGACACTTTTTTGAGAAGTAAATTTTGTCTTGAAGTTACGTTTTAGCTAAATTTCATTTTATCGATGTTTGAGAGTATAGAGAGGTAATTTTCTTCTATCCATAAAAGTGAGTATTCCCAGGAACGAAAAAAAAATTATCAAAAATTGAGTAAAAACTTTAAAATTTTCCATAAACGAAATTCCCATTAAAATTCCGGTTTTCGTTTTGTTTCAGTCATAAATCCAAAGAATGTGGTGCTAGGAACTCGAAGCTTTCACCATATATCAAAAACACTATTATACAAACTTTATAAATGTTTAAAAAAAAATAAAAACTTCGTTTGTGAAAAATATAAAACTTTTTAAAAATACCCCGTTTGTAACGTTCTTATTTCACACAATTTTCATTATTGAGTTGAAGATTCAAAAACTTAATATTATTTTATACTTGATAAATACGTGATCGACAATAAGTGATCGAACCATTCTCATAAATCGTTAGCTAGGATATTTCTCGTTAAGAGTTTAAAGTTTAAAGAATCTCAATCTCTACAGTCTATTAAGCCAAAGCGTTTTGTGCGGCACAAAATCGTATTACCGAGTAAGTAGTATACTGCTTTTTCAAAATCCAATACACTAATATCTGTTATCTTAATATTACTAATACTTCCAATGTCTGGTCCGATAACCAAAAAAAAAAAAAATCCATGGCACGAAGAATGTAAATGGTTTTTTTTCTCAATTTTGTATAAAATAATAATAATTGGACATTTAATAATATTGTACCAAAGTTAGCGACCGATTTAGATGCGACGGATATTAATATATTCGTCATAGAAAAAAAAAATATTAACTCTAATGTGATAGGTTTTTCGAAATCCACACAAATATTTCGAGCTGATTAAGACACTCTGTTTGTGCTTGTTTTTAATTTAATTTTAACACGGCCCACAGGCTGCAATTTAAATCTCGTGAAAACACACTCGTTTTAACTTTGGTCCCCGTCACCCTGCGCCTAATAAAAAGTAAACATTGGAACCGCATTAAATTATAATTAACGCGCTGAAAATCTAACGATTTTCTGAACGCGAACTCGCCGGGATAACGATAACACTTTGTTCGCGAGTGTTTTGGACGTGAAACGAGACGGCGAGCAAAAAAAAAAAAAGGCGAACAAACGCCGCGCCGAAAGGACACGGATTCTTGTTCCGGACGGCCTGCTCGTAAACGGGTTGACCGTTGTCGTATACATCGATTAAATCGTACGTATAGACACAAACACACAGAAATAACTCAAGTTCAAACTTGAATGATAATAAGTTCCCTACAATGACCGAGTCACACGATCACCATAGGAGTACCGTTTATTCCAGGGTTGGCGAAAACCCGTTTTATTAAAAAAACCCAACCCGGTCGGGTTTTTTCCAATAAAACTCCGAAAAACTCCAAAAAACTCAAAAACCCGTTGGGTTTAATTGGTGTTGTGTAACTGTTCGGTTTTATCGGGTTTTTTCTAAAAAAAAACAATCTGAAATTTTTTTTTTACCTACTTGTTAATCTTAATATTACTAATACTTCTAATATCTGGGGGTCTATTCTTGAAATCATTCGGATCCGTATACGAAAACCGTAGTTTCCACACGGATTTCCACATGATCCAAAAAATACGTATTCTTGAAATTTTTCCGTGTACGGATGGGTTCGGTTATGTGGAAAAGTTCCGATCGAATTTCTATTGCTTGCTACAAGCTTACTGTGTTGCGAAGATATTTGAGTAAGAACACTTCCAGTAATTTCAGTTTTTTTATGTGCTGTCCATTTAGCCATGCATGTGAGATGATGTTTGATTTCAGAATGAGCAAACAGTTTACTTAATTTATTTCCCATAGTACCCCTTGAAACACATAACTAAAGTATCGGTAGGTAAGTAATTAATTACAATTAATTGTTTTTAACGGTAAATAGTTACATATACAATACTTAATCATTTTATTATTATAAAATTATAGAAAATATCTTACCTTCTTCTAGTTTTTGAAACCATTCTGTGTAAAGCTATCTATATGATATGCATTAGCACCACTGCCACCACTACTATAATTCCGGCAAGCAAAGCAATAAACAGCATCTTTAGAAATACTATATTCCAACCAATCATGCTGATTATAATATGAAGCATTAAAGCTGCAGTTTTGCGTTCCAAATCTAGTCATAGGGTATGACTGAAATAATGAAATACAGTATTTAATAATTGTATGCAAATCATATTTCAAAAACCATAAAAATGTAAATAAATATATAATCTTATAATTATTAATATTATTTAAGTTCCCTAACATTAAACATTTTATTTAAAAATTTAATAATATGTACAAGCTATTTTTTATACTGTTTTCAAATCTGAATATCAATGGATTTTACAGGTAACAACTAGTAAAATATAGGTACTTACTTTCAAAATTGGACGCATTGGTCCAGTTAGCAAATTTCCTAGATCATTGATTTTTTCTGGGTTTGATTCCGAATTATTTTTTTCTTTTTCCACATTTTCTGTTTTTTCGTTTGATTCAGAATTGATTTTCTCTTCTTTCAAATTTTCTGTTTTTTCGTAAGATTCATAATTATTTTTCACTTTTTCCGTAGTTTCTTTTTTTTCATCAAGATTTTTTTTTACATTAAAAATATTAAAATATTTCGCCATATTTAAATCGTTAAAAATCGTTGACGAACTACAAAGTAACAACTATGTATATTTTTTTTATAGGTTAACGAATCACGACTCACGAGTTTCTAAAAATATCAGTTTTCATTATTTCGAAACTTGGATGTAAACACGTTGCTAACATCTTATCAAACTACAGATACGGTTTTAACTTCTTACCACAGATACCACGGACAGTATTATCACAGAATAAATAAATTTTAATTCTATATCTATGCTTTTTAAGTTTTAATGGCTGGGCAGTGGGCGCTGGCAGGCTGATCGAGTGTCTATAGTATATCACAGAACAAAATTATAATATTCTTCTATGATAATTTAACAGATTGTTATCGAACAATTTATCAGTAATATCACTGTAAGATTTTTAACGCCATTTGTTGGGCTAAATATTTTATAATTTTTAAATAATAGTAAAATGTATTATAAATGTAATTATTAAAACGAATAACTGTAATAATATAACATTTCGAATTAAGTTTCAATTTGAGGGGGCTATTGAAATTTCTTGGGGCTAAGCCCCCCTAAGCTCCCCCGATATCCGCCTATGCTACATGCATATAAAAAAATATATTTTTAAGTTCATAAACATGCTATGTGCATCAAAAGACAAAAACCATTATAGTCATTTATACGATCCTAATATTGTTTCCCAGTACTCCTAGTATTGTGCTCAAAATGTTCTTTTAACAAAAATACATTATTCTTCGGAATCTTTTATTTTATTTTTGATAATTTTCTAGATTCTATGAACTTGTAATCGAACAAAAATGTTTTTCTGGTTTTGAAATTAAAAATTAACTTGATTGATAAAAGTGAAAAAAAAATACGTCAACTTTAAGTTAACCTTGGAGAAATTGAGTCAAGTTAATAAGTTAAGTAAATTTTATCTGAAAGGATTAAGTTAAAATACCTTAACTTTTAACTTCACTTGTAACTTATTAACTCGTTAATGCCCAGGGTTGTATAATATGTACGTATATATAAATATCGTTACCTATATATGTACGTACAAACAAATATTATACACCCACTCACACGAGGTGTTATCTCATCGTTGCTCGACACGCCGATATAATGGGGACAGTATTTTGTTTTTTTCCCAGTTTTCATTAAACGCGCGCGTTTCGACTACTGTACCATACGACGGGACCGCCGGCATTGATATTGAACATCGGCACTTCGCCGTTTGTTTTCTAGTTTTTTTTTTTTTTTTTTTTTTTGGTGGGGGGAGGTGGTTGTGAGCGCTCCAAGTACGACCGCCGCCGATATACGGCAAGAGTGATATACTCCTGGACGCAGGGTTTTCACGACGATATATCGGCGATACCCGGCCGCCCGACGTACGCGCGATTGTCCGAGAAAATAAATAAATAACCGATCGACGGTCTCCCGCCCGCGCCGCGCAGAGGGCATCCGTATCACCGTGTACCATACCGACGCTGCGCCGCGCTCTTTCGAATATTGTTCGCCGACGCGATTTTCGTTCGGATCCGAATCCCCGCGAGGTCAAGACGAATGATTGTAGTCGCGTTAAATTATTTACACGGTCGGAATATCGAATGAAGCAATAACAATACGTACACGCACGTGTGTGTGTGTGTGTGTGTGTGTGTGTGTGTGTGTGTGTGTGTGTGTGTGTGTGTGTGTGTGTGTGCGTGTGTGTGTGTGAACGCGGGCGCATTGTTCGACACCGTCGTACGGTTTCCTTTTCGGAAACAATTGAAAGAAAGCGAACCGCACGGACTCGCGTACGTCGGGTCGTGTATTATACGCACACGTGAATTATTAACGGCCGGCGCGCGCGCACGGATCCCGGAGAGCCGATGATTTTTTCCCGAGAGAAGCGCTCGAGAAAACGCGTGCGAGCCGGCTTTTACACACGGCGGCCGCCGAAATCGCGCGACATCCCTCCCGAGACCGCGCCGCAGCCTCCGCCGTCACCGCCGCCGTCGGACCAGAAGACGTTTCACTTTTATTATTATTATTATTATTATTATTATTATTATATTATTATTTTTTTTTTTTTTTACAAAACGAGAACGGATGATAGGTTTTATCGTAATGTATGTTATAATATTATTATTGTCGTCGTCGTCGTCGTGACTTCACCGCGTGTACGCGTACGTTTGATCGCGTCAGTGGTCCGAAACTTTCGTTCGGATCTTTTGCAGATCAAACGTTTTTAGACTACTTATGCATGAAAAAACGGGTCTTTTTTTTCAAACTCTCATCGGTATTTTCATACTTGAGGATCGTATCAAATAGAGAAAAAAAATCTGTATCACCTAGATTCGTATACCATCAATTTTATTTTAGTCATTACTGATTTTTCTAACTTTCATAAAGATAATAAAATCTACGACATTCTTTTACAGCGTCGATATTGTTTTGCGAAAAATTCGACGCGGTTCCGACTTATCAAAGAGATTTGAAAATATTAGAAATGTTTTTATTGAAAAAAAAAAACACTAATTTTTGAACACGAAAAATATGTTTTTTTTTTTTTTGTCTCTAAACCATTTCTCACACATACTTCCACTAATATTCTATGTTTCCTCGGGGCTCACTTGATTTTTCACCCGTAAATCTACGTACAGACAATAATATACGCGTTACAATAATCGGGAAAAATCACTAAAACAGTATCGTTGTGTATATAAACGAAGTCGTGTTCGCTTCGAGTCATTACTATTATAATATTATTTAGTCTGATGATCCGATTATCGTTTGAATCACTCAGTCGACGAATCGTAAACCGAGTGTTGAGCCGATATCACGACGAATAGCTTTGTTTTTTATTTTTATTAGAAAATTTCCAATCCGTATTAAAAAAAAAAAAAAACACGACGAGTAAATGCGGTGATGCGTGTATGGTAAACAAAAAAACAACGGAATGACAGAACGGCTTGATAAGACCCTCGTCGTGAGGGCGACCGTCCAACGCCGCGGACCCTCGACGACTGTACACGGAACACGGCCACGTCTTTTCGTGTTTAATAATATTATTTTCCCCTTCACTCCTGTTTTCGCGTTCGCAGAGACCGTTGCGCGCCCGTCAGCCGAATTTCGCCTCTTTGAACGTTTCTCGCACGGCGGCGGCTACCTGCCGCGGTCACCGTGTTCACGACGACGGGCCGAGACGTGATACGGCCCGTAATATCGTTATTATAATTATTATTGTCGGTCGTACGCGCGAGTCTTTTACAACGACACAATAGTATTATGTTCGGGTCGTGAACAACGACTCGCTGGCGACGTGACGTGCGGCGGCGGATCACGGCGGGCGCGTATGTCCAAAACCGTCGCGCAAAGTCGTCCGGACGTGAACGAAGTTTCGTCCAAAGTTGGTCGTATTCGTTATTAGCACCGCGGTGCTCCGAGCGTGTACACGAACGTTTTCCGTCGCCCCGAAAGAAAACCGACTCGTATAATATTACATAGTACCACAGGTAGCAGGCGCGTAAATTAAAAAACTATTTTGGCATAATTTAAAATTCACGTATAAGCAATTTTACATGTTTTCGATGGAAACATTATTTATTCCTGATTATTTTCTTTTTTCTTTTATAAAAAATTTTACGATGACAATGCGGCCAGTACTGTGCGCATTCACCGTATCGATTTAAAAATTAGAAACGTCAACGATGAGAATATAGTAATAAACTCAGTGGCGTATTTAGGATTTCGCTGCCCCAGCCAACACATTTTTTTTCTATGCCCTCTTTCTCTCGTCGGTTTTTCGTAGCAGCGATTTTCCTTAGCCGTAAGAAAACTTACAATACATGTGATTCGGTAAAAGTGTCATGCAGTATAAAAATCTATCGAGTGCTCTAGAATGTTGTATATCGTAAGTAGTGATGGAAATTATTCGAATATTCAAATTTGAATTACGAATAGTTCTATCGTACATAATTCGAATATTCAAACATCAGTATTCGATACTACAATACAATACGTAACGAAAATTATTTGTTTACGTTTTCGCGTATAAAAAACATAATATGGCTTGTGGTGCACAAAAGCCTACGAGAAGTGGCTTCATTAATAGGAATTGTATTGTCGAATATTCGCATCATCATTATTATTTATTACTAAGTTTAATCGGGATCCGTAATAATTGGATACCGGGAATAATAATAAATTAATAAGTAAGTAACTACGGGTCTAGTTAACAGGCCACTTTTTTGGTTTGAAATAATTAACGGACTTCGTTAATAGTAGAATTAAATAAATAGTATAAAAGGCTTATCGTGAAAAAATAGATGTAACAAATTCGGTATTATAGCATCTATATATTCGAATATTCGAATTATTTACGGTAGAACTATTCGAATTCGAATATTCGAATATTCGAATAATTCGATTATTTGAATATACATTACACCCCTTATCATAAATACTCTCAAGAAGGTACCCATGATAACAAAATAATCAAAGAAAATTGTAAATTTTATCAATTAATGTTCTTGTCTGTTTACGAACTAGTGAAATGTCAACAAAGGCTAAAAAATAGTGAAAAACTTACGTTAAAAATACCTATATTGTCGTGTTGATATTAACTATATTGACATTGATTTGCCTAAAAAAGTATCAAGTATCAGTTTTAGTATTTTTTTTTTTTTTTTACAACTGTTTAAATCATTAAAAATCTCTTAAAAAAAAAAAGATTCCAATTAAAATTGCAGCCCCCAAAAAAGTGCTGCCTTGGGCAAGTGCCCTCCTTGCCCCCCATAAATAAGCCAATGAATAAACTAATACATTTTAATAAAACCAACAAATTGTTTTCTAATATCTCCCTCATTGAAAGAAACCACTTATATTTCGTTTAAATATGAATACTTAAATATGAATATACTTAAATATACTTAAATATGAATATTAAATTTGAATACTTTTCCTGAAATTTCGGGGGTATTTGAACCCCTAAACGCCTCCCTTGTTTACGCGCCTGACCGGTAGTAGTCGTCGTTGTTGTTGTTCTCTCCAACGTCGACCTTGATCGCGGAATTTAATCGAGCCATTTTTTTTTTTTTTATCTCGTGTCGTACCTACGTTTTCTAATTATTATTATTGAAGCAAAGTAGGAAAATACGAGAAAAAAAAGAACAACAATAAATAACGAATCCGCCGTTTCGATTTTAATGCGATTCCGTTCGGTTACCGCGTTTTAATTAAGTAGATGACATAAATTTGGATATTAGAAAAAATATCTACTCCGCGTTTAATTAAAAACAATTTTTCTTTTTTTTTTATTGTTTAATTTGAACAATGATACCTACTTTCGTTATTGGAATTTCGTTGAAATAATAATAATAATAATAAACAAAAAACATCGTTAAAAGTTAAAATATCGTTTTCCCGTTCATAATATTATTCGGCGTACACCGTATATCCGCCTGTTGTGTGTTGACGTGTGTAAATATTGTGCCCGTGAAAATCGGCTGTTTTAAATATTGAATGTAGATCATTTATAAATACATACATAGTGTGTGGGCGGGTGTGTGTGTGTGGGTGCGCGTAATTTTGTCTTGTGTTTTAATACGTCATTATTATTTTACTATACAAACACAAAACATAATAATAATAATATAATATAGGGTATTTATTTGATAGATGCGTCTTATCGCTTCTCTTATTTTGTACTATTTTGTACTAAAACAGATAACCGAGAAATTCGTTTGTGTGTGTGTGTGTGTGTGTGTGTGTTACATTATATTTTCGAAACGGAACGGTTTAGCGTAACGTAATCACGTGTTATTCGAATATTGAATAATGCCTTATCCCTCCTCGCGAGCGTTCCGACGAGTATTATTTTTGCGCGCGTTCCAAAATATATTATGTTGTATAATATTTTTCTTCGCGTTCGCGTGATTATTCGACTTAAAAAAAAAAAAAATGTATTTTATTTCGTTTTTCGAAAATCATTTCTCGACGCCCGACGTCTTATCTGCGACATTTTAAAATATTCACACGACTGCTAATCTTCTTATAGTCAAAATAACAAAGACAATACGGAGGAAACTTTTCCGTCCGACCCGGCAAAAGATAATATTATAAAGAGTGAAATCTAAATTAGTTTCACCCCCCCTTCGAATATATTCTCCGCACCATGCCGACAACATGCCCGCGAAAAATAACTTATCCCGGCCGTCGTCGTCGTGCTCGGCGTGCACACGTATTAAAATGTAAATATTAATGTTGCGAAGAACGAATAAAAATAAAAATAATAATAACGTGATAATAGGTAACGATAATAGTAATATTTTTACACTAATCATCCCTTAGTTTTACGTCATTATTATTTCGAACGCTCGTTGAATTCGTAAATCTTTGTAATTCATTTCGAGACCGAAACTAATTTAAAAACGTATCAAACAAACTTGACTAGAATTAAAATAAAATAATAATAGTAATAATAGTAATAATAATAATAATGAAAAATAACCAACTCTGCAGACAGGTACGTTTGCGTTTCACACAATTTTTCTCTGCTCAAATTTAAACGATCTCATTAATTTTAGAATTTTCCGACACAATTAGGTATACTTATTTAATTTTTTTTATTTTTTTTTTTCATACGGATTTTCCCTCTTTATTCTTTGATCGCTGCACCTGCGTTGTACCTACCGCTGCGCGCCGTTTAAAAACTATTGTTACTCGTTTTTTATGTTCGTCTAACGTCTGCAACGCACGCGACTCGCACACGACGTCGTGCTTTAATGTCCAATTTAAAAAGTATAACAATGCGGTCGGTTATTTTTGTGATAAAATGTTTTAGCGTTTCGCCGAAAACCAATTAATCACATACGAATATTATACTTAACGCGATCATTCAGAACTTAATTGGAATTTTCAAAAACGTTGGTGGTAATTAATTCAACACAACACGCTAATGATTTTTTTTTATGACTTCGAGAATTGCTTATTAATAATTAATTACGCCGGGCCCGTTCCTAGTATTCTGGCGAGTTACGATATCCATATGTAATGGTTTAAAGGAGTTAAAAAGTAATAATAACCAAGCCGTACGTATATTATATTGTTTGGTATGAAAAACTCAGTATATTGAACTTGGTATAGAAACCTTTGAATACCGGACACCCTCGGTTACCGAAATACTTTCCGTTATTAAGAGGTGTCTGCTATATTCAGAGGGGAGGGAAAAAACAGGTGAAAATGTCTTCATCCCCATAAAAAGGTCCGCTATTTGTAGGTGCCCGCTATTCAGAAGTGTCCGTTAAAGGAGGTTTCACTGTACATTTACATATTTCGCGGATCCGTGATCGCATACGATGTGCTAAATGCAGCGTTTATCTGCAAAACACGGTAAAAATGTCGGGCTTTTTACACGATGTGAATTTATAACCGACTTTTTAGTTATTTTCACAAAACTCACGAACGTGTTATTTAAAGTTCATTTGGTCGTTTGTATTTGTCATAAGTGTCGTTTTTTTTTTTTTAGAACTAGTACCTATCTATACTCGAAATTCACTTATAGTTATACTTTAGGTGTTATAGGTGACACGAACCTTTGGGTTTGTGTCTATTATCATTAAATTTTATTATTCATAAACGTTTAAAATTGTTAACGCAGTTTCACGTCAGTAATGTTTACGTTCGAATTTTATTCGATTCGCAACCCATAGCGTAAAAGGTTGTTTATCACTTTTTCAACTTATTCGTTATTTTTTTTTCTTGGATTTAATTACTAAAAAACAAACTGTAGTAACGTCCGAACCGATCAAAGAGGTTCTGTATGTGAAATGCAACCGTTTAAGTGATGAGGAAAATGCGTGAAACCCGTGGAAAAAATAGCGATTTCACATACCTACCTTCTTTGCTATACCCCGTGTATTTGTGTTTGTTCGTATTTATTCGAATTCACTGCGACTTGTGTGACTGACGTATCAATCTTAATTCTTAAGTCGTAATAAGAATAATTTTTGTTTTTTTTTTTTTTTTATTAACTGGAAGAAATACTCGGTCAACACTACAGCAAACCAATTTACGCTTATACCTATCACGGGAATGTTGATAATCACTGGAAACTGTCCATGTCGGAAATAACATCGATTTCGAGTTGAAAAATGAATTTTTTCAAAAATATTTTTTATTGTCAAAATTTGATTTCACACTAAACATCGATTGGACGTATGTACAAACATTTCGAAAATCAATGCATATTTTTCGGAGTCGGAAGACGAAATACGAATTCGAAACATTTATGTTAGCCCTCGGTTCGTGTTTGGTGTGAAAAATTTCTCAGGAGGGTTTCTTTGGGAACTTCTTGGACTTTCTTTCCTACTTTCAGATCTGCCATTGATGCCAGACGCGGAATCCGCTGAAAAGTTGCTCGCAGTCTGATTGGGTTTTCGCGTTTAAATATTGATGTTTCTTCGAAATCCTGAAAGTATACCTACTCGCGTTTTATGTACTTTACGTAGTTGTGCGTGACGTAAAACACTCGCAAACTCACGGAGATCGATTTTAATAAGGCAACTCGTGCTCACGGCACAGCTAAAAAACGCAATTAAATACACAGGGGTCTGTTTTATGCAATATTATATTATACACTACCTCGGGCGCAAAAAAAAAAAAAAAATGAAAAAAATGAAAAAAAAGTTACATCCGGATATAGTTTTAAATGTTTTTAATTATACACGTTGTATGCGTTCACTATCATTATTATTATTATTATTATTATTATTATGATTATTACTAGCGGCCGTGGGCGATTTAAATCTCTTTTTTTTCTCTCGATATTTCATGTACACGCCTTAGCGGTCGCGTCCGAAAGGTCGCTGCAAACAAAACGGCCCAGCGGATTTATACGTCGTTATGTAATACAATGAATAACCTCCACGGCGGTCCGTTTGAGCGGCATACGACAAAAGTTGGCGTCTGCGGGAGGAACAAAAAAATAAAAATTAAAAAAAAAATTAAAAAAAAAATTTTAAAAAATAGCTCCGAACTCGACACGACGACGGCGGCGGCGAGTCATTAATAAAAATACCGTTCGGTCCGGTCGGATTTTGTTTTAATTCGAACATAATGAGTTTTCCTAATCCTTTTCGCCGCGTCGGACGACAGAACTTTTCGACCGTCGTTCGGCGTTCGACTCTTCTTTCGCGGGCTTTGTCTTGTTTTTTTTTTTTTGTTTTGTTTTTCTCCTTTTTCTCCGTCGTCTATTCTTTCTCTCATCCGCCGGCCGCCCCACACCGCCCCGCCGCTCGAGAGGCCGAGCGAAATAAGTTTTTCAGTAATTCGACCGACCGTCCTGCAGTATACCGGAGGAGCACCGTCGCACAATGCCGCGCCGTCGTCGTCACATAATATATACGCCCGTTGTTGTCGTAGTCGCCGTGTCCCCGCCGTCCGTCCACCGCTGCCTGTCCGTCTGTTCGTCTCTCCGTTACTCTGTTGCTCACCGCAGTCGTTTTATTCAGACCGCCCGACCGTTAAGGGCTGAATTATTGTGCGACAACGAAAAACCCCAACGATACCTTTGTGCCGCGGAGAGATGCGTTAATAATGAACGGGAAGCATTATTGCGTTATGGCGCTGGCGACGAGGGGGCGCGGACGGCGGCGGACGGCCGCGGGGTCCTACTGATTTGTAGTTTAACGAGATGGCTGTGTAAACATTCCGGGCTTTGTCTCTTTCTGAATATTCTTCTCGTTTTCCCGTCTTGAGTTACTAATAAACAATCGTGTTTCGGTTCAAAAGTAATAATCACGATAATAATTATTATTATCGTCGTTATTGTTCGCAGCGCGTACACGATGTCGCGCTATAAAATCAACCAAACGCGTCGTGTCGATAATTCGCGCGAAAATCATTTTCTCTCTCCGTCTCTCTCGTCCTCGGTGATCGGCTATATAATTATAGTTTATATACGGACGATACGGTTACTGTCTCGTTTCAGACAGGGCTTGAAAGTGTTTGGATTCTTCGAGCAGACACGCAGTCAAAAATATCTCAATAATACTGTAGGTATCGGAAAAATATATTCTCGTCGGTTCGTCATTATAGTGCTTTCAGTTCACGCCGGTCTCGACGTACACGCCCCATCATAGACTATGTCGGTCATAAGAATATCGGAGCACACCAAAGCGTTTGTTATTTAGAACACTATGAATCCGTTCGTAGGGTATTTAATTTTTTTTTAAACCAATTAGATTTTAATTATTAATTATTGAACGTACGAGTGCTATTAATTTTAGTATGAGATTTCAAAGCCTCAAGTACCTATACCATCATGAATAGTTTTGAAAACGCACATAAACCTAATGAAACGTATTATTATTCAATATCAGCTGCGTATGTATGTTGAGAAGGGTAATTTAAATGAACATTTTCAAGTATTTTTAAGTTTAAATGAACATTTTCAAGTACGATTTTTATCAATACCAAAAAAAAAAAAAAAAAACCAAAAGATATAATACACGTACATTAAGCAAAATAGAAAAAAATGAAAGGGTTTTTCGCAAATAGGCTTTATTATGAAGTAGTGCACACACACTAAATCCAATTTTACGTATAATATAATACTAGCATAATATAGCGCCATTATAACTTTACACCTTTTCAGTTTTTTTTTCACATGTCCTTTGGTGTCAATGGTGTTTTACATGTTTTGTAAACACCAAAGGTAGTGATTATAACGGAAAATAACACAAACATTACAAAGGGCAGGCTAAAGACTGTTGGTTTTTATGAAACGACGTGTGTGTGTGTGTGTGTGTGTGTGTGTTTTCTGAAACAATATGCATGTATTATAAAACTATACTCGTTTTGCTTAGAGGTGTTCGTGGTGTAGTTCAAGCACTGGAAATATTGTATGAATATTTAAAAACACGTGAACCGTGTGCAATGCATTAAATATGATACCAGTAATTGCCCGACCAGAAATCTCATTATGTGGACCGTGTCAGTGTAGTATTTGAAAATTCGAATACGAAATTACTCTTGTGAACGAAACGTCGCGTATACGTCAGCTGACGAACCGTATAAAGAGTGTCGAGTTGATTTAAGAGATTTCATAGATTACGAAAATGCCGCGAAATGTTTGTTATTATTCATCCTTGTCTTCGTTTTCTAACTGATAATGCGGAACGATTGTTCGTTCCGTCTTCAGAGTGTATGGCTTCTGTGTCACTGGAAAGCCGAAAACAATACGAATAAACAATAATCATAATAATAAAAAAAAAAAATAATAATAATGTAAATAAAAATATGTTTTCAATTGAACTATAATTACATGTATAAATGTATAATGCGTAATTTTGTTTTAATTATTTTTAAGGTAACTAACAGGTTAATGGCATAGGTTAATTCTAGCTTTGTTCCCAGTACCTGCATTCGTTTTCGTCAACTATTCGCACCAGGATGGTTCAGGCCGAGAGTCGACCTAGAAGCCGTGACCCAGTAAAAATAAACAGCGATGGAGTATGCAGCGACGTGACAGTAAATTATTTCCAGCAACCATATCACCATCACCGAACGACAATTCGGATTTCGAAATGGAGCCCAGTCGTAATATAAAGTTTGTCGCGTGCTGCAGATCGCGACGCGGCGTCGGGCTAAAACCTCTACGAGAACACTTGACCGAGCCAAAGAACGTCCGTTCTGTAGCAGAAAAACGGCGACTCGACACCGTTGCTGTTCAGTGTTATGGTTGACTTTTCAGTGTTATGGTTAGTTATGGTTCAGTGTTATGGTTCAATGATTGTATGACGTGTGAAACGTTTACGTTTAATAAACACAAAATATGCGTACGTTAATATTTGAGATGGTACCGTTCGAGTGCGGCGCGCAGCAACAACGGCCTGGTACAACAGGTGCCGTGGTCATGACGTGTATAACAGTATAAAGTGCTATGATCGAACGCGGCGTCAAAAAACAATCACGCGTGTTATTAATTATTATAGCGTCGAACGCGGGAGAAACGATCGCGTCGCAATGATTTCGGTTCGGTCGACAGGTTTTTGCGTCGGTCCAGCTCCCTCTCGCTGCCGTCCCGGTCCGCCGACGACGTATTGATTTACGCGACCGATTCGCGGCCGCGTTAACGGTTCGTTTGGTTTTCGAATCGAAGAAATTGGCCGATAACACCCGTCCCGTTCGGCCTTATCGCCGCCAATCGACGTAGCCGAAACACTGCGACGGCGCGGTCCGTGTCGGGTTTAGGGATCTACGAGTGGGCGCGTAAGTGAGGTTTCTTTTAATTACTATCGGCATTTCCAGGTTAAATGTACTGGAGTTAATGCCGCGCCCGAATCATACGCGCCGTAATACGAGCGGGCCCCGGACGGCGGACGGTTAATAAACGGCTAATCCGCGGCGGCACAGTGTACGTTATATAGTAGCTTTTGTTCCCTTTAATTTCCAATTCATTAGCATAAGTCCTGGAAAGAACGACAACGACGAATAATTATCGTCGTCATCGTCTCCGGCGGTCGGCGCGGAGAGTGTGGATCGGGGGACGGGGGTGTCGTGTCCACGACAAAGTCGTCGTATGTATAATAAGTATGATAAGTCGTCGTATACACCGCGCGTTTGTCTCGCTGAGGTCAGACTTGGTCGTTTTAATCTCGTGTGCGCAGACCGCGGTGGCCGCGACGCCACACGGGGTCCGGTCCGATTTTCCACCCGGGTACGCGAAAACACGAACGGCCGTTGACGAAACAATAATTAATACGTGCACTTTTCGAAAACTTCCGCCGCCGCCGCCGCCGCCATCCGGACGAGGTTTCCGTCGACGGGTCCAGGTTTTTTGGCGGGACATCACATACGTGCATAACGTGGTTAATTGTTTTTTGGGCATTTCGTCCCGTGTCGTACGTTCACGGTGTGCCACTCGTCGATATTTCAAATGTTTGTCGTCGTCGTCGCGCGACTCGGAACGATTTCAATGCCGTCGAACGATTTGCTCGGCGACCGAGAAAAAAGTCACGCCTCGGCGGCTGTCGGTTCGCAGTGGCGGATCTTGGGGGGCGGGGGTCATGACCCCCTCCAGAATTTAAACTCAGGTCTTTACGTTATGTTTATTTTACGATTATTACATGCATAATTTATGGAATTTTTTTTTTTTTTTTTTTGCTCTATTATAATATAAAATAGTAGGTACATACAAAATTATTGTACATTTTCTTTCGTTTTACATTTATAACAGCGTAAGTTGTGATAATTTTTCATTTTATAAAACATGACCCCTCCCGAGTTTTTCTTTTGGATCCGCGCCTGTCGGTTCGGATGTCGAATCGTCGAATCCCCTGCAGCTGTTATTTAAAAATTATTCTCGTGGTCGTTTTTTTTTTTCCACGACACGCATCGGATTGATCACGCGTACCACAGACGTTCAACGCAACAGATATTCGACTCGCAGAACGTTCACGATTGAACGTCTATATGTTACAAATATCAGAACGGCTGTATTAGTCTGATTGTTCTAAAAATACTTCTCAAAGTTTCCGGGTATACCGGTTTTTTTAGTCATATTATAATTTATGTTATTTTTCGCTAATAATTAAAAAAAAAAAAACCCAATCAACGTCTTGTACTAAGACTGCGAGAGACAAATGTCACTTTTCAACGAGCACGAGTACTTAGTACGAAGGTTTATTTATAAACTTAAACAATATTGAGATGGAAAAAAGAATGGAATATTAATGATAACCTGCAAGCGTAGGTAGCAATTTAATATGTTCGTTTAGTTCAACTTATGCTCGTAAAATGTATATAATAAAATGTTGAAGAGCTACAAGGGAGATTTATTTAAATATTATTGATTGGGTCACTCGACATAAACAGATGCAAAATAAATATTGACGATAAATTTACTCTTACGAAAAATTACATTCAATATAACATTTATATTTATTACATTTCTTTCAAAAACGCATTTGTTAAGCGTCGGGACGAGACTAGCATTACGCGTCAAATCGACCGACCGACTGACTTATTCGCGTGCATCATATATTTTTTTTTTAAATTATCGATTCTAGAATATTCGACGGGAACACCAAATCGTTATTGTAATCGTTCGGCGATCCCGCAGATCCGATACGTGCCCGCCGCGGCCGCCGTCTGTTCTAGAACAGACGGTAACAAAAATTACATGAGAAATTATGTCTAATCATTACATTTTATTTATTTATTTTTATTTTTAATTGAACTCGAAAATATTGAAAACCTCGTGTATCGTCGTAATTGAATTATTCCAATTAAAATTTAACACGATCAATTCGAAAAAAAAAAAAAAACTTAGAAATAATCAAATATACACTAGCCGTGTACACGGAAAATGCGACGGGAGCTTTTAACAATATTAACGGCGGCTTTTCCGGAAAAAAAAAAAAGTAAAAACGGTTTAACGTCGTACACTATTTTTTAGTGTAATTAAAAATAAATTATGCATTTGCGCCGCCGGGACGGCTTTGTTTGTTCCGTTGTAGAACGATTTTCCACCGGCGCGGCGGCGGCGTAGGTCGGTTAGTGTATGTAATGTATCGATGAAAAATGCAAGCGATTTAACGCGGTCGCCACGTGACGGAGCGGTGCGGTGTCCGACCAGGCTTCCGACCCGTCGGGTTTTCGATTTTCTTCATACCGTCCGCGGCGGAACGCGAAAATAAAACATTACGGTGGTAACGGCCGTGTGGTCCGCCGCGACGTTAATACCCGAACAGCAGCCAGTTCATGGCTTTCCCAACGCGCGCCGAACGACGATATTGTGAATTTATGATTCCCGACGACTTTGGACTTTGGACCCGTTTGGGGCGCGTTATCCGTGCCATTAAAAATGTAAAAAACAAAAAAACCAAAAAAAAAAAAACGGCGGGAGATAATTTATAATTTTCATTAGTCCTCCAACTTTCCGATCTGCCAGCCGAGTGATTAATATCACTACGGCTCGCCGGTTCATTAACGCCCCGGGGACTCGCGGGAACGGTCGATACCAATAAAACGTCAAAAAATAACCCGCTCCCGGGCCCGCGCGCCAACAGACGTTTCGCGTTTGATTTATACGTTCGCGAGACGCTCGCCGGCGGAGAGGAGAGAGGAACTACTGGGAAAACAGTAGAGAGGAGAAAAAAAAGCGCAGGACCGTAGCGAGGGATGATTATGAGCGGATTAGGGCACGGCGGCGTGGCGGCTGCGAGTGTCATCTTGTGTCAGATAATCAAATCTGCCCGTGAGATACGAATTCGTGTCGAAAACAAAGTTACTTGGATAACCTCCACTCCCTCCCCCCGAACGCACGACACACACACACACACACACACACACACACACACACACACACACACACACACACACACACACACACACACACACGCACTAACACACAGACAAACAAACACCGCAACGCACAAAAGGTGAAAATATTCATGAAGGACGCGCGCCGACGGCCTAGCGACGAGGGCGGGGGCGGCACGAGGACGATAGGGAATATTTTCTTCTCCGCCGCCCGCCCGCGGGTTCTTTCTTTGCACATACGCGCGTACGTAACGATGCTTCTACTCGTTATTCCTGACACAAAGCTTCCACGTGCCACTTAGTTAGAAATTTCCACCGCGGCGCGGAAATCCTGTCTTCGCGTCGTGAAATAAAATACGTTTTTAATAATCCCCAGCGCGAGTGTGCCTCCGCCGCTCGAATCACTTGACATCGTGTTTTTACAAAGGCAATACCCGGCGAACGAATTATTATTATTATTATTATTATTATTATTATTATTATTATTATCGTTAAGTATTATTGTTATTTTTTTACCCGTCTTCTTTGAACGTGTGTGTGTGTGTGTGTGTGTGTGTGTGTGTGTGTGTGTGTGTGTGTGTGTGTGTGTGTGTGTGTGTGTGTGTGTGTGTGTGTGTGTGTGTGATATTATATCATATTCATTATGTAGGCTGCATTTTTTAGTAAATGACCACTGCGTGTCTACTCCTCTTCCATTAAAAACAAATTCATTGGTAGAAATACCCTATTATCTTACTCAGTGATCTCCCTATAGTTACTCTCCGGACAGTGTAAGCATTGCCTATTTACCTAAAATTTAATATTATGTTACAAAAAAAATGCCTATTCGTCTAATTATATACCTTTGATGTCTGAAACAGTATTACTACTACTAAGTTCCCAAAATTATCATAAATTCATTGCAACATTTTAAAGGACAAAATGTATCTAATCGTACATAATATAGTAGATACGAACCGAAACCATTTTCTTCAGATTAAATATTTAAGTATATTTAATAGTAAACAACAGATAACAAGTTGCATAATAAAAACAAAACTTAATAAATTTTTTACTTTTTTTATATAAATTACATATTTAAATTATAAAATACATTATAAATATTTAATTTTAATAAATGGCTCTTTTTAAAAAAAATTATAATAAATAATGAAAATGCCTTTAAAATTGTATCATAATATTAAATCATAATATTTTAATATGTTAGAGGGAAAACGTCACTTTTTCCAAACTACAAACGTTACCTACCAAGACTCATTTTTCTATTGGACGCTTTTTCGACCGGATTCGAATCAATCTTTTGAACTTTATTTTTTTAATTTGACTTAAAGCTCAGGACTTAAACCTGTGATCTTTTTCTACAGTATCATTATGCGGATAGAGCACACCCAGTGGATCAATTATTTCTCTACTAAGTGTCTAACTAATCTTGACTGGGTGTCCATTCGGACACAGAAAACATACTTAAAAAATGGCCTGGTAGGCTGTTCGTTTCCGCAGACTAAACCTCAAGCGTTCGCAACTGCCCGGTCATTATTTACAACAGATTGATTCGACCAACGGTTATTTCGCTGTTCGTCGTGTGAAGATCATCGGTTTTAGACCTTTTTGTACATACGACTAAAGGTAATTAATCACTTTATCGTTTTTTTTTTTATTATTAGTAAATAAAGTTCCGAGTTCAAATCGCGAGGGACTGAAACTCAAACACCTATTTTAGGTTTTTCCAGTACCATTACTAAAAGTAATTATAACTTTTTGTTTATTTCAATAAAATAAAACACTTTTCCGTGCAAACAACACGTCGAATACGCACTCGGTAACTTTTTATTTTAAAATAATAATTTTTTATTTCAACTCTATAATAATTAATTACACAAAAACATAATTTGTTCCAAAACAGTAATCCGTTTTATACTTTATTTAAGAGAAATATAAATAACAAAATGTATACTTACTTTGGGGGTTTTAAATAAAAACCTGAATCATTTTTTTTCGATTTTTCGTTGACCCACTCAAATTTATTCACTGCAATCCGAAATAAAATCACAGCCTAAGTATTTTGAAAAAAACGCCGATGTGAATCGATCGATTCGGGTTTGAAAAATCATACAGAAATATATACGTAATGCGACTTTTTAAAATGACATGTTGACGAAATTCGGCGACAGTGTGAATTTCGTACCGTGTCGGTTTTCGTCCGACGACCTGATGAATTAATTAAAATCGACGCGACCCGACGTGCGGTGCCGAAGACCCAATTATAACGTAAACGCCAGTTTGCGGCCGGCCGGTCTCGCCGAGACTGTTATCGAACAAATAGAAATTGAACACGATTCTTTTGACTTTATTCCTCTGTAGACGTTTTGGCGACGGCGTTAATTAAGCTCGAAACTACGTCGAAGTATAATTTGCGCGCCTTGACTCAATAAACTCGACTGTCACAAAAGTAATTATTCAAAAGTGTCCGTGGCGTTTCGGCACGTTCGTCATCGCCGTCTGAACTGTATCGGACGTTTCGGATTAAATCGTCGGGGGTGGAAGTGAAAAATTCCTCGGCCGAATAGGTCAGCCGTCGCATAGGTTATTATTAGGGCTGAGGACTTAATAATCTCAAAATATGCATGCAATTATGCACTAAAAAAACAAGAAATATGCACTTATAATATGCTCTAAAAATGTATTTTATTTTATTAATTCATCTAGTTATAATATTTATATGAATAAAAAAACCTGCAATAAGTATTATGTAGATAATTTAATTATAATAATTAAAACTTGAAAAATGACGAGCAACTGAAATTCAATTCCTATATATTATATATATCCTATATATTATTCTATCCGATTAAATTATATATATATATATATATATATATATATATATATATATATATATAATTTAATCGGATAGAATAATATAGTTTAATTGTCTAAACGATAGTAAAAATATTATTTTTAAACAGAAAATTTACCATATAGTCCTTTTCTATCTAATCTAATTTAAAGAATTATATCGAAAATTACCAAAATATATAATCTTGATTTTTCTAATATACTCAAATATGCAAAAATATGCAAATTACAATTTTAAATATGTCTTCCTGGTATTACGAAACATATTTGTTGATCACCAACATGATTCTACGATCTTTCTAAGAAAATATGAAAAAACTAGAAGTCCTCAGCCCTAGTTAATATATAGTTCGCGCCGGTTCGTCGGTTCGTGTATCGAACTGGAAAACGATTAATCGAAAATCACCGATAGTCGCGATAGCGAATGTACGATCACGACGGAATGATTGTTTAGAATCGATCATTGTAGGTACTCGAGACCGTAACGCGGCGTTTGGAAACTATCCGTACGGTACGGCTTTACGAAAATGTGTCACGTGTCGTCTGGTCGTCAAAAGTTGAAGTGAGCGAGACGGGACGGCGAAAGGAAGAGAGGGCGAGAGGAGAGACGAAAAAACAGACAGACAGAAACAGAGTGTTTTCCGTGAAAAACAACTCAAACTCGTGGTAACCGGATCCTTAATAACTTTGGTGTGAGAAATCGTGACGTAAAAACAAGAACGCAGAGCGTATACTCTCGAATTCGCCGAGTCTATGGTGCGGATATTTACCTACGTCTAAAAATGATACCGTTATTGCGCTGTGTGTTTTTTTATTTATTTTTTTATTATTATTTTCAAAGTGGTTTTAAGCAAATGTGCAGTTTGGGTGTTATATAACTTTGAATTCGAATTGCATTTATAACGAAAAAAAACAAAAACAAATATTATTTTTACGAAAAGTTTTAAATTACCGTTTTGTTCGCGCAAACACCGCGTATAGAAATATCGTAGCTTATACGTTCATTATAATAATAAATATGATATTTACATTTTTATTTTTTTATTTTTACCGGTAAACACAAAGGAGACACCGACGACACCAAAACTAAAAATAGAGTACGTGACGTATAATAGGTGTGGGTACGTACACCGTGTTATACGTACTGGACGACCACCGAGGTCGTAAGCCGACATTGATTTTGGGAAAAAATAAAAGAAAAAAAAGCCGATAAGATAATGGTGGTGGAAGTTCGTCCTTCGTCGCTTCGCTCCTCGGACAAGATAATGGTGAGGAGAGTATAGCACTTTCTATCATGGGATCACCTGGTTTACGATAGTTTAGTTGTATGGTACTTTACATGTGAATGCAATGATAAATCATTGTAAGTTAAGTACAGGATACAGTAGTTGGGTGGGATACACGAGATGCATTGCTAGATTAGGCATTATTGGATAGATTTTGGAATTATTTTATATTATAAAAAAAAAAACGATTCTGAACGAAGATGAAGATGTCAGCCTTAAATTGTAATATATATTTTATTTTAATATCCTAGATTGGGTTAAATTTACATTTGTCTATTCATGTGACTTCTGCTCGTGAGCATTGGACAAACCAGGATGTGCATAGATAGGGCGTAGGTAAATACCATATTATTTGCCTAAATGCACTATCGTGACGGCACCACCCGACCCCGCCGTCCATATATGCTGAATGCTCCGTGGCTACGTCTATTTAAATATTAATAATTAATAATAATATATAAAATCCGCATGTTTATGGAACTGATACACACATTAAAATAACTGGAAATTGGAAGTTAGTAACGTTCTATTCAACCATGTAAAGGTACGTTATACACCTTGTGTTTACAATCTACCAATATTTTGTATAGAACAGCTGTCAGCTACTGATTATATTATAATAAACTTAATCTATTTAATTATCTTTATCAGCTGTGATATTACATAATATTTTCATTTCTTATCTTTGAATACAAAAATTTTTATACATTTTCAACTACAAAATAATTTGCAAATATTCGTGATTTTGACAAATTTTGTCGATTTTTGAACTTCAACTGCTTATAAAAAAAAATTGTGCCTACGTATTTGAATAATTTTTGAATCACTCTTAGATCAACTTATTCAAAACCTTCTATTAAATTTTCAAGCGATTTGGTAGGGCCAAAAAATTGTTATCGACTTTTATAAAAAAAAATCTAAGAAAAATCGAATTATTCAAATGCCTATAAATAGCTAAAAAATAAACGAAATATTTTGAAAATACAACTATGTAAAGAAAATGCCTATTTAAACATTTTGTAAAAGTTTTAAGTTTCTACGACCTATACTTTTTGAATAAGAACAAATATCAAAAATCAATGATGCCTAAATTGTTATTTTACGCGATTATGTGAAAAAATTGTAATTTCAAACACTCATAAAAATTTTTGATTTTATTCCAGTGCAAATTTTTTTACAGATAATTGAAGGAAAACGTATGTCAAACTTTGTACCGAATTTACAATTCTTAGTTTTGAATACTTAAAATTTTATGAATTTTCAACTGCAAAATACATAGCAAATATACATGATTTTGACGAATTTTGTCAATATTAGCACTTATAAACGCTTATAAAAAAATTTTGTGCCTATGTATTTTTATAATTTTTGAATGGGAGTTAGAACAACTTATGTGGACCCTTCTATTAAATTTTCAAGTATTTCGTCCGAGCTACATTTTTTTTATCAACATTTATAAAAAAAAAAATAAAAAAAATCGAATATTTCAAATGCCTATAAATTGATTAAAAATGAGTGAAATCTTTTGAAAATAAAATTGTATAAAGAAAATGCCAATATAAACAACTGATAAAATTTTCAAGTTTCTACAACTTATACTTTTTGAAAAAAAAAACAATTAGCAAAAATCGTTTGAGGCTAAACCGTTGTTTAACGTGTTTTTGTAAAAATTTAAATTTCAAACACTCATAAAATTTTTTTGTCTGAATCCGGTAGAGTTTTTTTTGCAGATAATTGAAGAAAAACTAATGAAAAACCTTGTACCAAATTTTCAAAACTTAGTTATAAAAGAAAAAAATTTTACGATTTTTCAACAACAAAATTATTTGCAAATTTTCGCAATTTTTACATATTTCGTATAAATTGGAACTTTGAGCACTTATAAAAAAAAATTGTGACTTACGATTTTGGATTTTTTTTTATCAGTTATGGAACAACTTATAAGAAACCTTGTATTAAATTTTCAAGATTTTCTGGCAAAAAAAAAAAATTTTATCGTTATTTTAAAAAAAAATACTTAAAAAAATTGAAAATTTCAATTGTCTATAATTAGCTCAATAAAAGTCAAAAGTGTTCAAAAATTTTACCACGTATAGATGATTTCAATATAAACATTTGGTGAAAATTTCAAGTATCTACAATTTTTGGTTTTTGAGTAACGGCTAAATAAAAAAATCGATTTCGTCGAAAACGGGTTTTGCACAAAAAGTACCGGTTTTTCCTCATTTTTTGTTTGTTTTTCCCGTGGCATTTGAAAACTTTTGGGAATTTTCACTTGTGACCTCTCTAAGGTACCTCCGATATTCGTTTTGCCACCGAAAACATACCCTGAAGTTCAAAATTGAAGCATTATTTCGAGTAGTTATGGTGTACACAGACACAAAAACAAAAAAAAAAAAAAAAAAAACAAAACAAAAAAAAAAAAAAAAAAAAAAAAAAAAAAAAAAAACACACATCATAGTAAAATCAATACATTCTTCACTTCGTTCAGAATCTAAAATGTACCGTAACTTTTGAGATGACTCCGATTGATCGTCTTTGTGAATTCTATTCATTTCAATATTTGTATATAATATAGTTACCGTGCGTTAAAAATGTGCATTTTCGGTGTGAACGACGCGATGTCATTTTTGTGCGTACGAATAATTTTGTGGAAAACGAGTCTTTCGGAAAACACGACGTTATTCGCGTTCGATCATTCCACGATCTAAATGGTATATATTTGTGTTTTCGACCGTCGACGGCGAACGCGACTATAGATAGTCAATGCAATGACGGTCATAATTTATTATAACAAAACGCCCGTCAACGGCACGGGTCTAGTCGAATCGCGTGTGCGGTTCAATTACCCGCGAGTCGACGAGTCTCGAGTCGGTCCGTATTATGTTTTATCAATCGATACGGTTTTACTTTGTGCACGTTGCGCGTCACACGTCCTAGACATCATCACCGCCGCTCGCGAGACACGCGGCACCCGAACCGTCGCCGTTCGTACGTACGTATATATTTATAGGTATTTGTTTTCTTTTTTTAAACTTTTTAATGACCGAAAGTTTTACATCTCTCAGCGAGATACGCGATATCGATAGTGCATATTTACGAGAGCAATAAATCCACGTGTCCCTGCTCGGTTTTGTTAATCTTATCTTTTTCTTTCGTCACACCAGGGGCGCACACCCTAATCATAGTCTATGGACAAATCCACATATGAAAAGGGTGGGTGGGTTGCTTTCTGGAAGGTACCACCTACCTAACATAGAACAATAAACTATTTCTACAGTAATTCCTCAAATTATAAATCATTATAATTTATATTATAAAATAATTTTATATTTAATAAAATGAAGTACCTTATAAATACAGTAATAAAAAACATTTTTTTGAAATAAGAAAATTTTTATCAATAGTGTTTGTTTATTTTGCATAGTGTTTAATGAAGTCGTAATTTATTGTACATAAAACAAATTTGTAAAACATTAAAAAGAGTGTTAAATTTAGGTTAAAGCTATGAAACAAATATTGCTAGGTGGGTATGTCAAAGTGATCATAATAGTTTTGTCCACATAACAAAAAATTTATATGGGCGCCCCTGCGTCACACACACACACACACACACACACACACACACACACACACACACACACACACACACACACACACACACACACATACACACACACACACATACACGAGCGATTACGCTGTCATATTTTCATTGTAAAACCGTACAGCGGTGAAAACAGCTCGTGACGTTTGCAAATCGTATTGAAACAAATGCGATTTATTTCACTTTATTGATGATACGACGTCGTGGACGAAAGGAGTGCCGGAACAGTGTGTAGTCAAACACCGAAAACGATGCGAGCAAAGAGTACGGACATAATATATATATATATATATATATATATATATTATATTTATAGACAAAGTCGGTCACGTGACGAGAGAAGACGCCGTGAAAATGTACGTACACTGAATAAATACGCGGAGCAAGACGTGCGCTCGACGCGAAACGAGTAAATATACCCCGGCGAAACTCTTGCCGGTTTCCGGGAATCGAGCGATTTCAGAGTGTTTACCCGACGAATGTACAACACTCTATCATCCGTCCGTCCGTCCGTCCGCGGTGTGGGTAGCGCGCGAAAAGTTTAAAAGTTATACCGAACGGTTTCTCGAAGACGCTTTAATGAATTTCGAAAAATATGAACCGACCGCGTATAAAAAGTGACAGTTCGTCGGCGTAGGTACGTTCAAAGGTTTGGTACCGATTGATCCGGGATCGGTATGGGCGCATTCATTTACAGCTTCAAAGCAGCGTACGGTCGGGATCGTGGCAATTATTAGTTGAACGAAGTCGAGTTGAAAATTAATTACGATATATATAAATATATACGTACGATATTACTTTAAAATTTAAGTTAGTATTTAAGTTTGATCGAATTGACGAGAAATCTGATTTCGTCAGGCGATTTTTTCCAACGTTTTTTTTTTCGTGGTAACATTTTTTTTTTTTTTTTTTTTACTGATCTGGTGATAACATACAACCCGGCATCTATGGCCATTATTTTCAGCTGTGGTGGAACAAAATTGATTTACAATAGGTATACATTATTTTAGCGTGTATTCTAATAATGATGAACAAAGGAAGAGTATATAATATAATTTTTAAATTGAGCTATTTAAGTTATAGTTGATTTTAGGAAGTCGATCATCTTGGTATCGTCCTCGGGTTCTGGTCCTAGTGCAGGCACGTCGTCGAGGGGGACCTTAGGGGGCCAGGCCCGCTAAGAAAAGTCAGTGTCCCCAAACTGGCCCCCTTGGGTTTTATTTTTAAATACTACGGTGTTTAATTGTCCCAAACCGGCTAAATCCTGAATGTATATTCCATATATAGTTACGGATCGTATAACGAAAATTAAATTCTTAGATTCTGTTTTATAAATATTCGTCATTCGACAATTTGAGACATAGGCGTGTTCAGAATTTGGTGGCCGACAACAAATTGGGGTCCACAACAAATTTTTAAATTTTGAGGCCTATTTTTTTTTTAGATATTTTCAGACATTCTTTATGTAACGAAATTCACGATTACAGGAATATTTATTAATTATGATCAGAAAGTACAACCACTGTCAAAACAATAAAAATACATTTAAAACTAAATTTTAAAAAAATACTTAATATTTATAATATTTATACATAATTGTTTGTAAATCCATTCTTCTTTCATATGGTTTTAATAATTTAAAAGACTCAATGAAATTATCAAAGTTTATATTTCTTGCCAATTCTTGTTCGATATTAATGGTTGATAAACCATCCAGGCGATCTTGATTCATTGTGCATATTATGTTATGTAGGTAGTCATAGATAATTGATGAACATAATATTATATTATGATAATATAATCACTACTAATTATTAATAAATGCTTAAATATTATTAATAAATGCTTAAATATAATAATTCAAATATCAATAAAATGTTCTGTTATTTGTGTGCAACGATAAAACAAGTTACAAAAATCTATTTTTTTTTTATTTATTTATTTTTTTATTTTTTTCAAATCTATTGGTACTGCAGGGTACACACAGCACGACTTTTTTTATCCTGGCATTTTGCTTGTGACACAGTCCGCCGGGGGGTTGGGGGGCAGTGCCCATTCGGTCCCTCCCGTAAACACGCCTATGATTTGAGATGAGACGATGATACGTAAATATTAACAGATTAAAAACTAGGAATTCCAAAATAGACGACTTGTCCTTATATAGTTGTTTAAGACGTATATTGTACACCTATATTAATATATAACGAAAATGCCAATACAGACAATATATAGTATGGTGAAATTTAGTATTATTTTTTATGGATATTGTCTGATAAAGAGAGTAGTGGTATTGGGTGCAAAAAACAGAAAGGTTTCAAAAAATGTTGGCCCCGTTATAGAAAAATGTCTGGTTACGTGCCTGTCCTAGTGCAGTGTCAAGTGTCGCGTCGATTCCAATCCTTTGTCTGTCTTGTTCGTACTTGAGGCATCCGGTTAATATGTGTTTCACGGTCAGTCTTAAGCATGATTCACACTGGTCAGACACGTTCCGACCGACACCGTACCGCACCGTTCAAATATTATACTACGAGTATATCGACCATTATTGTTCCTATACCCACATTTTTTTTTAGGTGCATTTCAAGTTTGAATTTTGACGAAATACGTAAAAATCACGGAAATGTGCGAAATGTATTATATATTTTAGTTAATATTGCCATTTTTTTAAAAAAAGGGTCCTATCACTGGATGGCTTCCCTTATCATGTTTTCTTATGTTGTTTATGTAGTTTGCAAATTTGCTTATTGTGCTCGTTTGCACAGATTGTAAATGTTATATTTTTTCTAAATAAATAAATATTTTCTGTAGAAAAAATAAAATATATATTGCCAGGTATGCTTACAGAAGTTCCATTCAGTTCCGTACCATTCCGACAAAACATTCTCGCGTCGAATGCCGGACGGAGTCTGTCGGTTCGCTACGTGAACGGAACGAAAACGTTTAAATGTGAATAATTACTGTATTTAAACAAATATAAAAAATTTTACGGAACGGTACGGTGCGGCGTCTGTCGGTGCGTGTCTGACTAGTGTGAATCATGCTTTACACCGTTTGGTACTGTTTCTTCTATCTTTTTTAGAGACCTGTTAATCCATCGGTTGTTATAGTTGAATTTATGACGTGAGCGAGCAAAACTTGTCGCATCGTCTAATATCAGAACGCGAAGAGTATTTTTCATGAAAATTGGAGACACCGGGCTAGGATGCGTTTTATGTAAACGCATTTGTCTTCCAAAAACACTGCATGTCATCGTGCACGTGACACGCACCGCACTGCCGTTTAAACTACGAACACCGCGGTCGTAATTATGGCGTTTTTGAGTGCCGCCGTAGCCCGAGCTAAAAGTTTATTGCGTTAATTCCACCGCACTCGGACTGTGCAGAATTGAAGGAGTCCGCGCAAAAAGCAGGCAGCTCCATTTTTCGTAATTGTTCAGGAGACATAAAAAAACATTTAAAAAATATCGAGTTTAAGGTAAATGTAATGTTGTTATCAATTTAGATGTGTTAGACCACGATAAAAAATATGCCGTAGTACGTGATTTGATTTTCGTTTTTGATTTGAGATGAGGGCTAATTATATTAAACTAAAATGTTTGGAGTTACCTGGTTTTTGCCCAGAAAAGTTTTTTTAAATTTATATTTATATATGTATTATAATATTTAATCAATTATATTTTAAAATTATCAACTCTAATTGATATCAAACTCAGTTTCATTTTCTTAAACATAATGAAATGTATAATTTAAGACACAAATAGAGTAATTCGCAAACTAACAATATTGGACAACGTGATAAAAATTCGTGGCAAAAACCAGATAGCTCCGGAACTACCCTGTTCTTCTACGGAAAAAAAAAACAATACTCCAAAGACGTTATATTTCTCATAATGGTTGTTCGATATGTCTCGTTCTTGTACAGATAAACTCGTAATTTTTTCCTGTATCGAATTCAATTAAAACCTGATTTTGAATAAAAGCGGAGCTGCCTGAGTTTTGCTCGGATCCCTTCAATTGTACGACCAGCCACGGAGTTCGAGTACAATGTGGATATTATATTATATCCTCCTTTCTTGAACGGTGTACGTACAGCGTATGCCGTTGATTTAATACGTAAATACGTAATAGTTGTCACCGGTTATTATATTATTGTGTTTTTCGAAATCCGATCCGACGTGTGTTCGCGTATGAGTGCATGATCTGAGGTTAGGGTTCTAAAATTTCATGAAATTTATTTTCTTGAAATATTTCATGAAAGTTTCATGAAATATTTCATTTACACGAAAAATAAAAATTTTCCCAAAATAAATAAAAAAAAGGGTTGTTTTCCAATTAATACATATTAGAGCTATTCAGCTATATTATGTAATAAATATGATAAAACACGTTTTAATTAGGTAGTATGTATATCTATTCTATTCTATGAAAACATTGAAAACATAAATAATTTTTAAGCACAAAGTGCCCAATGCCTATGTTTTTTTATGTTACTTTTAGTTCTATAGTGTTTAATTTTTTACTAAATTTATAATGTATAAATAAAGGTGATACCTAAATATAGCCTAAACCAAATTATGTACACTTATATAGTTATACTTATACATAAAACATACTTACTTTTCATTTTTAACCCTTGCATTTGTGAATGTTATCTATACATTTATTTTTTACAAAACAATATTATTTATCTATTACAGATTTTACTTTTTTTTTCTCAAAATTATTTATGAAATGATATTATCTCTAAATAAGTACAAAAAATACAATATTAGACAGGTATCTAATTTGTAACTAGACACTTAAGATTTCTTTTGCAAATTATAATTTACAACACAAGACAAGAAAAAAAAAATAATCATGTCGAAATAACGAACTATTATCAAGTAAATAAAATTCTTCTAGCTCCAAAAATCATTAATAGTTACTACCACGGTCTTAGAAGATATCTTGTGAGACCGTGGTTACAACCTAAAATTTATGAAACTCAATATGTTTTATTATTTGGTATCTGGTATAAAACATGGAGCCTTCACAATACGCCGTGTCGCAAGATTTTTATAAATTCAGTGCGTAGGTAACGAAATAATTATTAGTTTATATTATGGTCAAACTGTAAGTCTATTATCAAGGAATGATAGAATCTGATTGATAACATTTCACTAATACATATTAAATATTTCAAATTAAGAACCCTATCTGAGGTATTGGGTTGTTAATACGTACATACAGTAGAATCCGCTTGATGGAGACACATTGGGCGGTGATCTAATTGTCCCCATTACATGACTGTCCCAATAAACCGAATAATATTTGATTACTGTTCAATAATTGTACATTGTAACTTTATTTAAAAATTATTATTAGTACTATTATTACGATGTCTAAAATTCATTAATTTATTGATCGATTTACTGTGTATACATAATGTATTATATTAATTGACGGGATATTTGAAAAAATTTAAAATAATTTCCTTATTTAATTTATATTTTGTTTGGCTGCGGGTAATCGTTCATTCTTTTTTGTTTCAATTTATTAATTTACTTGTTGACAAAATCTGCACAAACGTCTAGCGAAGTTGTCGGGGCACTTTCGTTTTCATTTTGCACGAAATATTATAGTCGCAGTTGATCAATGCATTTTTCTGCTTATCCTGCTGTAATTTCGACGGGTTGAACCTCGTCGTCTTCGTCATCATTTCTTCATTGAGTTTAGATAATTACAGTTTGGATAAGAAAATAAGTGTGTACAGAATAGACTATGTACCTTATAACCTATGGTTTGTCCTCAATAAACGAAGCTAAATCGCCAGAAACGAATACATTCGTTCGGGACCCCACCGATTCGTCTCAATTAAGCGGTTTTCCCCTTTACGCGGTGCCCCCATTAAGTGGATTCTACTGTATATGTATAATAAATATTATTCGTATCTGATATTTTAACACGGAAATTCGATTCGGAAAGCTGTACTTAAGTAAAAACTAGAATATTTAAAAGAGCTTTCTTACATTTTAAGACCGGGAAGCTAATACTCCGGCTCGCTCACGCAAAAAACGGAAGTCCGAAAATCGTTATTTAACCATTCATAGTACTGTTTACGACGTAAGATACAAATTTCTACCATATGCTATGATCAACTAAATGAAATTCAGTTTATAAGATGTATACAAATTGTTTTTAAATTATTTTCGTGTTAAAGCCGCAAAGTTTCTTTTAATAAAATTTAAATAAATCGTAATAAAACACTTGAATATACAAATTTAATATATTTTTTTACACATTTAGATACTGTAATATTTTTTTCAAAAGAACATTAGCTTGAATTTTCAAAAAAAAAAAAATAATAATGTACTTTCAGTAAACGTGATTAAAGTCGAGACAATTTTAAAACGATTATTCTTGGAAATTACGTTTTTGAACTCGACGCGTTTCGCGTGAGCGGGGTTGATTAAATTATAATATTTTAGTGTTTCGTCCACCGATAACGGCCAAGAGATAGGACGGCGTTTCAAAATCCGAATGTATATCCGAGCCGGACACATCGGCTCCGTATGTGTTTTTGATTTTCCGATCACGTTTTATTTTTTCGAAATACTTTTGGATCGGACACAATCGGGGTCAAATAAAATCGGACGTTTGAAAAACCAAAGGTGCACGACAGTGCCGCGTTAAGTTATTGCTGTAATACTTCTACTTAACGGATGTCACAGCACTAGGCCACAATATGATTTGTCAACTTTTTAACGTATTATTCGAATGTCTCGGTCGCGTAAATTTACGGAACCTTTCAATGATAATGTCGTCAACACATTTGCAGAGGCTAAAGATTTGCAAGGAAGATTCTCGAGCCAGGCTGTTGATAAATTGCGTTTTACGCCCGGGTCGGTGTGTTTTGCTTTTAATCCGCCCAGACTCCGGCGAAAACGATTAAGAGTTGGAGCAGTTTTGAAATTCTCGTTCCTCATAATTTATTGTTTGCAACACAAATTATAACATCTCTAACCGAGCAGTTGATTTCGCTTGAAGTCATTGCCGTGATATGCTCAGTACAGACGTGTGTATAGCGCACAAGGCGTTCCAAACTAAAATGTTCCGATCAAAGTGAATCTCACGAGTTATGAGTTCCAGGTAAGTGCAGTATTCAAGTATTTAATAGTAACGAAATCTAACAGATTCATAATCGTAACACATTTTCGAGCTCCTCGAGCGATAGTCACAGAACAGTCATTGGAATATTTCTTGTAATCGTCCGTGAAGGAGTGCGAGGTTTCTCAATAAACATTTTCGATTTGAAATCTCCACCCTCAAAAAAAAAATAAAAAAATAAATAAATAAATAAATAAAGTTACCATTGGACGATAGACATATCTGGTGACGACGAGAGCCCCTCGGCGTGCTCGTTCGATGAAAAGAGGTGCCATTGAATATTATCATGTTACTTCAAAAATTCGTTGTTTTCATAAAAAAAAATTCCACTCGTTTACGGAAGTGTTCACGAAAATACTTCCGTCACTTATAATGCGTAATTCGTTCCGCTCAAGCGAAATTTCTTCGTGTGTTCCGTGTAATATCGAGACAACAAATAATAATCTTTGAAAACGTTTCGGTTAAAATTTTGTTGAAAACAAAATGATTTATTCATTTCGGAAAATCTTCTTACGTCGTCTCGGCCGTATCCTGTGTACTTTGTAGACATATATTTTTTCGTTTCAAAAAATGTATACGACAACGTAAAAGTCGTATTTAATATTAATGCGTGCCGCGGCTTGAACTCGTTGCTATTTATCGGTACACGCGTGAGAGGGAATACGGGAATCGGCAGTATGGCCACCACGACGACGGTACTTGAAACGTATCTCGCGCACAGAGCCTGTGACTGCTTCGAATCGCAGATCGTTTGTCGGCGATAATGATAATTCCAAAAACGGTTTGTACGACGGTCGAGGGCTGTAGATAACGTGGCGTGACGTAATTCGCATACGACGAGTTAGGCACTGTATGCACTGTGCCTAGGGCCTACGACGAACGTAAGGCCAACGAAATATGGCTAAAACTAAAAAAAAAATAAACATTATAAAAACGAGATCTTTTGCGTCACTCAAAATCTAAAAACAGTCTAAAATATATAATGAAATTTGTAACATGCGCCATATATTTAGACGACGAGCTTTGCGATGGTCATGCGATAAGGAAATTATTATTGGAGTATATTACATTATTACAGTATACTCACACCTGAGTTTGAAACAAGTGTACGTGATAAATTTGAAATACAAACGTTTTTTTTTTTTTTTGTTATGAGGGATTCCTTAATTGAGGAAATTAAAAAACGAAAAGACGCACACACAAAATTAAACGAAAGGTTTAGTTTTTGAACTGATGACAAATTAACCAAAAGCGAAACCGAAATAAAAGCGACTAATCAAGTTCAAGTATATCAATTAGATCTGGAAAACGATTTTGTAACAGGATTTCTAATTTTCGTAAATTATCGTGAACCAGGCATGACGGTGTTAGTGACATGCTTCAAAAACAAATTGAAAAAAAAAAATAATAACAAGTTTTCCAAACGTCAACACTTTTAGAATTTATTTAGCGATATTTGGATCTTGTCGCGAAGGTGAACGGTCATTTTCAGTGTTAAAAAGAATTCGAAATTGGCAAAGGTCTACTATTAGTCAAGGAAAATTATCATCCCTAGCACTGTTATCAATAGAGTCAGAACTATTGAGAGAAATTAGAAAAGATGATATCGTTGATGAATTCGTCAACGCAAAATGACAAAAAAAAAATAATAATTAAGTCTAGATAATATGTCAGTGCTCATTAATTGTATTTATTATATAAAATTAAATATTTGATAATTCGATTGTAAACTTATGACGCTGTATTAATTTAAAATAATGTAAAATAATCATCAAAAGTGGCTGTTATGGAGTTCAATTTGTTTCAATGCCTAGCGCCTACGGATGGCTTAATCCGGCTCTGGACGTACGAGCATTGGTGGACTATGCCGGCGGGATACCGGGACTTTTTCGGGTAGGCCGCGATCGTGGCGCTTGCCGTTCCACAGCGGACGTTCATACAAATAATTTAAATAACTGTTTATTTTTCTATCAATTTTTCGACTAAAAAATATTTTGTGTTCCTCTAACTCAACGAATTTAAGCAATTAATAGCTAAAAAATGCTCGACAATCGCAAAAAACGATGTTACACCTCAAATCATAAGAGAACTTTGGAGAAAAAAATCACTCGAATGTTTATTTTTACGTTTAAGATAACATCCAAGGATTAAATATAATAAACCGAGATTTTGAAAATAGAAAAAAAATTTAAAAAAATTCTTCATCAGGCCGTCACAATGAAAATGTTTATACTACACTGCTTATTCATTTCAGAAACACTCTGTATAATGTAATATACTTGATGATTATCTTTGTTATATTATCGTAGAATCTCTATTCACGGGACGCTGTGAGTAATTATGCAAAACGTTTACAGAATTTTTTTTTTTTTTTTAATGTTATTAACCAAACGACCGGTTAGGACCTGGTGGGGCATTCGGCGCCACGTGAAGAAAAGTCTTGTTGAAAAAAAAATTTAAAAAAAATAAATAAATAAAAAATTACCACATTCAAACGCGTCGCTCACGACGCGCGGAATATAAACGAGCCATCCCCCGACCACCAACATCGACCCCCCCCCACCACCACCACCTGTGCTACTCAGGAGCCCCGACAACTTACGGCGAGTCACGTTCTCCGGATGCGAATAAATCTATATACGATCGCGAAATCGTTTTGTACAATTTAAACACGTCTCTCGTTACACCGCCCGACACTTGCTATACGGGTACTATTATAGGTACGCAGGTGCGGGTCCGTGGTTAATGGTTTATTTCCACCGGGGAGGGGAAAAAAACAAAAAAAAAAAAAAAAAACGAAAAAATTAAACAAATACGGCTTACATATAGAGTGTTTTCCGCGTATACCTCGCGTTTACCCGTATACTATAATTAATATAAAATGCTATTTAATTTCAAAAGTTTTCTAAAATAATTGCCGTATGGTAATTGAATATCGACTAAGTAGACTGCCAACTAATTATAAACGTTTAAAGTTTAGACAGTGTGGCGCGGCGGCGGCGGCGGCGGCGGCGGCGGCGGCCGTGCACGGCGCGGACGGATATAAATAACTTCTGCGTCATATCATCCAACCTGTCCAAACTTTAAACGTTAACAATTAGTCGGCTGTATAATATGGCATAAATATCCGAATATAACCGTCGTATACGTCGGGGCTTTTAGAGGGCGTTTTTTCACTCCCGACGCCACACGAGTATTTTTTTTTTTATTTTTTATTATCATTTTTTTTTTGTTTTTTTTTGTTTTTTCGATTAAAAAAAATTAATCACTCGCGTCCAACTCCGCGCGACGTTTTCGCGCGGCCGTCACGGATTTTCGACCGCGCGGCAGACGAAAAACCGTAATATGGACAATTTTATTCGACGGTTTTCCGCCCGGCACACAGTCGGGTATCTGCAGCGGCTACTATGCAGGAGTAGAGCTCTCGGCGTAATTTTTTCCGCCCGCGCAACGATGTCGTTTTTATCGTTTTGTAAAATCGAGTGCACCGAACGTGTTCTCTCGAGCGAAATCATTTCATGGTGTATTGAAAACGTGACGTGATTAGATAATGTCACGATCATTTTTCGTGCGTGTTTTTCGAAAAAATGAAATGCCCGCAGAACGGCACGCGCGGCGTTCCGTGCAGTGCTCGCTGCTCGGAAAAACCGAATTCGCGTGCAACTACGTTTCTCGTCGTGTAAACGTTGACGACAGCGTTTTTGTTTTTCGAAATTCGGGGTACTTGCGCAGGGGCGGACTAGCTATTTTTGGCCCGGGGTGCAAAATTTATCAGGGGCCCGTATTTCTTTTCAAACCTATCTAAATTAGGAAAGAGTCCAGAAAAGTGAATAAATACATAAAAAAAAAAAAAATAATAAAAATAGTTATTTTTTTGGGAGTAAGAATAGTATGATGGAGATATGGAGATACTTATAATAACAATTTATATATTATGTGGATAGCTTATAGAGTAAATGTATTTTTAGAAGATTTTTCAATTGCAGCAAGCCAAATGAACATCTGTATTTTATTGAAAACTCGATTATTACGTAGACATGACTGATACGATGACACGATGTAACATTATAAATATATTAACAACAGTATTGTCGATTTTTTTTATAATTTATCTTTATATAATAAAATATTACAATAAAAGTTAAATTAAAAAGGGCCCCGACTGTGATAATCGGAGGCCCGGTCATAAATACGAATCGGGGCCCGGGGTGCTACTTGGTGTATAGCACCCCGGGCCAGTCTGCCCCTGTACTCGCGTTTGACGAAAACGAACACGAACGCGACGCAGTTTTTCAAAGCGCTAGACCTATCGCTTTTACCGACGGCGGCGGCGCTTTAGGAAAAAAAAAACCGGAAAGAATAATGGAGCCAAAACGCGTTCTTTTACTACGCGTATTATTATATTTTGTCTTATCTTCTTATAACAAAGCGAACATGAAAGCTGTTCAATGACCGGGGCCGTGATTATGCATTATTGAGTGCCGATATTCCGTGGTACGACTTAACCGTATTTCTCCCGTGACGCTCAGAGGTGCACAACGAGCGATCAAGCATGCAGGTGCGATATGGATATGTAGTCCTGCAGTCAAAATAAACATTCAACTTCGGAAAAATTCGCATAGAGCTGAAAATCGGTACACATCTTACATTGGTACATCATTACTTGGGCTAGGGACTTCGTGCTCTAAAAAACCTTAAGATATGCATGCATCTATGCCCTTAAAAATTATCATATATGCTATTAAAATATGCAAGGACGCAAAAATATTATTTTAAATATGCTCTAAAAAAATTCGTATTTTCTGTTAAAAGCGCAAAAAAACAAAATACTAATTTATATAGGTACACTATTATTTTCATTTCTTCAAACACAGTAACACAGTAAAATGTTTCTGAGCACTGACTTTAACTTCACAAAGTTTACAAAATAGTACTGGTTGATCAAATAAAAACATAGAAATTATATTTTAGGCATTTTTGGTTTAATTTAAAAAAAAAAAAACTACCAAGTCTAGAATATTATACTTATTACTACACGAAAACACATACAATACGTATTACGTACATACGAACTATATTCACGTAAGACGAAAAGACTACAGGTTCCGCTGTAGTTTAGTGCGTTTATTTTTATAATCGAGGTGTCGATATCTATTTTCCAGCTCGAAATCGGATCCGAGCATTCATATAATCGAGTGAAATTTAAAACACGACGAAGAACAATATTGTTCCGGAAGGAAATCGGACAACTCAAGTATATAACAATAATATAGTCGAGACCTTCACGGTCGCCGGGGGATGAATTCACAAAGCACCCCTGCGTTTTGCCAATGAAATTACCGTAGACGTACGTGCGGCGCGAACGTTATCGTCGCACCGTTGATTTACGATGAATAAAATAATATACCGCAGAATAATATTTCCCACGTGATCCGTCGTGATCCACGTGATCAGTGGCGGAGCCGTGCAGACGTGTTTTTCTCGTCACCGCCACGCAGGGCCTGATTTAGGCTTTTTGTGGCCCTAAGCAAAATAAAAATTGAGGCCCCTTCAGTAACATATATAGCCCCCTCCACAAATAAGTAAACAAAACAAATATATAATTATAATTTATTTATATATTTTAACAAACATAGTTATGTCATACATTTTTTATTTCTACAGACTATAGATTTCTTGTACCTACCTATGATGTACAAAATTAAACATTTTTTTTTTTTTTTTTTATATTAACTAGATAAAATGCTATATTTTTATACTTATAATTTAAATAAGCCGTTTTATAAAATTAATTTTCTTGCTTTTTTAAAGCAAAGTCATTTATTGTGTCATCAAAGTTTAAAGAAGATGTGAGATCACTTTCTATTGAGATAGTAAACCTAAGTTATCAAGTCCTCCTTGAGTAAGTGTTGATCTTGATCTTGTTTTAATTCTCTTCAGTACAGAAAAAGACCTTTCACTACTAAAATTGGTACATGGAATTGATAAAAATATCCTTAAAATATAGTTAAAATAAAAATCTGAGGCCCCCTAATAACGGAGGCCATAGGCAATTGTCTATCCTGCCTAATGGTAAATATATGGCCCTGCCGCCACGAACGACTCAACACCGGGCGAACCGTGTGTTGCGACAAACTCGGCGGCGGATCGCTCGGCATAATCGGGTGTCACCGTTTTCCGCCAAAAACGACCATCCCGTTTTCCGCCAATACTGTTTTCCGCCAAATTAGAAAAACCGTCATTCCTTTTTCCGCCAGTTATAAATTATAAGATTTTAAAGTTTGAGAACCCTTTTACATTGATAATATTAATAGTAAATTTTTTTTTAATAAAGATATTTTACTTTAAAAATAAATTATTATTGTTATTATTATTATTCAATATTTCAGTATCAACATTTTTTTTTGTGAATACTTTTGCCTTACATGATTTATTAATACACCTCCAACGTACTTTATTTACTCCTTCATATGCTTTGCGAAATTTAAAATTATTAATTATAATTTTTGGATTGTCGCGATTACTACTTATTATTTTCACGGACATGGCTGTAGCTTGTCTTAATTAACTTTGTCTTATTTAACGCACATCACAAACTAATCGGTGATCACTAATCAATACTGTTATTACTGTCAGTTGAACAAATTGCAGTACGTTATCTGCAGATTAGATATACCTATATTTTCTATATAGATAATGACGTGGATAAAAACGTGTAATACTCAATAAAAAAAGAATATTATTAAATATCATATTATCATTAAATATCAACGTAAAAGGATTCTCAAACTTTAAAATCTTATAATTTATAACTGGCGGAAAAAGGAATGACGGTTTATCTAATTTGGCGGAAAACGGTATTGGCGGAAAACGGAAAGGTAATTTTTGGCGGAAAACGGTGACACCCGCATGATCATAGTTGTACGTAGCGTCGTGCATCGCGTACACGGCGATCATTAAAAACGTAATACGTTTTTAAAACATCCGAGAACAAGACGTGAGGTTCCGTACGAGTACGCGCGTTTTTACGACGCGTCGTCGTTTTCGTCGCGTGAAATCCGCCGAACGATCCGGCGCGGCGCGGCGGCGTGTACGCCATTACAAAAATTACGTATAATAATGTATGCACGCACCCGTCCAAATCCGAAAATAATTCGTACCGCTCGCGTATTTAAATCGCACGACGCACGGCGAATGAAAAGACGTTGCCGCCCGTAAAGTTTTTGAAATACATTTTTAGTTTTATTTTTTCGTTCCCGATGAATTACCGACGTTCATAAATATTAATTTACCCGAGTTCACTGAAAACTTTGCGAAAACAAATTGTTGCGCGCGGCCCAAAAGCGATCATAACGTCTTGATATTTTTTTAATGACACTCCGCGCGCACCGACGTACGATATTTATTGCTTTGCTTTCTCGGGAACAAAAACATCACGCTAAATAGCATCGCGAAATAATAGCGTTTAAGGTTGCCGTGCACACTGGTTCGGAACGGAACGGAAACGAATTCGTGTCATCGGAATGCGTCGGAACGGAAACGAATTTAGTCCGCACACTGTGTCCGAAGCATATAAGCATTCTGGAGTCCATTTCGGCACCTGTATACTATTGAGCTCTCCGATTGGTCGATTTTAAATTCCCGCCAAAAGCATTATCACCCATAATATATACATACAGGGCCGGATTAAGGGCAGGGCCCACGGGGCCCCCACAAATAAGTGCATTCACTATTAAGCAGTAAAATTCGTTGAAAGTTTTTAAAATACATTTTTTTTTTTTCGAAAACAATTTCACTAATTATTTACCAAATGGCCAAACATACATTTCAATAATCCGTATGCGCCGGGTGGTTTATAGATTATTATTATATCATTACTTTCGATTTTCGAACGTAGTTTAATTTTCTGATAAAAATATTGTCCATTTTCTAAAAATAGGTAATAATTTTATTTAGTATGTTCTTATATTGACGATATTTTATAAGTCACATAAAAAAAATCTTCAGTCATGAGTTGTACTTAATAATATGGGCCCTAGGGCCCCCACAACCCTAAATTCGGCCCTGTATACATGTAATGGTATCATGTATATTCATAAACAGCTAAATGCTAATCTCTCTCTCTCTTTTTTTTTCACAATCGGATTCAGATTCGACCAAACGTGTACATGTGTCGTTTTGACGGTACGACGGCTTAAAACAGAATCCTTGACGTGGAAATCAGAGGCACCATTGAAACATTTCATCCGCACTAGACGTGCCGAAAACCGATCGTTTTTTTTTTTTTTTGTGGTTGTACGGAACACGTGTGGTATTTTGCGAATTGTCCTACGTGGAAAATAAAGAAAAACAAAGGAGGCCGTATCTAAAGAACGACGAAATAGATCTCAGACACGTAACGACACGTACGATAAATTAAAGAACAGCGACTTTGGTCGGACGGCATAACACACACACACACACACACACACACACGCACACGCACACATGCACACACACAAGTTCGTGAGCCGAAACGTTGAAACGGCAGGCGTTTGCGGTAAGGGGGTCACCGCCACGGTACACCTATACCCCACGCGTATGTGTATCACGGACGCTCGTAAATTATTCACTGGACTTTCTTTTTTCTTCCCGCGGACATTAAGTGCTCGAGCGATTGTGATTGAATCCCCTCACGGTTGATAACAAAAGTGCACAGGGGGGGGGGTGTACGCGCCACGTATTCATTTATTTATTTTATTTGTATTTTGTTTTTTTGTTTTTTTTTTTTTTTGTTTTGGTCGTAAATTCGCGGTTAACAACACGATTCGCCGCCGCGTTCACGTATACCCGAACACGAACGCCCGTATGGCGGATATCGCGATACGGTAGAGTATTTTTACCGGACGTTTTTTCCGAGTCGACACGTAAATCCACGTCACTATTTTCCCAGGACTCCGTGGTGTGTGTGTAGGCACAAAAAATAGTCTGACACGTCCGTGCCACGTTAAAATATTCGCGTACGAGACGCACGCATATGAGGGTATGTTTTGTACGAGTGCAGTATACAACGATTGGCGGACAATCGACGAACGGTTTGGAATTGACAACGGTGTCGCGGAAAACTAGACTAACGAATAATAATAATGAAAAAAAAAATGGAAAATAATAATACAAAAACCAGCGAGACAACGGGTTTTTGTGAGCGCAAAGCCACTCGAATCGAATATTTTTACAAATGGCTCGTTTGACGCACCTGCACTAGCAACGTGGTATGATAACAAACGTTTAAATTCAAAACTGACGATGAATCGTTGTTAAAAAACGCCTGGAAAATTAAAAATAAACATCATTGTAAAACCAATAGATCCATAACTTCACTTTTACTCTGTAACGAGATATTTTCGAAATTCAATATTTAGTCCAATTTAGTGAATATTTCAAATTTCTAACCTCATTGACGTTGGGGTAAAGACTAAAATAAGTGAAATATATTAAATGAAATATCGTTAGTATATTTTTATAACGGTGATTTATACTGTTTTCTTTATGTTTAAAAACTGATCAAAATTGTCTTTTTCAAGTACATAGAAAAATAAGCTATTTTCGATATTTGAAGAGGCTCTAAAAAGTGACAAAAAAAAAAAATAAATAAAAAAATAGAATTTTCTGATAAAATTCGAAAACGAATCGCCTGCTTTATGAAACAATTAGACACGACATTTCTCGAGGCTTGAATATCGTCGAAAATATGTGTTTCGATGAGTACTAATATACAAAAACAATACAATAGTAATGTTTACCGATCGGAACGAGAATCGCGCCTTTACGGACTCTTTGAACACTCTGTATAATGTACGTATGTGTATAAATAAACCCGTACAGCTATCTCGTCCCGTCGCTACCGCCGCCCGTTGTTTTCGGCCCGCGAGTAATATTTTCTTTTTTACAGCTCCGGCGGAACGGACCGGGAATAGCGCGCGATTTTTCACGAGATACGTGGTGAGAGTACGCAAAAACCCGTAGCGAACAACTCACCGGAATACGAGCGGTGCCGATGTGTCCGCGCGCGCACGGATCGCCTGGAAAGTTTCAACTGTCGAGAGAACAAAGTATGACCCAGTTGTTTTCCGTCTGTCTGTCTCTTTCTCTCTCTCTCTCTCTCTCTCTCTCTCTCTCTCTCTCTCTCTCTCTCTCTCTCTCTCTCTCTCTCTCTCTCTCCCTCTCTCTCTCTCTCGGTTTCTCTTTCTGTCCCTCGTCCGGTGAGGCTGTGCACCGAAGTGACGTGAGCGAAATAATTATTCGATCTCAGTTTTCCGTCCCGACGTGTTTTTTTTACCACTACAGTTGGCTAGTAGTACGATTAAATAACGCATACACACACACACACACACACACACACACACACACACACACACACACACACACACACACACACACACACACCTCGAGTAGTTTTCCTGACATTAATAATAGGGCCGTCGTTACTCGCGTTCAATGTTATAATTTAAACGATACATACGTTAAAGGCAAAGTAGACTATCGGGCAATGTCTACATTGCCCGGGCATTATGGATCTGCCCTATTATGATGGGCAATATAGGCAAAATTATACATTGCCCGGACTGTATAGAATTGCCCAGTCCAGCTGGGGCAATATGAACCAAAAGTTTTTGTATTATAATTATAAATAATATAAACCTTTCTAATCTTGTCAATAACTTTATCATTTGAATATTATTACCTTAACTATTTATTTTTACGATTATAATTATATTTTTTATCGCAATTACATCAAACAACGCATAAATATCATCATGTTAACTATTTATTTTTGCAATTATTATTAGAATGACATTTTGAGTTGCATTTTCCCCTGCCATTTTACATTAACATTTTTTTTTTTTTTTTTTTTGAACATTATCGGGTGCAATTACACCTATCATTACACCCCCTGTTCTCCTAAATTTGAATGTTTTCTCGCTGCTTCTCGTAATGTAATAGTTAGATCAGGCAGGCACCTCTTCAGGTACATCAACCGATTTTTCTTTACACGTAGTAAACTGGTTACGACTTTATGTGTGTTTCAACTTTCCTTCGGTGGTTTCTATCTTATAGTCAGATAGCTTCCGTATCAATTAATTTAATTTAAATACCACCGTTAAAGTATAAAGCGCGGTTACGTTAGGTCGCTTACAACCACACGCATTAATATAGCGAACACTAACACTACAATACGACACGACTTTCGACTGCGCTGTAACTAAATAGTGTTAACAACTCACATTTCGTACGATTCAATGATTGTTACAATAATATTATTGTAAAATATCGAAAAAATGTAAAACCGATTTACCGATGATATAATCTTGAAACGCTGATAATTGACGAGATGATATTGAGGGTTTTGTATGTTGGTACCACGTGGCTCATACTATGGTATAGGTATTTGAAGTGCTAACAGACGATGGTTTCTTAATATTATAGTTGATAGTTTAAGTTACAATGTCCGATTCACTACGGGCAAAGTGTACTTGGACCGGTGTAAGTATAACCCGTAGTATTGATCAATATATTGAACAAATTAAAAATTTTTGATTTTTATTGACGTACTGTCAATAATATTGTTTAATCATCATTTATCAACGGAGTGATCAAAGTTAAAAGTTCATTAAAACATGCCTCATCCATTCTTAAAAAATTTCTGTAATCTTCTGGTTGATTTAATTGTAACTCAATTAAAAGATTTTCGCAATTAAAGTGATTTCTTTTTTTCAACCACTCTTCGGCCCAAAATTTTTGTTTTGTCTTTTTCTTTTTATTGGTAAGAGAAACAGCTAGACTGCTAGAACAAGAGCTATTAGAGCATTATTAGACATAATAATTTTTAGTGGAAATTGTTAAAATTAAATGAAATAATCATAAGAATAAAATTAAAAAATAATAATGAAAATTTCATTTAAAATATATAAATTGTTGTTGAACGAATTGACAAATATGGTGAATAGATAATAACATATTGATTAATAATATTGATACGTTGGTGGTCGTTGACAATGTTAGTCAATATTTTGTCAATAATATTGATCAATATTATTGATCATGTATGGGCCGCTTTAGTTACAATGTCCGATTCACTACGGGCAAAGTGTACTTGGACCGGTGTAAGTATAACCCTGCCCGGTCAAAATAGTATTTTAATGTATTGCCCAAAACAGCAGGCAAAGTATACATAGACCGGGCAATGTGAACATTGCCCGTAATTAACATATACATCGGTACACGTGTAAAACGTTAAGAATAATATCAAGTCGTAAAAATCTAGAAAATATATCTTATATCACACTTTGCATTATTATTATTATTTGATTCGAGTTTTTTGGGTAAATGCAGCAACGGATATCCAGAGTTTCGCAGAATGTCTGTTTATCAGAACTTTCATTTAGTCGGTACTTTAGAGAGGTCGTTTTGGCGATTTCCCAGTGGTTTTCTCATGCGCGAAGACAAACTACCCACCTACTAAGTAGTAGCGAGAAAACGATAATTTTCACGGAACGCTCGTTTACGTGTAATGTATTCGTATCAAGGGGTTATTTTGTTGAAATTAAACATATTTGGGGTTTTATTTTTTCGACGGTTCATCTCAACATTAAAATAATTTTCAACTGAGCTAAACAAAACCCGTTTTATGCCCGTGACGGACAAAACCTAGTTGTTTTTTGAATATTGCGTAATTCGTAGAAATTATAACGTTCTATTCGTATACAATATTATGGTCTTATAATATGATAATATAACGTGTGTGTAATTATTTTATAGTTTCGATAGTAATGAAATTAATATTTTATTGACGCTGATTTTTTTCAGTGATTTTTTGAAAATAAAAAAGAAGAAAAATCACTCGTGTTACAGTATCGTAAACCTCGTACTCGAATGTTTAGTGTTTTCACGCACGAAATTTCGACACCGCGCGAACAATGTGCGACTCACGTCGATTGTGTGTCCGTTCGAAATCGTTTTTCCAAACCCGGCACTATTTTACTAGTCCGTCACTCGTACGGTTTGAACGAATGTTCTCTACCGCAAACATATAGTGTGTGCACACTGTGTGTGCATGGCTCAGCCGGAAAAAACCGTTTCAAAAAACGGCGTTGTTGCGGCTAAGGGTTGTGGCGTCCGGGTTCGAGTTAAGAAGAAAAAAAAAAAAAAAAACGTTTTGTCTTCTTTCTCACCGACAGTTTACCCGGTATAGCTGATGTAATGAACTGTATGAGGCTTATGATTGACCCACATATCGTTGACCGACAGACGTGCGCTGTTAAAAAAAAAAATTGAATCTATTTCTCGGAACAGTCACTACCCTCGTCCGACACACACGTAACTAGGCATACACCTTCGCCGGGAGATTATTGCACGCAATAAGGTCAGCATTTCTCTCGACAAACACGACGCCGCCGTCCGTGAGTTGAAAAAAAAACGGAAGGGACGAAAAAATCACATTATAAACCGTGTATAAAACGTCCGTGCTCGACCGGGCTGAATGGATTCGATAGGTCGTACAGATACGTAGCGTTTGATTCGTTTGTACGAGATTTCACGCGGCTAAGTGATTTACAATTGGAATTACAAAAAACGTGTTATACACTTATCACCTTGTGGATGTGAATTCATTGATCGCAATACAAGAATACACACACACACACACACACACACACACACACACACACACACACACACACACACACACACACACACACACACACACACACTTCTATGAATCTGTGCATTTATTACACTTTAAAGTTTAAATGTCTAAAAATAGTGAACATAATTTTACGATTTACTTTTGTAAATTAATAAGCCAGTAAAAAAAAAAACAAAATTTCACCAACGATATGGCCGACAACTAGTTGCTACGATTGTGCCGTTGTACATTCTACTCGTCGTGTTGGAATTCTTATTTGTATTCTCCCCGGAAAACAGTACTGTCTGCCGTAACGGTGATTCTACGATAAATACAGATTTTTGATTTTAACGATTTTATTCTGTGTACAAACGTCTACAAATAATACTATCAAATAGTTTTATTCATTGAAGTCTGTGATGTTTCTACACTACGTGACAGTTATTGTGAAAAATGAACTTATTGAAAAACTATCAAATAAAAACATAAACAAACCTTCTAGTAAAAGACATAATTAATAAAACATACATTATGATTATATGCTTTGTTGTAAAAAAAAAGAAAAAAAGAAGAGTGACCTAAGGGTTGACGCGTGATTCTCACGCGATGTTTAATCGAATCACGGGAAATCAAACTACCAACACAACCACCACCACCATCATTTGTACACAGTGAAAAAACTGGTTTTTAAATACTCGATGCAGTCAATTTATATATTGGCCGAGATATGTAAAATATAATTTAGGTATTGTTTCATCATAATAACGCGCGTGCTGTTTATAATTGTTTCGGAATAATGTGAAAATCACATGGGGTTAGTTAGTCTTCTAAAATTGGGGCCCGTCGACTGCATTAGTTTTAATAAAATATTGTTTTTGTATAGAGGTGATTGTTATTTTTACAAAGCGATGTAACGTGATTTTTGTTATTCATTATTACGCATTCGATTTTTATATTGTTAAATAAATAAACAAGGCTGATTATAATATTTATGTGTGTGCCAACATACCCCCTCCCCTAGTGGCCTCGTCTACGTGGCAAGTTGGCTTAATTATTTTTTTTTATTTATTATTTTGTTGGTTAATTTTAGAGTACTTATTTTGATGATCGTTTAAATCAATTATTTAGCTTATTATGTAAGTGGATTGTTTGACGTAGTGTTATGCGTTAAAGGCACACAATAACTCAAAGAACCGAGAATACAATCAGTATAAACAAAAAGGACAAAATCGTATATATTAGAAATATTTTTCATACACAATTTTAGTTTAAAACTAACGTGAAAACAGTCGATTAGGTTATCGGCAATAGTGCTTGTTGATAGTTTTGTGATCGGTTGTAGGTTTTTACATGAATGGAGGAAGCTACTCGTATAGACTATAGTCTATAGCTATAGAGTATGGCTATATAGTCTGGTGTAATTAGTTTCGGAAATGAGATTTAAATTTTTGATTTTACAAAGACCTTAAAAATATTGTTGTTGATAATGTATCTGGGGGGAAGATGAAACTAGACGGAGACAAATGGATTGGAAAACTTGAATTGTACAAATATCGGATGGTTTTGTGGCTATCCACGGTCGGATGCCGTATGTCCGTAATGGTTCGAGAAGAGATTAATAAATTAATGATTTATTATTCACGTGTATGTTAGCTCACAAAATAAGTGGATGAAAATGGACATTATAAGTTTTACAATTATTTTTTTAGACGGATATTCCAAGTTGGTTTTTCGCCTAATACAAGCGATCTAGATATTTGACTTTTGGGCAAACGATTACCGTTTTTTTTTTTTTTTTTTTGATAACTATGTAGTTAATTGTACATACGATTGTAATTTGTAAGCACGTTTCTTTTTTTGAGATAAAAGTTATGCCGGGGGATTGCGACTCGTTTATTTTTATTTTCCAACGCTCTGTCCGAATACGGATCACATTAAGGTTTCCGTGAATCATAACCGAAATCACAACTGGTATTTCATTGGTAGCTACAATTGTTGTGTGCCGGTCTCGTCTGCGTAAGTGCCGAGTTCGGTGAAAGATATTTTAGGAATGGCATGTGTGCGTACATTGTAAAGGAAAGATGCAATATCGCTGACTCGGGGAGCTCCTCCCGTCAGAGAATATTAAAGTAGTTGGAATGGCTCGAGTACTGGGAAACAGCAAAAGTAAAATCGTTCAGGTGCGATTTTACTACCTAGTAGAAAATAAAGCGCAGGCGGACAGTTTTTTTTTAGTATAAATAGAAAGCGGTCGAACCAGACGGTATCAAACGCGTATGACACGCCCGAAAACAAGGTAGCACAATATTGTTTTTACTCCAGTAGAGAGGATATGGTATCAGTTGCTCGGTATGATTGACGAATGAGAAATAAACTTAAAAGATATTATAGTCAAATCCGTAAAAATCGTTTGGTAATTTATTTAAACGTTTCAAAAAAATATACGTATATTTATTTTGAAACAAGATTTCTTATTTTTTTTCAGTAGGTATTGGTAGTTAAATATAAGAGAACGATTATATTATATTGTCAGAAATTTTTGTCGAATTTTAATGATTTTATTAAATGCTAACTTTAAAAAACGTGATATTTTCAAAATTTTATTTTTAACTCGACAACATTCAACTTTTTTTCGAAACTCTTTTGAAGTACGTAACAATTTTTCATAAACATAAGGTGTAAATTCCAAGTTATCTATTTTTTTTTTTTTATAGAAACATAACTTTTTCACTAAATAACCAAAGTCGACTGAGTGAAAGTATCGGTTACGGAAAATTTCACCCCATTTCACTGGGTTTTTCGGCTGTTGAACTCGGGAGGAGAGGAAAAAAATTTCTCAAAATATCGCGTACATGTGATTTCCGATCTGCTGAGTCGCTGAATGAAACTTTCGGACAAAGTCAAGTGGTCCAATAATCGTCAACAGAAAATAAAGAAGTAAATAATGAAATAAACCAATAGATTCTGCGCTCCGTTCAGAATCCAAAAATGAGCTAACCATCCCCGGTATCTGCCTTACCGACGGATAAACGTTCGTTTTACAATCGGAATTAGCCGTCAGCGTCATCGAACTAATCCGTCGACGAAAATAACTGACTGCGGTCCAGTCACGTTTGACGAGCATTCATTATCGATTCTTTTGTGTAGCAGACGATGGAAACGTAATTAAAATGTACCATTTACTTTTTACACATTGTACGTAATATGTTTGACGTGTACGTTTTTCCGTATTACGTTTTAAACGAATGAACAAATTATCGAAGTAATCGCACGTCGAATGCAGGGCCGTATTAACCATTTAGGCACTGTAGGCACGGTGCCTAGGGCCTACGACATATGGAAGGCCTACGAAACATGGCTAAAACTAAATAAACATTAACATTATAAAAACGAGATTTTCTGCGTCACTCAAAATCTAAAAACAGTCTAAAATATATAATGAAATTTTTAACATGAGCGCTATATATTTAGACGACGAGCTTTGCGATGGTCATGCGATAAGGAAATTATTATTGGAGTATATTACATTATTACAGTATACTCACACCTGAGTTTGAATCAAATGTACGTGATAAATTTGTAATACAAACGTTTTTTGTTATGATGGATTCCTTAATTGAGGAAATTAAAAAACGAAAAGAAACACACACAAAATTAAACGAAAGGTTTAGTTTTTGAACTGATGACAAATTAACCAAAAGCGAAACCGAAATAAAAGCGACTAATTAAGTTCAAGTATATCAATTAGATCTGGAAAATGATTTAGTAGCAGGATTTCTAATTTTCGTAAATTTTCGTGAACCAGGCATGACGGTGTTAGTGACATGCTTAAAAAACAAATTGAAAAAAATAATAATAACAAGTTTTCCCAACGTCAACATTTCTTTTAGAATTTATTTAGCGATATTTGGATCTCGTTGTGAAGGCGAACGGTAATTGTCTGTGTTAAAAAGAATTAAAAATTTGCAAAGGTCTACTATCAGCCAAGGAAAATTATCATCTCTAGCATGGTAATCAATAGAGTCAGAACTATTGAGAGAAATTAGAAAAGATGATATCGTTGATTAATTCGTCAACGCAAAATTCCGAATAAAAAATTTAATCTAGATAATATGTCAGTGCTCATTAATTTTATTTATTATATATGAAATTGAATATTTGATAATTCGATTTTAAACTCATGACGCTGTATTAATTTAAAATAATATAAAATATGAATCAAAAGTAGCTGTTATGAAATCCAATTTGTTTCAATGCCTACGGAAGGCTTAATCCGGTCCTTGTCGAATATGTCTTTAATGAACAGAATATACAAGTTCAGTGTGAACTATTGTTTTTGTGTATGATTATCATTGAGATTTGTAACTATTCACAACGTTATGACTGTAAGGCCGCGTACGTAGTGTTATTATAGACACGCTTACGCTAACGCAGCAGTTCCCAAACTTTTTCAACCTCGGAGCCTTTTTTTAAGAAGAAATTTCTCGTGGAGCCCCAAGAAATATTTAACGTTCATTTGCATTTGCCTGTATTCTATGAAGCATAATTAACACGAACTGTATACAATAAAGGAAACAATAGTTTTAAAAGAACTGGAGATTTCAATAATTTCAAAAATTTCAAAATATTAATTTTTTGTGTACTAATGAACGGAGCCCTTGGGAAACCATTGCGGAGCACCAAGGGCTCCGCGGAGCACAGTTTGGGAACCGCTGCGCTAACGTATTTTTATCTGGTGACTTGTCGCGATTACGCAGCAACTCTCCGCGTACGTATTGCCGTTATAATTATTTATCGAACGAAAGACAATGTGTATTACAATAAGAGCACACATTGCTCAAGATCGATATGCATTATTTTTCGAATTTTTCCAACAAAAGTTTCATCCAGCGACACAACAGATCGAAAGTCACATGTAGGTACACGATATTTAAAAAAAATCCTTTTTTCTCATCTCGAATAAAATAGCCAAAAAACCTAGTAAAAACGGTGAAATTCGCCGCCGTAACAGATACTTTCGCTTGATCGAATCCCGTTATTTAGTCAAAATGTCTAGATAACTTGAAATTTCCCCCTTATTTTTATGACGCATTGTTACATTTTGAAAACATCACGTTTTTTCAAAGTTAATTTTTTTTTATAAAATCATTAATATTAGACGTTTACGATAGAGAAGCGAAACGTCGTTTTGTCTGGTGACGTGTCGCGATTACGCAGCAACCCTCCACGTACGTATCTCAATAATTGTGATTATTTATCAAACGAACGACGCGTAAACACACCGTTGCGGACTTACGCGCGAAACGATCTGCTCCGTCGCCCAAATCGAGCCGGCTCAGGGACGCGTGGAGGATTCGGGGTACGTGCGTATTCGTATTACGCAGTTCGACCCGACTCCTCGAGTATATCATTGTACGCGAATATTGTATTATATCGGATTCACCTTAAAAATTTTACATAGTGGCGAATTAAATTTAATCTGCATAATCAGATTAAATACGACCCCCGTGTAACACAATGCGTGAGTATACATTGTATAACTGTGTGTGTGTGTATATATATATGTATACGCGTATTATATATAGCAGTGCGTTTCCTTAAATAAATACATTAATTTAAGATCATCCGGTCGGGCGGGGTTTGAGCGCTGCAGAAATAAAGTATTCAAACGTTTTATATAGTTAATTGTATTATTATTTCGCGTGGCATTAAGATTGAAATTTAATATTCATATGTCTGTATACACAGCGGGTCGCGTCCCGCGTACGCCATTGGTGCAACAATCGACTCGAGCACGGTACAGTGAGTATTATATATATATATATATATATATATATATTTATATATTATATATAGTATGTAAGTACACGTTTAATAATACAGTAGTTTTTTAACGAATGTGACTTTTGCCGCACTTAACGGAAAAATTCATTTGAAATCAGGCGACATCGTACGATATAAGGTAGGCCTTATTGTGGCATAAAAAAAAAATAAAATAAATATAATAATAATAATAATAATAAAATGCACTGAATAAAAAACTGCGAGTGGCACGTGGATATGAGTGATTTTTTTCAATAACAATAAAACATTCGTATTATTTAGATACGCCTGAAACAGTATATCGGTACCTACTTGTGTGTGTGTGTGTGTGTGTGTGTGTGTGTGTGTGTGTGTGTGTGCGTGTGTGTGTGTGTGTGTGTGAGATTAAACCATCGGTGGTACGTACATGCGTTCAAAACGAACGGATCAGGGAGGAACGTATTGAGAAGAGAGACGCAGAGTCAACCGGCGAGACGTTAAATCTAATATGTATACGTATAATACACAATAAAATTATAATACCGCGGAGACGATTCCGTGAAAACTTTTTTTTATGCTACATAAATAATTTTACGTCATTAAAGTAATATTTAAATTTATCGTCGTCTTTATTGTTATTTGTGACAATATAATTCTTTTATCGACGTCTTTACTCGTTCACGAACCGATTCGTTGTACAGCGTTCCTTTAACTATATACAACAACGACGACGTCATATAGTCAGAACCTGCGCGGTCACGGGCGGAAACGTTAGAAACATAAATTGTGTAGGTACGTATACAAATCACGGGCAACTCAGAAACGTCTGTATTCTTTTATCGGACTGGCTTTTTAATTTCAAAGCGACTGATATTTGGTAACTGTGGTATACGTCTTTCGCCACATAGGACACTAAAATGTGACGTCCGCAAACCAATGTGTTATTCTATTATTATGGTTATAGTTATTATTTTTAATTTAATTTAATATAGTCGCGTTGAAATACTGTTGGAAAAAAACGTTAGTCTGTAGTATTGTTTGAATTATTGCTCGTTTGATTTCGATTAACTTTTGATTTCTGTTGATGAATTCGAGGGATATTTTTTCAGAGATTATCGATTTTTAGTTCAATGTGTATAAACAAATGTCTGCCCTAAACATGAACTAGTCATCATAAATAAATGAATGGCAAGCATCAACGAAAAGGTATCGAGAGTGAAATAGAAAAATTGTATTTAGATTTTAGAGTATAAAACAATTAAACTTTGCTAAAACGCTGTTCGATACACGTCACTTTTTAAATCGCCATAAACACTTTCAAATCCAAGTAATCATGTAAAGATCATGTAAAATCATTAGCGAAAAATTTCCACTGCTCTTTTCCAAACTCATCGGGTGCTATCTACTACAACCTTCTCACTCGCCCAACTCGACGTCGTTTAAAACGAGGTCGTCCCCACGATCTCCTACACTAAGCCACTTCTCAACATCCAAATGTGCGCTTCTTCCAGACTCTACGACCTCTCTGTTACTTATAGTTATTAAATTATTGTAAATATGTAAATATTAGTATATTATCGTAATCACATTGTTATTTTAGTAAATCATAAACTGCCAATTGTTAATTATCCTTACTAAGCACTTAAAAATATTTTTAATTATCATTTTAATACCTGTTAAAGTGTTAAAACTAATTAATTACTTATATTATTGTCAAATACCCTACATATAGATAACCTTAGGCTAGGATTGTCTTAGTTTAAAATAAAAAAAACACGTCACTGTACTTACGCACCGTCAGAACGTGATAAACGAGACGAACGATGGTGGAAGTTAATCCAATTTCCAAGAAATTCCGTTCGAATCGAGCCACAAATGTCACATAATAATATTCGTCGGTATTTAATGCTCATCGAGTATTTCCTTCTCCTTTTTGTCTTTTTTTGTCTTCTGACGCGATTAAATCGGACTTTATTTTAGCGGTCCTGTTCACCGGATACAGACTGTAGCAGCGCAGTATCCACGCTCATTAAATACGAACCAAATGTGGAAAAAAAAACGGGCAATGACGTCGTCGTCTGTTGGACGATTTTCTTTCTCTCTCTCCCTCCCCCCCTCTATCACTCTCTCACTCTTTCTCTTTCTTTATCCCTCTAATTTGACGTTTTTAGGCTGATGTATATATTTATGATCGCACGTTTTTGCTCATCAATGCCACTCGAACAATTACATAATAAACTTATATATATACCTATATCTACGTGCACGTGGTTTTTTTTATACGTCCGTAATAACCTCCACATCTAACGCGTGGAGGTTATTAACGTATATAACGTATATATGATGTATATAATATATATATACGCTTAACGAGTGTTCTGCGAGCCGTCCGTTCCAAAATCCGATTTCATCGACTCCGCGGCGGCGGTGCACGAGGAGGCCATGGCATTCATCAAGCACCCTCGTCGTCCCCGTCCCATTCTGACGATGGATTAAGAGTAATAAGTACGTAAGTATAAACGACGATGACGACGGCGGCGGCGGCGGCGGCGGCATCAGGGCGAAGCGATGGGACGGAGGAGAGAAAAAGAAAAGTATAATCGTATTGTAGACGATTTCGCGTGTATCGGGCTCGTTATGAAATTACTCGAATAACTCCCGTGCGACGTCCGCTCCGCCCCGACACTCCGTCGCCGTCTGCCGCGGGCCGGGAAAATGGTAAATTAAAAGAACTGATATTAACATAACGTTAACGTTGGATATTTAATTCGGGCTAAAACCTTCTAAAAACGCAATGATCCCTGCCCGCGTGCCGTGTTATTAGTATTTTAATGGTGCACGCGCGCTCACACACACACACACATGCGTTTATGTATTTATATAATATAATACTAACGCAGATAACCCAAGTGCCCGACCCCCTCGTCTCTATACCGAGCCCGTACATAGGTATGTATATTATATTCTCAGAGCTCGTTAAGGGAGGGAACGTTATATTATTGTGAGAGGGTACCTTTTCTTCGCGTACATGACTACATAATATATTATGTTGCGATGGTTAATGATTTTCTTTTTTTCTATATTTTTTTTTTTTTTTTTTTTATGAAAACGTTTCAAGTTAAATTTGTATAATTATATAATTCTAATTATTATTATTATTATTTGATGACTGTTTGAGTTATAGCGAAATACGTGTGTGTGTGATGAGCTCAAACCCGCCTGTGCATTAAAACCGTTTTTACAATAACAAATAAGCTCATCAGGATAAAAAAAAAAAAAGCCGTCAAAATGCAGTACCATTTATACATATGCTGCATCAGTATTAATGAGCCGTTTAATTTATACGATAACGTAACGTCAGTTAAAACATAAATGAATGAAAATCAAAGATATTATGCATTACTATGCCCTAAGACAATGAAATAAGTAAATCGTGACGTCATATCGCGTTATAATAAAATTACTTTCGTTATGATTCGGTGTGTTTATACCGAATTTAATTTTAATATTTTCAACGCCTGATTAAAAACGATCAGGCCAGACACAATAATTAACATATCAGACCAATTTTAATTGGTAAATGTTCGAAAAATTGAAAAAACTTGAAAATCCGGTGACCATTTGAATGCGTATGAATTTTTAAATCCATCCGAAATCTAAATGTCTTAAACTTTAAAGACATTAAAGCTTCGGTGAAATTTAAACCAAAGTCGATTTTCGAAATATTTATCAATCATACATTTATGTTTCGTTGTGGTTTGTAATCATCATAAACCGTTCCTTTTGCAAATTGTATTAAGCACGCAGTCGATGTGATAAAATGAACGATTAAATAATAAATAAATCGTGCATACTTTACCGACTAACCGTTCAATTAATACGACGTTTTTCCCGTGAAGTTGAGCTAAATGCAAATTCGTACATCAATTTATAGATGGAAAACATAATTTTCACGTTTTTACGTTTTACTGTGAAAATAAATACGCGTATCAAATGAAATAAATTGGAAGACGAATTGAAATCTTCACTACTGCACGAGAAAACGTCGTGTCATATCGAGTATGTGTTTCTAGGAACTAGGTTACCGTAATTAATTAATTATGATCATAATACGAAATCGTTGAAAAAATTAAAAAAAAAAAACTATTTAATTATTTTTTATTGTTGGGTCGCCACCGTAGAAACTGTAACGAAAAAAATAGCGAGCGTGAAATTGGACAGAAAAAAAAAACGTTATCGAGCCTAAAACCGAGTTTTTTTCCTGACCAGCACACATAGTTCGAGAGACACTCGCGTACGTAATGGAAATCTTTTATACGATTTACGTCTGAACCAGGGCCTAAAATACATCTGATTTCAGGGGACACACTTATTAATTTAACTGTTACTTTTGGGTTTCAACAGATTTCTATAGCAAAAAAAAACATGTGGGGGTTGTACCACCCAAAATCCCCCCTCTTTTATATACCACTTACCTTACACATCAATATTATGCATATATAGGATGCTAGTAATATAAATACATGAAATAAACACAAGTAAAAGTTCAAAATATTTTACTACAGTAATTTGAAACAACTTAAAACGAAAAATTCTAATTAGATATATCATTAGTAGTTATATGTGTTGAAATTCCTAAATATTTGTCATTACTTATTTCTACAATCAAAACTAAGCGTTATAAAACCTGGGACACACATTTGTCATTCAGGGGATCCACTTTGATTTTCAGAGGACACAAAGTGTGTCGAGGGATACCGTATTTTAGGCCCTGGTCTGAACCACACGGCTTCTTCGTACGACTAACGTCACAGAACCGTGGTTCCGCAGTTGCATTGACTTTTTGCAGAGGATACGTCAAACACTGGCTGATAAGAACTTACGCAGTTACGCGATACAAATGTCTGAAACCCAATGGAAACGAGTGGTAAAACAACGCACCCAAACAATATTAGTGCGACGTGTTTTAGTAGCTATTCGTAGGTACCTATTTCGTATCGTCTAGCCCAGTGTTTCCCAACTTATTTTACTCGCGGAACCTTTACAGGAGCTCGAAATTTTTGTGGAACCCCCATATTTTTTTCTATAACAGTAATGCTGACATATGTTTTGCACATTTAAATGAGTCGGTTGTCGGATATTTCCGGCACAATGTTTTCGCGGAACCTTTGGCGCCGGCTCACGGAACCCTAAGGTTCCGCGGAACACCAGTTGGGAAACACTGGTCTAGGCGTCTAGCCTGTCCAAACCTATTATGAAATATTTCAGTTTGTTAAAAGGTACCTACCTATATACCTTAAACATAGGTACCTTTTAACAAACGTCAGGTGGCCAGACTGTATTTTATAACGAATAATGATAAATAATATTGTTTAAATTGGTGTTCTAAATTTTGTAAAAGAAATAGCAGTTCACTGGAAACTAGATTTCTAAAAGAAACGAAAGGCAAGATTTTTCGATTTCTGCTTTTAGTCAATTTATTTATGACACTAACTTGCCAGGGTGTATACCACTGTCGACCACTGCGCGGTGGCGGCGACGGAGGCCGTGCGATTGACTACGGTGGTGGCGGCGCGATCGACAGTGACGGTGGCAAAGTGATCGACGGCGGCGTGGTTTGGTACGGTGTTCCACAAAGCTTAAGTCCTTGCCGTCGTCGACGGGTTCGCCAGGACGAACGCAACGATCACGAAACGTCTAGGAGCATCAACGAACATCTCGAACAATTGAAGAAATTGGAGTGTTGAAAATAATAGAAAATGAATCAAGAGTCAACTCCACGCGAAAACCGTCCTTGAAAAGTCGACTTGTGCGTTTGTTTCTCTTGAGCGTTCACTAAGAAAAAAATATTGGGTAGTTTCAAAAAACTCGGTTATTTAATTATTGACACACTAGTTATTGTTGAAAATAGAAACATATTTTAATTATAACAAACGAATTATTATTAATTTAATCAAATCTTCGACAAATTCGATACATTTCATTTATTAATATAATTCGCGATGTACCTATACAATTTTTAACGGACCATTTCATAAAGAAACTACCATGTATTTTATTATATTTTATACAATTTGTTTTAGTTTATTTACAAACTCTCCGATTAATTAAATTGACTCGGTCTATTAGATTGTATTATGTGATAACTTAACATACATCCCTGTTAAAACAATACACGTATTCAATGTTTCAAACACAGATATGAAATATCTATTTCGATCATTTTAACAATTTATATATTATAACCGTGATGGGGTTTTCCCATAAATTGTCGGTAATACAACGTTCGCCACCCGCCGGTCGCGGTTTGTCAATCGTCACCAATTTATTTTCCATGTCATATTTCATATGTACTCTGTGTGACTGTGTAGCGTGTAGTTACGAGCTATTTACCGCTGTTATTTGTATTTACTTTACTGTTAAGTGTACATTTCGTCATCAATTCATCATATTATTTACATTTATTAGGTAAGTACAATATTAAAGTATTATAATTATTAAGAAGACGCCATGCGCTGTCCGTGTTCATCGTAATATTTGTTGAAATCCATCAGGCATCAATGCACAAACGTAATACCATCATGATGCTCTCACCTGTAATTTTGATAGGTAACTAGGAAAGTATGAATTTACTCTAATATATTGAAGCTAACTATATACCCATAATATTGATTCTGCGTAACCCAGATTTCTATCATTGTAGGTTAGTATAAGACAGACATTCTTGCGGGTGTGACGTCTTCACAATTATTAATTTTGTAATATAGGCAACTGGTTATATTTCTATTTTTTTTTTGTTTTACAGATTTTATTTCGTTTATGACAGTAATTTTACCTATTCTATATAACATATTTAGGATATAACTTACATACTGTGAATTTACCCATCATAAATTAAAATGATTTGTTTTATTTGTAAAAATGTTTTTCCATTATTAACGACATTGGAGGTCCATTATAAAGTAATGCATTTATTGAAACAGTCAAGTACATATTATAATGTACTGAAAATCAATGTACTCAGATTTTCCTTAATTTAGATAGTTTTAAAAAGCATTGTACCTACACATAAACATGCCATAAATATTGTAAATGACACCATTCCAAAAAAATTGAAACTTATAGAAAAAGTTAAAGGAGTAGATAAAAGTCACGAAAAAATAAACAATAATAAATTATTAAAAATATCAGATCAAATTATTGTCAATAATGACCCAGTAGAAATTGATAACAGCTGTATATACTATATTGCAGTAGTAAAGTTCCTACTGTTCCTAGTATAAAAATTAATATTAATAATGCTATTGATATAATATATCAAGCCGGTATTAACTTAACAATGTCTCTACATAATAATAGTAACTTCACAAGAAAAGATGTAATAAATATACAGAAAGAATTTGCTCAAAATCTATTTAAACCTATTTCTGATTTACTGTCAAATTTTGTAAATGATACAGTTAAAGACCCATTTTTACTATCTTCTTTTCATAATATTATTTCAGCTATTTCTACACCATTTAAATTATGCAATTCTGAATATATTTTAGATAAATGGTTAAAAAATAATATTTTACTCACTGATATTCATCAATTTACTATTAATAATGAAATCAATTTGGTGTCTACTCTTGGTGAATCTAATTATAGTGAACACAATATAACAAAAGGAATATTAATGCCAATACAATTCCAATTTAAATCATTTTTTGATCATAATGATAATTTACAAAGAACATTAACAGAATAAGAACGTTTAACCAACACCTCAAATGACACTGCATTAGCACATTTTGTTCAGGGTGCTTTATGGAAAGACAAAATTGCTCCTTATCACAATAAAATTGTATTACCATATTTTTTATACATTGATGATTTCAAAGTAAATAATCCATTAAGTTCTCACTCTTCTTGCCATTCTATATGTGTTATATATTATAGTTTTCCATTAAGTGACCAATCTAAATTGTGTAACATATTTATTGCAGCCTTACTGAAATCAGTTGATATTAAACAATTTGGTAATGACCAATGCTTACAAAAATTAATTCATGAGTTAAATAAACTGGAAGAAGAAGGTATATTAATTTCAACAAAAGAAGGTTTTAAAAAAGTTCATTTTATATCGGGTTATATTTCATCATCTCCAGATTCTCCACCACCACTTTGACGGTCAATTGATGGTAATTTTTTTAAATTTTTACCTGAAAAATCATGTGCATCTGAAAGTAAAACGGTGGTGCAATGCGTAAAATGTGAGCCTTAAAAGGTTAGGTGCACTACAATGATCAATAAACTAACTGTATCTTTTTTCAAATTTTTATCTCAAAATATAGCTGTAATTCAGTCCAATATAGTTATTGAAATATCATTAATCATTAATCATTTAAATTTAGTTATGATTATAAATTAAAAAATTTTGTAATCGTAATCAATATAACGATTACATTATTATTTTAATCTTTTAAAATAATTTGTTATTGTGATTATTGATTACATTAATTTATATTATGATTAATTAATACAAATTTTAAAACTAATCTTTAATCATTATTCAGATTACAATTTGCCCAACACTGCTTGTATAGGTATGAATAATCAAAAATATCCAAAAAATTATAAAAATATGCCAAAGAAATAATAAAAACATTGTTTTTTTTTTCAAAAATTAAAAATAGTTATTATGATGATTAATTAGTAAAATCATGAATATTGATTGTGTTTTTAAATCATAAATTATTATCTATGATAAATATTCCAAATTAGTAATTGAGATATCATATATTAAATATGTAAAATTCTAAATTTATAACACCTTCATACCTACAGTTAAACCACTCAAGTTTATATTATATAAATAAAATTAAAAAATTATTAAAATTAAATAAAATCTGATCGAGAATCTCATATAGGTACCTATATAATGTAACATTTTATTACTATTGTACCATACCAGAAATATAGCTGAATATAATTTAACATGAGTACATTTTTGTTATAGATCAATTCATAGATACAGAAGTATTAAAATATTTGAATAACGAACATGTTGGATTGTTGTTTGCAACTTTTCCACTAAGTCTACGAGTTAAATTTGAAAAATATGTCAAAGAGTACCAACAAAGTCAATTGGAACAATTTGATGTTTCCTCCTTAGAAGCTAAATCTATTCCAATACCTACAACTCAACATTCTTTTCCAACGAATTCCTCTATAGAGAATTCTCCAAAAAATTTGTTAGATTTAGGTAAAATTTTAACTAAAAGTACCAAAGGTCCAATGATTGTTGACTTTTACTATAAAAATAAATATCTAAATGAAACAAGTGGCACTATACTTGTGGACATCATCATAAATGATTTAATTAAAAGGAATCGGACTATGAAAATAAATCTAGCCAATGCTATTATAGTGATGTTTCCATCTGAAATAAAAGTAAGATAATTTTATTTAAACTGATTTTTTGATCTGAAAATTGTTTGTTATTTATAAAATATATTTTTTAGGATGTATATTTTTTGAGGGATGTATCCTGTAAAGCTCCAAAAGGAAAAATGTATTCTAAATATTTCAATACAGTGAAAAAACTACAAAGTGTTGGATTAAAAGTTGCAAATAAAACGCATGTAGATAAGATAATTGTTAGTAGATCCCAAAATCTACTTGAATGTATCTATGAATGAAATCAACTTCATTATTCACTTGGTAAGTAATATATTAAGTGTAATAAAGTATTTTCCTCTAGGTGCATAATTTAGTAGGTTTAGGTTTTAATAACGAATAGCTATTAAAAAATATTGATTTATTTAAAAACAAATTTATTTTTCATTTATACTGAAATCTTAGTCACAATAATACTATGTTTAATACAAACATACCTAAGTCATGTGATAATATTATAATTCATCCACAAATCTTAACATTCATTTTAAATACATATTGTACAAACTTTAAAGTATAAAAATAATATTCTTTTGGTATTGGTATTTTAATTATAGTGAGGTAGGTCATATTATACACTTTAAAATGTTTATTAAATTTTGACAGTGGGAATATAAAATAACAATTTAAATTGGGAATGAATATTCCTTAAATAATTATTTAAACGAGGTAAACATTTGCATAATATAATCTTATGATAGATACTATATAGGAATATAAAATAAAAATATATATTACAACATAAAAAACAATATTCTTTTGGTATATTTTATTTATCGTGAATTAAATGGTTCAAACATTTTAAAATGTATAGTTATAATTTAAAATTAAAATAAATTGTATTTGTTTCTCATAATTTACAACATATTTCCAAGTATACCGGATAAGCTAAATATTCTCAAATAGGTTGCAAAAAAACTGTTTCATTTACATTCAGTGTTATATGAATTGTCAATATTATTTACCCACATAAGACTGCATAGTGCATATTCAGTAACAATATCTAAAAAATATATAAATCCTGACTAGTTTTAGTAAATATTTTAATTTATAGTATATTTTTTCTATGTATGTGTTTCATAGAAATTGAACCTGATTTTCAAGAATTGTTTGAAACATTACATGATGGTGACCTATCTTGGCCTGAAATTGAGACTATTTGGAAAAAAATTGTACATTTCTGGGTCCAATATATTAAGAGTAATAGTACCGCATCTATTTTCAAAAAATGGATACACTATACAAAACCAATGGGCTATAAATTGGTAATTATTATAAACTATAAATTATATTTATGTCACTGAGTTACTAAAATGAATACAATTTATATATTAACTATAAAATATTCTAAAAAAGTGTAAATCAACGCACATATAATAACTATTAAGTTATTAAAGAACCACTTTTAATATTGTTTAGATTTCTGTCGCATGCATCCAAGCTTTAAAAACTTATCAGCCAAATTTGAAATCAAATCATCTTCGTTATAGAATATTTTTGATGAAAGAATAAAAGATAATGCAAGTAAAATATTGTTAAGTCAACTAAAATAACCTTCTAATTTATGTGAAGGAAAGTTTTTATAACTTAATAGATTTATATTTTTTAATTTCCTACATTTTGGACTGATTATTATAATGATTTGAATCCAGAAGAATGTCCACTTGTACAGCCCTGAAAACTATTTTTGAAACTTTTTCTTAAACTATAAGAGCTAAATTCTTCTAATTTCGAGACACTGCATAAAAAATAAAATTTGGTTTAATCCTATACTATAATAAAATGTATGCATACAGTTAATAATTCTCCAAAAATACAATATACACAAAGTGTACATAATTTTATTATACAAACTAATTGAAAATTTCATATTATGTGTATTATTTCAGATGGGAAAAACTTGACTCTAATATACTCATTGCATTCACTATTTATTCCTACATCAAAAAAAGTAAATAGAGATTTATAGTTGGATTTCTGATCTATAGAGTGGCTCTATGCAACTTTTTGAAATATATTCTAAGCCAAAATAGTGTTTGCAGGAAAGAAATAAAAATATTGTAAAACCATAAGATGAAAGATTTGCATTTTTCGGATAAAAATCGACTCTGGTGCCCATACCGTGTGTCATGCGTTGAATTATTTTGTCGCCATTGGAGTACCAAGGCTGTCATAATCATAATTGCACGTGGATCAACAGATAATGATAATGTTGTAGGCAGTGGCGTATTTTCAAATTTTTTCTGGGGGGGTCCAAAAAATATTTTTTATATTCTGAGTAACCCTCTTCACCATTATCGCTGAATTACAAATTATAACATAATATAAATATGTATATATAAATATAAATAAATAAATAAACAAATATATATATATATATATATATATATATATAAATACATAATAATATAGGTAGTAAAAGAATATTCTCTTCCTTTATTCTTACCTTATAATTCATTTATGACTTCTAAATACAATTTTATAAAATATTTTGTATTTGAGTCTGGAATCTTGTAAATATAATTATTATGTTATTATATAGTACATTTCATTTCAGACATAAATTTAATTTTGTTTTCTTCTGGGGGGGTCGAGCCCCGGGACCCCCCCCCCCCCCCCCCCCCCGTAAATACGCCACTGGTTGTAGGTATAAAGTATCCATATAATTTAGATTGCTGATTAGATATAAGCAGTCAAGTCAAGCTATTATTGTCTTCTTGTGCATGTCTCAGAAAGAAATTAAGAAATTTCCACCATTATCTACCTCCCTGGTTGTCTAATTATTATATAATATGTAAATATTTAGATATATAATATGTGTATATTTTTTAGTGAGATAATGATTATATGTATATTATTGTATAAATATATATTATATAAATTAGGGATAAAGGACTTCAAATTTAACTGTAATTTATCTGTTCTGATTCAATTGTATAAACATAAGTATCTAATTCCGCAAATAGATCATGAACATAGCACTAGATATAAGAAAAATATTAATGTAAATGTACAAACTGTTAAAAAAGTATTTAGTTATAGTGTTTTACACATCGGTCTAAGGATATGACACTCATTAAATATTAATATTGATCGCTTTAAAAATTTTGAGTTGTTTAAAATATATGTGAAACATTTAGATCTATCTAATTTTTAAATAATTTTTCTTTTGTGAACAAACTATTATTAGTATTTTAATATGTAATTTGTATTGATATTTTTGTTTTTAAAATTTTTCTCATTATATCATATACCTACTTTTTAAATTGTAAATTTTGTAAATGATGTTTACCTATTTTTAAAATTTTAAATTGATAACCGTTCTCTTATGTATTAAAAATTGATAATAATAATAGCTCCCTCAGCACAAGCTCAGCTTTTAGAGGGTGCTGCAGTATTTAAGATACTAGGAATTCAAATATGTCTTGTATATTATGTTGCAAATATATTATTATTATTATTATTATTATTAAAAGTATTGCATATTATTTTTTAATTATTTGTAATATAATAATAGAAACTGAAAAGTGACGTTTAATCTATAAAACAAATTAAATAACAGAATATTCTGTCATGGATAATTTAGTCATTTAGATAGATATTGTCAATTTGAAATTGGAATATTACACTAAAATTTATAAAATATTCGAATATTAAAAGTGGCCCTATAATAGTAGCGCCCCGGGCAACCAACCGGTTCATATCTTGGGCCGGCACTGTTTATATATATATACAAACGGCATAACTCCAAAACACCAAATTTTACAGTAGAAGAGGAAAACGTTTAATTAATTTCCAATTAACTAATTTTGACCAAACTAATATTTGTTAGTATTACTTCATTAGTAGTTGATATTTTAGAAGTAATATAATTAAATGTATGTGATAAATAACATTTTTTATGGACTTACGTCTGTTTCTTCTATAATAGTTACATGTTGTAAACTGATAATATGGAGATACGCCGGTTTCTACAGAAATTATATTATTTGTTTACGGAGTTACGACTAATGCGTATCAATTAACACCGGTTTCATGGAAGAAAACACACTTAAATATTATGATTATGATACCGACCTCGCGCATTTTTTTTTCCATTGGATGACATGAAAAAATGAAATTTGAATTAACGCCGTTTGCTAAATAGGCTGACGATATATATTATACGCACGTAACAAAACAACGCGGTCTCAGCCCGATTGAAACCCTGGTTTGACATTGATTGAAATACTTTTATGGTTAAAAAAAAAAAAAACGACGGAAATTCGTGTGGCGTGCGCTTGTGTGTGTGTGTGTGTGTGTGTGTGTGTGTGTGTGTGTGTGTGTGTGTGTGTGTGTGTGTGTGTGTGTGTGTGTGTGTGTGTGTGTTGTAACCGCGTTAGTCTGATGGAGGAAAACGAATAGCTGTGTGGTGGCCCATCTCCAGGGTTTGCCCCCCTTGGGTTTCGCTGGTGGCGGCGGCGGAGGAGGAGCAGTGCGTAATAATTAAACGCTTGGCAGGGCGCGCCGCGTTGAATATCAATCGACCACCAGTCGATCGTAAATCCAGCGAACTGGCGGAAACCACGAGAATTTTTTCACCGCGGCGGGCGAGGGCAGAGCTTTTGTTTCGGCGTTCTTCCCGTCGCTCTCGACCTTCTGCCCGAACCAGCGTGCCTACACTCTCCGCGAACACAATCATCTCTAACCCCTGCCCGATCACGCCCCTCTTTCGCGTCCCCCCCCCTGTCCGACGATCGCTCCCTTCCACCCTCCCACGACCCAGTATTTTCACCGACTCCGGGCGCATACGAGTGCACACAATTATACACGTATTTATATACAGTGTGTTTCACTCAAATGGTAACACGAAATATCTCTGTTCAGCGACCTCGGATTGAATCGGGGTTATTTCGAGGAGTTAGGGAATACACATTTTGTGATCATTTTCGAATTTTTAATAATGTTATTTAGCGCATGTGCAATAAAACTTACATTTTTTAAAATAGCAACACCTATTTTCAACACCAGGTTCAGATAGAACTATTTTTTTTGAGCAACTTTGACAATCAAACTTTTTTCCTAACTCAAAAATTGACTGAATTACAGCAATCCTAAGTTATTAATTTAAGTCATTAAAAAACTGTAATTTATGCTGACCCACCAATATTAATCTTCAGCATTTAAAACAAAAAATCACCGAAGCATGCTCAAAACTGACCAAGGAACAAATAACGGCAACTCAAGACGAAGTTAAGCGCCGCTTACAATCATGTTTACTTAACAACGGGGAAAACGTCGAACAATTTATTAGATGATTTGCATTATTTGTAATAATATGTTAAAAAAAATTTTAGTTAAATTTAAACTTAATTATAATAATAAAATGTTTAACTTTATTTAAATTACCTCTAAACGCGTGCATTTCATTTATCTTGCTTCCAATTAAAAATAATAATAAAATGATGAAATACAGAGCATTGAAAAATTTAACAAAAATGTTTTTTGTTTAAACTTAGGATTGCTGTATTTCAGTCAATTTTTGAGTTAGGAAAAAAGTTTGTTTATCAAAGTTGCTTAAAAAAATAGTTATATCGAAACCGGGTGTTGAAAATAGGTGTTGCTGTTTAAAAAAAATGTAAGTTTTATCGCGCATGCGCAAAATAACATAATTAAAAATTCGAAAATGATCACAAAACGTTTATTTTAGTATTCCCTAACTCCTCGAAAAAACCCCCGATTCAATCCGAGGTCGCTGAACAGAGATATTTCGTGTTACCATTTGAGTGAAACACCCTGTATATGTATAGGTATTTGTATAGTTCTTTGGGAGGCAGTTATACACGCACACACACACGTATCTTCGGAGTAAATTTACAGCCGTTATAAACACTTGCCGCCCGCCCGCCCGGCGAAACAAACGATCTCGTCGATCGTCGTCCCGCCACCGCCATCCAGCGCCCGCGAGTTATTATCATTGCTTCCGAGACCGACTCTCGCCCGCCCTCGTTCGCTCGCAAGGCCGTAAGTCCTGTTGCGTTTCACCGGTCCGAAACGATATCGGTTCTCGTACGTTGTGCCCCGTGCACACATGTTCGCGTGTGCCCACACACTCACGCGTACGTGAATACAACATTATACCGTATATGTAATATACATCTATACGTACGCTTCGGTCCCGTATTGGTTTTCGGCTTGAGAACCGGACGGAAATAACGATTATTACAATTCACCGTGGACTAACAAGTGATGTGTGCACGAATACGCTCGTATATACGTTGGCCGGGTAAGAAACGAACGGTGTTTTTTTTTTTTTAATTTTTTTTTTTTCCCCCTACGACATAAAATATACGATTCGTCGAGATCTCTTGGACATTTGTAGCGATTGCGAGTCATGCGTGAGCGTAGGCGCCCGTGGAATTTCTCCCAGGAGGGGGCAAAATTCAATACGTTACTAGAAAAAACGTGATATTTACTGTAAAACATGTATGGTAGGTAATTCAAATTGCAATGCATTTGTTTTTAAAATGCTTGATCCAATGCAAGGTATACTATACGAGATATAAACGTGTTTTCAACTGTTTCAAGTAAACAAATTGCTATCGGGATATTGTTTTGGGATATTTTCATGCATTTTTGGTGATTACTAATGCGTCCACTAATCCACTAATGGCCACTAATGCGACAAAAACAATACTTATTATCCTGTTCACAAATGGATGACTAGAAAAAAGTTTTAATAACATAACTAAATCGACTAAGGTAAAAAATAATGATAAAACACATTATTTTTTTTTGTATTTTCATGTAATGAATTCCGATTTGAAATATTGCTTTATGTTAATGGCTTATGTTTGGTCTTTCAAATTCCAAGGGGGCAAATGCCCCCTCTTGCCCCCCTCTTCGGGCGCCTACGTGCGTGAGATTTACATTCTGAGTCTTTTGAAACGTCTTTGTACGTCAAATCCAATACCATTCATGTTCGCGTCCATAATATGTTATTTTATTATTATCATCAGATCAAAAGTATTTTCATGAAAAAGTTAATTTTTCCTCTATTTTCACCTAAATATTTCGTGTAAAGTTCTTTGTTCTGCTGAATGACAAGTATAACCAATGACGTTATGAATATTACGAAAAAATATTTATTTTTTTTTTATTGCGAGTTATGGTGAATAATTATTGTTGTCATCAACTGATTGTTTAAGATAAATAAAATGTATTTTGTATGGACGAATAAAAGTAGTCCTTTCTCAAAAAAAAAAAAAAAAAAAATGTACTGCTACTAATTTGTAACTTTAAACTTGAAACACCTTATTTCTCCTTAAATGACTATGAAGGTTTAGCCATTTTTAAAAGAGATATTTTCCGTCCAAATATTGAGTTTCAAAGAGTGGTCGGCATTCAAAAAGGCTAAAATAGAAATAAAAAATCGGTTATTTTCGATTTCAAACTGCACCCTGGATAACATCAATTTTAATACATCGTTTCAGTGAACGTTTTACGCAAAACTAAAGCACAGCTGTCGTAGGACGATTTGATTTGCAGAAAAATGCCAAACGAAACATGAGCCACTACCGTAATAACGTATAAAAAAAATTACACAACATACAAATACTCTAAACAATCGACACAAGTGTCTGCGATATTATTCTTACAAGGACACTCGTAAAGTACGTAACGATCAATAACGATAAAAAGATTTTCGTTAAGATTTTAAACAATTAATTTTTCCCGGAAAAACCAGTGGGTTTTCTTCGACGAAAAAAAAAATAATAACAATAACAGACTCCGTTTAACCGTTTTCGGGACGTGTACAGAGTGTATTTTTATTTGTTTTTTACGATTTAACGAAGCGGTTTTATGGACGATTTTATGAAACATAAATCCTAACAGACGCGGGTCGGATAAAAAGTTGGCCGTTCGGCATAAAAACGAATGTCGGAAACTTAGTGTTTGCGGCCGAAATCTGAAACAACGAAATATATTATACGGCCGCCGTTTATACGCGTAATCAAACATTTTGAAATACCGCGAGCGCATGATAAATAAATCAACGAGATAAAATCAAAGCGAAACACTGTGTGTGTGTGTGTGTGTGTGTGTGTGTGTGTGTGTGTGTGTGTGTGTGTGTGCGTGTGTGCGTGTGTATGTGTGTGCAATTGCACGCACGTCTGAATTCGCGAACACTGCAGTCGTACGTGGTCCAAGGAGCTCCGAATTCAATAGACTATGTGTACACAATAAATTATTTAGATCGAGGCCAGTGTTTTTGCTGTCGTATATAGGTAAATATATATATATATACTTATATCGGTGTCGTATAATTCGTATAATATATCATAGACGTTGTGAACTAAAATCATACTCAGATACTATATACACGTTATTGGCTTAAAAAAAAAAAAATAAGAAGTGAAGCGAGGAAACTTATTTCAAACCAAAAAAAAAAAACAAAGACTGATAACTTCATAATTTAAGCTTTGATCTTGTTTTCAACATCATGGATGTATGTATAACATTATTGTATGTATATGTATATTTCTAATTATAATTAAATCAAAATTTTCAAAATTTCATTATTATAAAATTGCACCTACGTATTTCTAACGATAATTTAATAAAAAAAATTCATTATTATAAAAAGTCTCGATTAACCGTGGTTTTCATTTATCCGGGTGACCCCCTCCCCACCATTACTCCGGATAATCGAGGTTCCACTGTATATGAAAAAAAAAGATCATCATTATCAACATTTTAGTTGAATGTTTAACGGATTTCCATTTAAAAAAATAAATAAATAAATACAAATAAAAATGAAAAACTTCAAAATGAAAAATTTTAAAAAATGCGGTTTTTCATAAAAATATCGTTCTGTGTATTCGTGGTTTGAATCGTGCGTGAAAATAAAAATTTATCGATGCGGTATTGAGGGTCGGTTTGCATATTTTTGCTAAGTCCTATACCGAGACGCCCTACTGTAAACTTAAACTTTCAACTGACTAATATTCGAGTAAAAAGTACTCACAACACTCTTATTGTTTGAAGTTTTACATACGTTTGAAAATATCGTGCCGATACCGGGTCCAGGGGTCTATTCTTAAAATCATTCGGCTTGGATCCGTATACGAACAACCCACACGGGCACGATAGATTTCCGTGTACGGACGAAAAATAGTATTCTTGAAATAAAACTATTCGTATACGAAAAACTTTCCACATACACGGAAATTTGCCCGAATGGTTTATTATATCGTATGAATTAGGTTGGTAACACTACTAAAATATACAATCTCATTGTTTATTTTAACGCAACAAACAAAAACGCGGGCAACAACAGATTTTTTATTATTTAAAATAAAGTTGTTGTATTGTAATAATTTTCCATCATAATTAATAAATAACTATTAAGTATATTAAATATTAACTTATTTTAGAGCGATATGACAACAAGAAAAAAAAAAAACTAAAAGTCAGTCAGTGACCTGTGAACAAAAAAAAGTATTTATATGCTTGTATCCTATTTAACTTATCATTGATTGAGTCTTAGTATATATTTTATTTTTAACTCTACACTCCACAACTCTCTGTGTAGAGTTTTTAATTAATCTCTGTGTAGTGATTTTAATTAATGATGGTATATATTTTATGGCAAGTCTTTTATTACCTATGTACTTTCCCTCGGTAATTTTTGGTTTAGCAACAATATTTTTAACTATGATACAATTAATTATCCGATTTAACTTGTGTTAATATATTAAATATCTGTCTCAATGTTTAATGTTGAAACTTTAAACTTTATAAACATTACAAGTAGGTATCATAGGCGCAGTTTCAGTTTTTAACTTGGAGGGGCTTAACATATTTAAATGAAACAGACCCCTGGGTGGTTCAGCCCCCCCCCCCCAATTCAAGTACTGATATGGCGATATCATTTTTTTCTCACACACTTTTCTACATTTAATATATTATAAATTATAATGCATTTATTAATAAAATTAAAAATATTTGTATGAAAATAATAACATTTAGGTAAATAAATGTAATATATATTTATTTATTAAGTATATTATTATAATTGGAACCTTCGGTTAGAAATTGCAAATTTATCTAATATTTTTTCGTGGGACAATTCATTTGATAAATCTCGTTCTATATAAATTAATGACAAATTTGTAAATCTATCGTGATTCATAGATGTTCGAAGCCAATTTTTAATCTTTCTCATTGCTGAGAATGATCTTTCACATGTCGCAGAGCTAATTGGAATTGTTAAAGATAATGATAACAGTTTATATAAATTACGATAAAGCTCTGCATCCATGATTAATTTGATATCTTCCAAAGTGAAACTGGGGTTTCTGAGAGACACAGTTTTTCACCACAAGCATTTCTGATTGAAGGTTATTTACATCCACATTTAATAAGTCCTAAAAATTAAATCATAAAAATTGATCAACATATTGATATTTAAAAACATTAATACAATATAAAAATTGTACTTTGTACTGTTCAATAAAACATTGACTCTCATAATAATTCATTTTATGAAAGTAATCAATAGATGTTGCCAATTCCAAGCTATTAGATGAAAACCTCTTATTAAAATGTATTATTAAAGTGTCTATAATTTGATAATAATGAGTCCTCCAATAACTTTCTGTATATTGATTAAACTCATTTTGATTTTGTTGCTCAGAACTTGTAGTTGCAAAAACATGAAAATTTTCTAAATTACTTGTTGATTGGCGTTGACGTTTACTTGTTTTACTATTGGGACCTTTAATAAATAATATAGATTAACCATTAGAATATTAGATATTTCCAGCTAGATAACTAGGCATTTATAACATAATACAGTAACAATAATTAACTTATAAAAACTAAACTACTCAAAAAACATAAAATAGCAAATGTTTAATGATAAAACAAGACACCTAATATTTTTCCTGATCTTAATTAGTGACAACTGTTTTAAAAATCATTAATGAAATGCACCTATGACCTATACATGTTGATGTTTATATTTATAAAATAAGTTTAAGACAAACTTAAATTTTATTACCTGGGAAATCAGGTATATCATTGATTTTGGTAAAATTGATTATCTTTTCCCATATATTATGAAATTCAACTTATGTGCGTAAGGACTCAAAGGTTTTAATGACTCCTTCAATTAAAGTAACAGCGCTTCCTAATGTAGCATCTTTTTTTTGTAGCTAAGTAGACAATATATTTATAATTTGTAATACTTCTTCCAAAATAATGAGATTAACAATAAATTATGGTTTAGTAATAATAGTCATAATGCCTATAAAATAATAAATTATGGTTTTATTATCTATATTTTATATTTTACAATAGTTATAACTCAAGTAGAATCAAAATTATTATTCTTACCCATTGCTTGTACAACATCTTTATTTGTGGAAGAATTGATTTCATCATTTAACAATGTAACTATAGCTTTAAAGTTTAATTTTACAGCAACACAGTTTCTTACACGACAATTCCAACGTGTATCACTTAAACGAGTTAGAGAAGTTTTTTTGATACCTAATTTAACTTGAATCTTGGTGAATTTTGCATCATTAGTAGGGTGTGAAAAATAAACATACAATGTCTCAAGACAATTAAATACTATTCTAGTATCCTAAAAAAAAAATATTATAAGTTATTAATTAATAAACTAATGAGTATACATTTGTATTATTATTATTATATTCCTCATACCTTTACCAATTTGCAGATATCTAGAACAATTAGATTTATTCGATGTGCCATGCAATGAGTGTATACAGCATACAGGTATTTTGATTTGATTTTATGTTGTACTCCGTTGAATTTACCCGACATAACATTAGCACCGTCATATGCTTGAGCTACAATAGGTACATTTATTTTATTTATTTCAAAAAAACTGACCATAGCAGTAGCCAAAGCATCTGCGTTTTGATTCTCGGACACATCAATAAAACCTAAAAATCGTTCATTAACTTTTATATTCTTGGTATAACGTACACAAATTGACATCTGCTCTTGTCTGAAACATCTAAAAAGATAAAACAATCCCAAATATAAAACCTATTTGATATTACCTATATTATTTCTAACCAGTATGGCAGTATAGTTCACAGTATTTGTATTTCATTTTGATATTACCTTGCGTCATCACACATGACACTAAAAAATCCACTTTCCATCAGTTCATTGACAATTGTGTTTTTTATCATTTGAGCAGAGATGTTTATAAGGTCATATTGGATAGACGGTTATAGGTCATTTTGGATAGACCAACTAGTATAATTGGTTTTTTCGTTGAATATGGTAGAAAATTCTTCATTACATTTAGACAGTAAAACACAAGCTTCCTTAAAATTACCTTAAAACATAATTTTAAAACCATAATATTGAAGACTGAATCTAAATTGTAATACCTTGGTTGATTGATGTTTTTTCTTCGATATGCGCACGGAATGCTAGTCCTTGACGATCCAAATACAAAACTACGTTAATCAGATTTTTTATGTAAGCTCTATTTTTTAATACTTTTTCACAATATGCCCTTGCCATCTGAGTATGTACAGAACCTGATTTTATGTTTTGAGTATATGAGGCCCATTTTTCTGAATTAATCAAATGTTGTTCAGTTGTAGCATGAATTTCTAATTTTGACTTTGAATTAAATTTGGAAGTCTTAGAAATAGATCCACTTATCTAATTAAAAATATTAATACATAATTTAACATTTTATGTAAATAAAAGAAAAAAATCAACAAGCTTAAGTCTATTTGGAATAATTAAAAAAAAAATAAAACTTACCTTTTTCCAATTTCTAAACCCTTTGGTAACAAAAGTATCTTCTGACCTCCCAGTTCCAAAAACTCTACACGGATAGCAAAATACAGCATCCCTTTGAATACTGTATTCAAGCCAAGAAAACCATCAAACAATGTAGATGAAAATCCTCTGTTTTGTTTGCCAAAAACAGTTTTTGGATAGGTATGTCTAAAATGAATAATTAAGCAATGAATTATAACTAGGTTATTACTGAATACTATGTTAATATAAGTTATGATTCATACATTAGTAATTTCTTATGACTTATATGTAATAACTATAATAACATTAAAACTAGTGACTAGTAACTACCTTTATTTTTCTTAAAAATAAAACATGACTTTCTGTATGACAACGTAATGTTTATAAATTAATTTATGAAAGCATACCTGTAACTTTGGGCGAATCGGGCCTGTATTTATATCCCCAATATCAATACTCTCAGAAGGCAACTTTTGTACATCCGGTAAAACAGGTGGATCATCAGGGTCAACTTCAGCAACAGAATTATTTTCAAGTGCTTTCTGAGGTTCATTATTTTCACACAAGGATTCATTTTTTACACTTTTAAAATTGAAAATACTAAACAATTTATTTTTATCCATTTTAATTTTTAGCTAGTTTTTAGTAGTAGAAGCAGTACACCACGTATATTACAAAAACGAAATAAAATTATTGTGAATGATAACTTTTGTTGACTATTGAACATTTTAACTAATAAACCGATGACTGATGAGCAATAATGCTATGAGACATGAGTACTTATCGTCTTATCATTTAATCTTAGAAATTAGGATTTAATAACTTGAATTATTGGAAAACAAAAAACATATTCTAAAAATAGACTACGTACTATCAGTTTATTGACTATTGAATACGGGTCGCCAGAAGGGCGGGGCATACGGTATGTATACAACATAGTGAAATAGGAATGATAAACAAGCAGATCCCGCGCAGCGTACCACGTCAAATAAGACGGTCATCGGGTCATTTTATTGTTTTCGTAAATCGCAATACGGCGGGTAAATAAAGTCTAACATCATGTTGCTGCACGGGCTTGTTTCATGTTTCCAAATTTTTTTTCAAACTACGTTTACTGTATTATGTAGATTAGATAATTAATGAAGGATTAAATACTTCAATTTAATTATACATTTTTGGAGGGGCTAATTTTAATATTGGAGGGTTTAAGCCCCTCCAATTCCCCCCCAAATTGCGCCTATGGTAGGTATGTACAATATTATTCGGATAAAAAATGTATTATTTATTAACATCAGGTAAATGCGCCGCGCGACAAAGACGTTTCCATTGGAAACGCGACGAAAAATTGATCTTGTGATCACGTTGTCCGCGTGCCCCAGACGCCACGTACGTATGTGTTTTTGATCTCATAATGTTATAAGGTGTGTGAATAAGTCTTTCCCGTTTTTTGTAAGAGATGGCGCCACCAATACTGTGCGAGTATTTAATGGTTACATATGTCATAATCAAAGCTTATTCATCTGTCAACAATTCCACACTATCACATTAGTTGAAATTTTTTCGCATCATACATTTTTGAAATCGTGAAAATGTCGAAATTTGAGCCGAGTCGACGTCATTTGCGGGAAGTTTCACTTTATTGGTTCAATTTGAAGAAATCTGCTGCCGAGGCGCATCGGTTGCTTCAGGAAGCTTATGGAGAAGGTTATGTCGATGATTCAAGTGTTCGCGGATGGTTTCGACGCTTCAAAAGTGGCGATTTCGACGTGGAAGACAAGGAGCGTTCCGGGCGGCCGCAAATCTTTGAAGATCAAGAATTGGCGACTTTGCTTGATGAAGATTCGTGTCAAACGCAAGAAAAACTTGCTGAAGCATTGGGAGTTGACCGAACAACCATTTCCAAGCGTTTGAAAGCCATGGGAATGATCCAAAAGCAAGGAAATTGGGTGCCGTACGAACTGAAGCTGAGAGACGTCTAACGGCGTTTTTGACAATGCTCGCCCACATGTTGCACAGCCGGTGAAAACATACTTAGAAACGCTCAAATGGGAAGTCCTACCCCACCCGCCGTATAGTCCAGACATTGCTCCGTCTGATTACCATCTCTTCAGATCGATGACACATGGCCTGGCTGACCAGCACTTCCATTCCTACGAGGAAGCCAAAAAATGGGTGGATGACTGGATAGAGGCCAAACCGGTCGAATTTTTTCGCAACGGGATTCGTATGTTGCCAGAAAGATGGGGAAAAGTTGTAGCTAGCGATGGCCAATACTTTCAATAATTCATTTGTAACCATTTTTTCACAATAAAGGCTCAAAATTTGAAAAAAAACGGGAAAGACTTATTCACACACCTAATATTTATTATTCCAGTTGCACAATATTGTTTCGGTCTCTCTTTGTGAGTTATGACTGTTTTATTGTTCCGCACGATAACCGTGTACAATGAAGAAATTATTATCTCTCGCGACTTCTCTCGAACCCTCGAAAACTTTTGGCTCGAGTACGGGAACGTGTCAAACGCCGAATCACACGTGACGGTACTCGGAGCGTTTTGAATTCCGACGCAGAAAGAGTTATCCGTTTTCGTACGAAACAACTTTCAGCACTCGAGCGCCAACGAGTTCGGCCGAAACGTCGGGACGAAATGAAATAATAATTAATCAGAGTCCCTTTAATTAAAACATTTCGGACAGTCGTTCAAAGTTTGATTTCCGGTTTCGTGATCACGACTATTTCAACCCGACTCTTTTCGGCCGATTGCCTCACGGGCGACCCCCCCTACCCTACTATATGGTATTTAGGGGCTGAGTCGCGTGCCGTGTATATTATACGGCAATAAACGTTCATATTTGCATAATATATCCGACGAAAGCGTTTCACGTGAAGTGCTTTTGTAGAAATCGCTTTCCGAGTCGGCCCTCTTGACACACTTGGACGAGTTTTTTCAACCGAAAGTAGGAAACTTTTTGTAATGTGACAACTAATTACGAACGTTTCAAACATTTCCTGGCGAGGCGGACGTTTTTGTATTGTGAACTTTATCTACTTTATCCCGTGATCGGCTACTTAAAGCAAATTAAAAAAATCACGCCACCGAAAAGAGTTTATGTAAATTTAACAAATGAAAAAATCAAAGTCATCATGACTCATCAAATACTTTTAAGCGAAAACTGTGAAAAGATTCAGCGTATTTTATCATCAACATTTTTTCACTCTATTTAAAAAAAATATTATTTTCAATTAATATTATAATTTACGTACAAGTTTTTAGTTTTGAATTGATTTAAAAACCATTGATTAGTGTAGACGTATTCGATTCGTATGATCAACACCAATAATTGTTGTATACTTATAATGCGGTATACGTTTTTTTAAATTTTTTCACAGTTTAACTACAAGTAAACATCATTACGTGTTGAGACAGTGGCCACTAAAAACACCATGCGCTTTAACGATTTCTACATACGATTCACACAAATACATTATCGTGTTAAATATTTTCATCGATTTATATGATATTCGTGATTCACCGCTAGTACATAATCGCCAGATCGATGCATGCATTTCGACTGCGAAATTTGCGAGCGAAACGTTTCGCGAAAAAGCGGACAAACCGTGGGCGTCATGCGTGAGAACACTATTAATTTCGTCCAAAAGTTCCACATACACACACACACACACACACACACACACACACACACACACACACAATCCGAGAGAGTTCCGTTCAATAACTTCGCGCGAAATTAAAGCCATTGAACGGTCGTCTATTATTTCGGAACATTTGATTTATCTCGAGAGGAGTTGATAAATAATAAAATATCTGGTTAATGCGTGCGTGTATGTGTGTGTATGCGTGTGTGCGTGTGTTACCTACTTTCGGGTGGTGAACGAAATCTTAAAAATTGTTTTCAAACACTCGCGTGGCGTGCACGAAATTCACGCGGTCGGATTCACCGCCGCGCTGGCAACGCGCGTGCCCCGCGTCCGAACGGGAAACGGCAAACAAAAAGTTAAATTAAAAACACGATTTTTTTTCTCTCTCCTCCACGACATTTCCATTTCCCATTGTTTCTCGTAATCTATTTCTCGCGATAAGGTTTAGGTGTCATTTAGACCACTGCGATTATGTATTGTCGTCAAATCAAGACGTGACCGTCTGGACGGAGTTCGGTTCTTCGTTTTTTTTTTTTTTTTTTTGTTACGTTTTTTTTTTTTTCAGGACGTTTAGCGTTCGCCAGGACCATAGTTGTGGGTAAGCGATTTCACGCGGCGGACGACAAGAACGAAACGAACCGTAGTCGGCCGATATCGGTGTAGTGCGGTGGCGAGACTTGCAGAGAACATCGCTGTAGATGTATTGGAGACGCTACCGTATGAAAAAGTCGAACAGTTTCATAATTATCTAGGTATAATTTAAAAAATGATTGGTCCCGTGAGTTAGGGACGAGAATAACAAAAGCGGGAGAGTGCGTTTTTTGCCTTTTTAAAGTTTTTCAAGTCTAAATTATTTTCAAAACGAACAAAAATAAGACTTTATACATCAATCATGAGACAGATACTAACATAATATTATGGTTGCAAAGTATGGACTACCACGAGTGTAACAGAACAACGATTAAAGAATTTCGAAAATAAAATATGGAGAGAGATATGGAGTCAGATCAAGACGCGACCGTCTGGACGGCGTTAGGTTCTTCGTTTTTTTTTTTTCAGGACGTTTAACGTTCGCCAGGACCATAGCTGCTGTCGGTAGGCGATTTCACGCGGTGGACGACGAAAACGAACCGTAGTCGGCCGATGCCGGTGTAGTGCGGTGGTGAGACGTGCAGAGAACGTACTCGCACTCATCGGGACCAGCACTCGATTCGATTCCCGACTCTTGCGCGCAGGCACTTTAGCGCGTAATAACGAATAATGTAATATAGTCGGAAAAAAAAAAAAAGAAAAACAAAACTAAAGGGAAAAAAACCAGCCGTCGAAGAAAACCACCAGACCGTTTCGCAGTCGCGCGAACAATAATAATGAGCGGTTTCTTCGTCACGTCGTCGCGAGTAAATTCGCGAACAAAAACGACGTGCCGTACCCCGTGTCGTACCACACCCTGTGCGTAACACCGTATTGTGTAGCCGCGTGAGGGTAATAATATGCGAGACGAGTCACGGGCGTCGGGCGAATTATTAAACGGCGGCGTTCTTTTCGTCCGGACGCGTATCGCACTATATCATTACACTCGACGCAAACGGCTCCGTCCAAATGCTCACGAACCGACGACGTCCGATATATCTGACGAGCAAAGTTCTGACTCTCTCTGGCACTAAGAATATATAATATTTAAAATATAATTTCTATTGTATTGTCGTGTACGACCAGTTTATATTAATGATTTGTCCTTATTGTAATTTTTCACCATATTCATGGAGCGACGTATTCGTATTGACTGTGTGTACGACATTAAATTACTATTGGACAACGTAAGCGTTCGATAGTAGATGTTAAACTCTGCTCATCACGAGCTCACCGCGATAAACCCATATATGAGGCGTATAGTTTCAAAAACGGGGCTTGAAATCAAAATAAAATTTTTCGATTGTAATTTTGATTTCAATTATCGTTATTAGTTTTTTGATTTTTATTTTACTTTTGATTATCGATATTAAGTTTTTTTTGATTTTAATTTATTTGTAATACCTATAGCGATTTTATAGAGTTTCGATTTCAACTTTAAAAAGTATTTTACTTTTTTCGATTTCAATTTCAATTTTATATATATATTTTTTTTATTTAGATAATGCTATAATATTTTTAATTTTGATTTGTTCTATAAGTATCATTTTATATTGTTATTACATTTCAACGTTTAAAATGTTGAAAAATTATGATAGGAAAGTCATAGTATTATTACGAAATTACCACCATAGATAACTCAGTATTCCGTTAAATTGTAAGGTTTGAAACTCGAAACATCCTTTTATAAGAATAACGAATCACGAATTTAAAATAAAATTACAGACTCCAATAACTCTGTATATAACCGACTGACCGACCGATCAACGCGCGTACGCTCAAAACATGCGTACAACACATTCATTTGGAATGTACTAATTACTATGCATAGGCATAGTATAAGAAAGGATTTTCTGAAATTCGCATTTGAAAGGGTCGAAACAGCATTAAATGTTTAACGGTATTATAACCCGACGGATGTTTTAGCATATCATTATAATTATTATTATTATCATTATTATTATTACTATTAGTACGGACATAGAGGTAGTTCCACGGTCACCCGACCAAGGACTGGCTATAAAATAAATAGATTCGACACATAGATATTGTACGGATATTTGCTCGAGTATCTATGGCAAATAATTATTGCACCGGTATTACCGTACCAGTATTCTATGGCCGAACGAAAGAATATTTTTCTAAATCTTTTATACTACAGGATAATAAAACTGTGTACTTGGTACATATTTTAATTACATAATATTACAGGTTTTAAGACGTTGAAATAGCTGAATTTGTAATTTGAATCGTTGAAATATTCCGCCATGGTAAATGACGAAACAAACATAATTTCACATAATTCTAATTTAAATTAGAAAAAAAAATAACTATTGATAAAATTAAATCTTAAAATATCGATTTTAGAGAATAAATATCAATGAAAAATATTTATTTTATTTTGTTTTTACTGACGGAAATTAATATTGATATAGAATTCAGATTATGTTTGATTTTGTCTTTTTCTAAATATTTATGGTGTATGAACACATTTTAACACGTACCTGCATACATTAGACCAGTTTAAACCGTTGTAAAATGTTTGAACGACTAACGCCTATAGTACTTTGACTTGACATAATTATCAGTTTTACTCGTCGATTGTTATTGTTTGTATACTTTAAACCGACATCGATGATTAATTCAGCTAGTTATGTTACCATATCTGTTAAGTACTCGAATCTATCCCTGTGAATACGGATTGAATTTTATCGGTTTCCATTTCCATATTTTTTTTTCGTAGTGAGTTTAAAACGAACTGAACATAACATGTTTGTACTCGAAATTTTCGAACTTCTGGGGATACAGCAAGTCACCCGGAGCGTCCGAGATGATCATAATAGAACATTTGGAAATTAATAGATTTTTGAGCATTTTAATCGCTGTAATACAATTTTTGAAACACGCGCGCGACGGCGTACTATCTACTCACATGCAATATTATTTTACGTACACACACACACACACACACACACGGGTATTTACGAGGGCCTAGCTGGAAAACATCATGACCGTTTCGGTGGAAATGTATGTATGTGTAAATATATAAATGTATATTAATGTTAGAACGGCGTGCCAAGTGTCACTAACGGAGGGGTGGTTTCTTATCATGCGATCCGCCTGCTTTGTATCACTCTATTTTCACGTGACACACGTTTATTGTGTTGTTTTCGTATAAATATACGTTTACATAATATATAATATTATATCTTCTTCTATTTTGGTTTCGGCCGGATTAAGACCATACCTCTGAATAAACATACTGCCACCTATCTCTATCTTCTGCTATATCCCACCAACGCCTATTCGGATCCACTTTTTCTGTATTTTTTTCAACCCAATCCTCCCATCTTAAACGTGGGCTTCAAGAGGTCACCTCTCTACTGGGTTTTCCTCTATTAATTTTTTTTATCAGAGACCCGTGCTTTCTCCAGGCATGTCATGCCCAAATCAGTCTCCTTTTTCAAATTTCTTTTATTATATTTTATATTTTACATGTATATATATATATAATATGTTGTTTTTCGTTATGAATTAAAGTAGTCGGATAATTTATATATCGTAACGAATCGAATTTTTGAGATGACAACAATTAACGTTCGATATAACCGCGTGTATTCAGCGAAGTATTTAGGAATTTTCCGCCTGTAGACACTTTCCGATACGTCGCCTCTCCCTCCCCTCCACCTCTCCTAACATTTTTCACAAAACACGTTCGAATATACAGTTTAAGAATTCGAACCCGGGCCGCGTTGAACTCGCGCGTTTTTTTGCTACCCACATGCGTATTCTGGTTCGTGCCGTATATATCGTAACTCTAAATCATAAAACTTATGGTTTATAAACGAATTTCGGAACTCGCGTCGTATGCTATCTACATAAAAAGTGTATCTACCAAAATTGTGTGTTGGCGTTGTATGTTATCTACAATTTTCCACCCCGCAATTTGTAAATTGTTGGTGTCGTCTGGGCATTTAGACATTGGCATCCTTTCTTCTGACAACGTAAACACTTTTCTTTAATATCTTTACCATCTGCATCACGTTTGCGAGTGTTTTTCATATAGTCCTTAAGGGCCCCTCCACATGCTTCATTATTTGAATTAACTTTTTGGCATACTTTAGCAGTGGGTAAAACACCACGTTGTTTTAAAAAATTGGTGCAAGATTCATCATTGTAAATAACATGTCTATAAAAGTCAATAAAATGTTCCATTTTGATTTAACAAAAAATAATTACATAAATAATTTAATAAAATAATTTAATTTGAAAATAATTTAAGCACACACCACTTTTACGAAAGTCATATGTCTACTAGCTATGATATGTGTAAAGTGTAGACTGTACTACTGTAGAGTGTATTATTGATATTTATAATTATACGGTTATATACCTGCAATATTAGTCTCCGTACAAAGTAGATATCAACCAAAAGGTAGATAACATATAACGCGATCAAAGTTCAGGTAGATAGCATACAACGCGAGTTCCCGAATTTCTCTAGTCGAAAAATAATTCAAATTCGATGTTGTATGAAAAATACTTTTTGTAATTCTGTAAAAAACAAAAAAAAATGTTGAAATTTGCCGCCCTCCAAATGTCGATGCTCTAGGCCCGGGCCCGTGTTTAAATACGCCTCTGCGTGTATTTATACATTTCACTAGGCGACGATCGTGCGTGATAACCGCGGGGACGGCGTGTGATTAATTTCGTTTTTTGAACTGCGTGAAAAATCGATTTTCGACTCAAATCGAAATGATAAATAAATAGAATACATAAAATATCGTTAGAGAAAGAACGCGTGAAACAAAAAAAAAAAAAAATAATAATAATTGAATAAATAAATAAAACTATATACATCGTCCTTTGCGAAATTATTAACGAATACCTACTCGCGAAAGTATTTCTCGTCGGTATCCTCGCTATTGAATAAAATATTTTCGATATCGACGAAAATCACATAACACGACGCGATGATAATAACATACGAAATGGTAACGTCGGATTCCATTCGGAAAACGTACACCGAATCGATAACTTCTTTGTTTCCGCGTTGTTTCACCGCCGCCGTAGTGACGGGCGAGCGCGCGTCGTACACGCACACGTTTCCTTCCATCGGTTTTTCAAAAATTAATAAATTCGTAATAATGACGGGCGAAGTTATCGGGCCCGGGCGCGCGCACCCGGGAAATGAATTTGATACCGTGTCCTGCCGTAACGGAATAAATAATGAAAATAACACGACCCCGAGGCCGACCATGTTCTTCCGCGTTGTTTTCATATTATATAATGCCACGCGGACGCTTGGGAATTTCTCGTATCATATTTCGCGCGGCGTAAAAAAAAAAAAAAAAAAAAAACATCTCGCTATTAAAAAACCGAATTCAAAAGGGTTTCGCTGTTTGGGTTTTAATTAAAATATAAATAGATACTGGATGTGAGCGGGAGGGGCAGGGGTACGCGCAGACACACGTTGTTGTGTCTTTTTTATCGGAACCGTTTCGCCGCGAAACTTTTTGTGCGATTACTTTTTCTACGTTTTATTAGAAATTTAATATCTTTTACGGTTCGTCGTCGGACGTACAATACGTGTTTTCTTCACCCTCCCCCCTCTTTTTTACGGTCAATAATATTTTTAAGTTCCGATTTTCCATCGACTTTTACAGTGTCTAACGTCATTCACGTTTATGAGTGGTTTTTTTTTCGCCACCATTGGCATGCTCTAATCATAGAGCGCATCGCGAGTGCATAAGAGTTGTGATTAATGGACGTAATATTTTGTCGTAAGTCGTCAATACGCCATTTATAACCAAGGCCGCTCACGGTAAATTGTCTCGGTGAGTGGGGGGGAGCTAATGAAAAAAAATACCTTTACCATAAATTCTATTATTTATATCCCATTGTAAAAAAAAAAAAAAAATTGATTTCAATTTAATATTAAATACCCCCTTAATATTAAATAATGATCCACATCATATTAAACTAGGAACTAAATTGTAACTTAGAATTATCAGTAAAATATTTAAAGATTAAATAATGTATTACTTACAGGAGCGGGGAGGCATGCCCCCCCTTGCGGGCGTCCTTGTTTATAACGATCGTATACCGCAGCGTTTTCCAACCAGTGTGCCTTGAGGCCTTTATAATAGGTGTGCCACGAACTGTTTCAATTCTACGAACATTTTTAACGATTCATATATCGGCGATTACCTGATACCGTAGTAGGTATCTTGAGTTTTCGATACTCAGTGTAGTAAAAATTATTTTCGTTCACTACTTCTGGTGAAATTGTTTTATGGATTAAAATAGATATCAAGTAGATAATATCCACTTGATGGTAGTTGATCGTTAGCCGTCTGTTGTGAAGTAAATTTATGTGTATCGATACGAGCTCATCAACTATTCAAGAAAACCCGATGAAAAATAATCACACCAAAATTTCTCATTAAACTTTTAATCGTAATTTTTTTCTATATCAATAAATTTAATGTTATTTATAATAAAATACAATTTGATGTTTTTTTTTTTTCATTATTATTTGAAAATAAACAATATGTGCTAGTGGATCACAATAAGTGAATATGATGGTACATTTACAGGTGACACGTGATCAATATGAGGAGGGAGGCCATCCATTGATGGAACCCAACGTGAATTATTTTATTGTGTATTTATTTGAGAAAGTCTCTACACCATTTTCGTTTCAACCTACGTATATGGTTTTCAGGAAGATTTTCGTATGAGAGTGATGAGATTTTTGGGTTTGGACGCGTAGATAATTTAGAGCGAAATCTAGAGTAGAGTTTAGAAGCTAACTGGCTGTCTGTTTCAATGTTTAGATCGTTATGCAGTGTATCGTTAGATGCGTACCAGGGTGCAGAGGTGACGAGTCTAAATGATATTGATTGAAAAGCCTGTATGGTGTGGGATCGCGAGGGTTTTGCATAAGTTCGGATGGCATAAGCCCACACGGGTCTTAAGAGTGATTTACATGTGATATTTTTTGTGTGCAAGGGTAATTTCGATTCGAGTATTGGTCGTAGGAGAAAATTTGACGTTACATCATTTTTTCTCACCTCAATGAACACATCACTTTATGTTGTCCACTAGTTATAATTTAATGATAAGAAAGTATAAATATTATAAATACGTAAATTAATACCCAAAAGTATATTAACATTTATATTATATATCTTGGCCATGTATGGAGGTCCAGTGGTATAATGAAGGAGGCGATCAACTGGAAACCAGAAGGCAAGAGACCACTGGGCAGACCGAAGAAAAGGTGGATAGACGAGCACAACCAGATTTTTCGGATACTAGGTGTGGAAAACCCGGAGGAATAGGCGAGTGATGGAGAGCGATGGGTGAGGCTGTGTGGAGCACTGATGGGGCTTGATGACCTATAAAATCTGAAGAAGAATATGATGATATATACAGGTGTCAAATGTGTCTCGACTAAATATAGGTCGGGATTAGGGTGCGGTGAGATAAAAATGTCGGGAAACGCTGGTATACCGTCATGAGTCGATTTCACTGTTGGTTATAAATGTGTTTCGCAGGTATAATAATTACAAAATGTTAATTGTGCGACGAATGAATTCGTTTATAATCGTCGTTGTGATTCTCGTCTACGGCGAAAGTAAGTTTACGTACAAAACGATGAAATCGAGTTAGTTTTGCGTAGATCATTATCGTTTACTCGAATGTTTCCTGTGATGTCACGGAAACAAATAAATAACAAAAACGTATTATTTTGAAATATACTGACATTATTTTTTTTTTCAAGGAATTACGATTTGACGACGCTTCAACGGAAAGAGTGACAGGATTGTTTTTTTTTTTCCAAAAACGAAAGTATTCGTAATCTTCATCGAGAGGAAAAAAGTGACGAGTGGAAAAAAAAAATCCGTCAAAATCAAGTCGTCTCACTAAGCGGGGGTTAGAGTAGTGCTTAGTTTTGCGGGAAAAGTGTAGTGTATATTTTCATGTGATGTGATTTATACAACGAAACATATTATATCATTTTATTATATTTCGGTTTCACACCGTTTACCTCTTACGCTACTGCAACTTCTTCTATCACCACCTATTATAATCGTCACACGGCGATTTAAACGTCTAAACTAGGCGGAATGAAACATTATTCTCGAGAACACCGGCGGCGCTGTCGTTCTGTCACTGTTTCGAAAACCAATATCGCTCAACATCGGAAACGTCCACCGATCGATCCGTTAACGATCACCGGTGTCGCCCACACGGCGGCGGCCATTCGAGTTTCGGCGCAACAACTATTATTATTGACATCGCGCGACCGCGTACGCAACGGACTCGTTGTCGCGCGCGCGGCGCGGCGGACCCTAAACTATTTAATAAATTAATCGCGATAAATTGCACGGAAACGTGTTGAATCGGGCGGGCGCATGACTTATGAACGAGGGTCAAGTCTGACACGACGACCCGAAACAGACCACTTAATGGCCCTTAAGCCATAACGCATACATATCGCATGTGCATGTTGTATAATAATAATAATATATGAACGCGTACGATTTTTTTCGCACAATTGCGAATAGGCTCGACCACCGCCGGCCCTCACGTGACGGGGCCACAGAAATTACGGATAATTTATCAAGCCCCCGTTCTACCTCCACGCCCGCCCGCCGATCGATATTTTTCGATTTTTAACGTCCGTCGCGTTTTCAAAATATACCATAATTCCTTTTCATTAACCAATCTTTACACCTTATTTTACGTTTTTTCTTTTGTTTTGTTTTTTGTTTTTTTTTTTTTTTACAATATTAATAGCTAAAACTAAACCAATCGCGACATCGTCTCGCGTGCACGCCATGGTGACAGATCAGGTTAACTGATGGTTCAAATTTTAAACCTGATAATCAGGCACGGATCCAGAGTAAAGATCTGGGTGGGGCCTCTACAATTTTTTTCTAGGCACTTCATAATTTAAAAATTTATGTAGGACATGGGTAATCAATGTAATAAATAAATTAATGATTATTTAATTTATAAATTTTATATATTAAATTATAAAATCTAAACGTCTTTTGACATTGTCGCTTTTTCAAAAATCTATCAATTATTTGATCAATGTTTATTTTAACTTTCCTTTGAACACATAGTAAACTCAAAGAAGTAAGGCGATGCATTCTAGAGCGTAGCCAGGTTTTTACCCTTCTCAGAGTAGAGAAACATCGTTCTGCAGTAGCTACACTCATTGGTAATGTACAAACTATACTTAGAATGATGTGTAGAATTATAAAAAAAAAAATTGAAAGATAATATGTCTGGGGGGGTCTGTACCCCTAGCCCCCCTCCTGGATCCGTCCCTGCTAATAATTTATCCCAACGTGTGTGTGTGCGCATTGCCTGTACAGGTAAACCTGTGCTTTTTAACTGCTCAGTTTACCTCTGCAGGCAAGACGCATCGCGTATGGCAGGCCTAATCGCGGTGCCCACCCGTATATCCGTGATTAGTACCCGACAACTGATGTTATTATGATATCGATGAATATATTTTAAGACGTGGTTCCGAAAATTTTGAACGTGAAGCGGTGGACGAAAAGAGCCCGTGATAATGACTGGGCGAAAAGAGGAGGGTCGTATCGGGGCGAAAAGAGTTCCGCCCGTAGTGGCCAGTGCAGGGGGGGGGGCTTTGTGATTCACGGGCGAAACAACAACGACCGACACCGTCCGCGTACTTGCGTGTGCGAAACGTTATGCAAATTTCGCCGTTTTAATATTCTCGTGACCGTGTAAGCTCCCACCCCGCAAACGCGAAAATCGTCGATATTGACGAACGTTAATAATCAAACGGTTTTTCGGACACAATTACGGCCGCGTGCGCGTGTGTACACAAAAGTATACTTTGTGAATACGTCGCCGCGCGAAGGGTACACGTTTTTTCGGCCACTCTCCGGGGTGATTCGTCGTGTTTGTCCGCATTTTCAACGTCATAAATTCGTGTTAAAATCGCGCGCCGCGCTAATGAAAACACACACGAGACGACGGCCACGCGCGTCGGTACGTGTACGAACAAATTGGATTCACGCGGGTTTCCGGGTCACGGCACGACATGATGTCAGCTGCTGTTTTCGCGATGGAAAACAAAAAAACGCTGCGACGGAACAACAGAAACGACAATAACAAAATATCGTGTGTGTTATTATTATTATTTTTTTTTTATACGATGATCGAACGCGAAAAAACTCGCCTGCCGAGCGTTGTTTCCAGGGCCTGTACGTTTGCGGCCGATGTTTAGTTTGGAGCACTGAAAAAAATAGAGAGAGAGAGAGAGAGAGAGAGAGAGAGAGAGAGAGAGAGAGAGAGAGAGAGAGAGAGAGAGAGAGAGAGAGAGAGAGAGAGAGAGAGAGAGAGAGAGAGAGAGAGAGAGAGAGAAAGAGAGAGAGAGAGAGAGAGAGAGAGAGAGAGAGAGAGAGAGAGAGAGGGAGACAGAGAGAGAGAGAGAGACAGAGAGACAGAGAGAGAGAGAGAGAGAGAGAGAGAGAGAGAGAGAGAGAGAGAGAGAGAGAGAGAGAGAGAGAGACTGTTTTTTTTTTTACTCCGGCCGTGCGTCCGTGGTATTTTCATCGGACGGAAGTAGTGTTCGAAAAGTTTGACGTAGACGGGTAATACATTTTGCAGATTTCAAATCGCGTTTAGTTGGCATTTTGAGCGGTTTTTTTTTTTTATTTCATTTCAATAGCAGCTCTTCGAAGCCAAATTAAAATCTGCTGATACGTTGCAAAAAAAAAAAAAAACAAATGGTCAACATTTTCGGAGGATGCGAGTGTCAATAGTTATCGATCGTATCTTACAGATCGCCTACGGTAAAAAAAAAAGAAAGTTTTTATTAAAAAATTATAATAACTGTAGTTAAAATATTTTTATTCTAAACATTCAATCATTATCCAGTCGATCGGTGTTCTGGCCGTCAAAAATCTTATATACACGTGTATAGTTATTAAAAACAATCGGTCGCATAATACTATAAGTAATATATACATACAGTCACGACTCAAGACCCATCACAAAATGCACCTCTTCCACGAGTTTTCATACTGATGTACATTTCCTTCGTTTTGATTGTACATTTTTGATAAAATTGTTTTAACATACAATTCGGACCAAACGATATCGACACACGTATCATGATAATAATATTATTGTATTCTGTTTAAATTAAATGTTCGTTTAGCAATATTGAAATCGATTAAAATTCCAAAATGTACTGTTTTACGTTTTTTTTTTCAAATCTTTAATGACAGTAAAAACGACGGAGAGTTGGATATGTATACGATATATTATATTACTTATAATACCGTGGCAGTGGCGTAGTTAGAATAGTTTTATGGGCAACATCCTTCCACCGGAGATTTTTTTTTTTTTTTTTAATGCGTATCTTGCTTTCATAAATTGTTTTGAACTCGCATTATCGAGCCATTTAACACGAAATATACCGCGTTCGTTTTTATTTCGATTCGAATGTATACTATCAAATATTTTGCGTAATGTAATGATTTACGGTATAACCACTAGGGGAAACATAAGTTTGTTTTATAATTAGAATATTTTGTAATGTAACGCCTTCGTTGCGTTGTATTATATTTACTTAACTCACATAATAACGTAACGGTTGAGATATCACGACTAAAGGTTACATCACTAAAAAAAAAATAAATAATAATAATAATAATAATAATAAAATAAGTAATAACATTAATCTAACATAGTGCATTTTAATGTTCTAAAAACTTTAAAACACATGGAAAAAAAAAATGAATAAAGTCAAGGTTTAAATACATGTTTATGTTTGAAATATGTACATATTATATTAATTTATAAATTGTTTTTTTCCGTACCGAATAAAAACGTTACTTCGGTTTTATCAATATTTCTCTTTGTCGAAAACGTTTGGCGCGAACACATTCAATACTGACCCGTCGTTTTCCATCGGTTAGGCCTGTAGTCGTCACATGAATATTCTAGTTTGATACATCGTTTTATAACAAAATACGTACACGTGTACAGATTTCCCTAAACTTTCGTTTGTACCGCGTCCTATTAAATTTATTATTATTATTTTTTATTTTTTTTTTTGGCTCGGCTCATCACGTTAAATAAAATAAATATCGAATGATACCAAACATATTTATCTTTTTTAATTGCGAGAAAATATGCTTAAAACGGGTTTGTTTTATATACAGCGCTCATACGAAGGAAATATATAGCCAATACAGTTCAATCTATAAATTTTCTTATGACACATTGTATAAATCAACATTCGAAATTTAAACGCGTTCGTTTTTAAAGCACGTGAAAAATTAATTTTCAATTCAAATACGTCATTTAATGTCAGGTTGTATAGAGACTCTGCAAGTGAGTACTTTTTAACCGATTGACCTCATACCGAATGATAAAAATTAATTAAAAAAGTTTGATTCAAAAGTCAAAATTCCTCTTTTTAGCCACGCCACTATCGCGCGAGCCTGTAACATCAACTCATGTCAATAACACTGCACATTTCGATCGACTGTGAACGATCACCAACACTATGATTAAATTAGTTGAATAATCAGTGAAAATCAGTGGCGCAAGTATCGATAAGGTTCTAGGGTTTTAACCACCCCCCCCCACCCCATCTTAAAATTGTTTCCAATTTTCGAAAGTAATTGTATTTTATTCGTATACCAAATTTAAGACTGCATTTACACTTTGTTTAAACCTGTTATACGGAAATTATTTACTGTAAATACAAAACATAAGTAAAACAAATGTTGTTTAAATTTTAAAACTGTACGGGTTTTGTTGAGTTTATTTTTTAATTATTTGAGCGGTGAACGGTACGTATTCCGTGACCAAATATTTTATTTCATTAAATTGTTTTAATATTATTAAATTACTAAAGCATTAAAGACCTTAAGTGAGGTTAGAAAAATATGAAAATAGGAATCGAAAGAATTGTATTGTGTTCCAGTGTTGGTGTTATTTACTATTTCAATAATTACAGAGGGGGGGGGTGAGAGGTGAATTTCCCCCAAGGGCTACGATCGACCTATAGCAACGATTCCCAACATGGAGGTAATTACCCCCCAAGGGGTAAAACAAGACTTTTTTTTGAAGGGTAAAAAAAGACTAATTTTTTTTTTGTTCTTTATACCTATTGTTATTAAATCTGCATCAATCACGTGTCAACTATTGCAATGATATTATAATCGTTTTTTATAGTTTTGGGAATTACCTTATGTCCTAATCTTATAATGACACTGTTAATTTTATTACCTTGTAACCCAACATTTTCTTCGGGGAGGGGTAATTTTAATTTAACAATTCATATATAATTTAATAAACATCTAAATACTGATTTATGGGTAATAGTTTCTAAAAGGTTGGGAACTGCTGACTTATAGTGAAAACCTTAACGGGACCAAATCCTGGGTACGCTACCGAGTAGGAACATTGGGTCTCGTCGAACATCAAGTCGGGTGTTGAAACGTTCAGGAAAAAACACACACACACACACACACACACACACACACACACACACACACACACACGAAAACGTCGTGTTATTTAATGACGCGAATCGCGTCGAGTCGACATCACAAGGAGCGTACAAGACTCGGCGCGCCGGCCGCCGTAGACGATTAGACGGAGTCAATCGTGGCAAAGGGCCTACGGTTAATTGCCACTCGAGAACGCGCTGAAAGCCGCAAAGGTTTCGTCAGACGTTCCGGCAAAGGCTTGACGTTTTGACGATCAGCAGTCGCTGAAAACCACTGCACACCCGCGTCGTCCCGGACCGCCGCCGTACGGCCGAACACGACGCGGCGGTACGAGCGACATCGTACACAAAACAACCGCACGCTCCCCGCGAGTTGGTCGAATTCGGGGAGGAAAAAAAATGGTTTTCGAATAAAAACGAATTGATCGGGGAGGGAGGGGCATAGATCAGACCGGTCGCATATTAAGACGCAGTGCAACGCAGGGTAGGTCGGGTTAGGCAGGGCAGATTAGAACTGCACTGTTCACACGACCACCGCACATCGAGACGCAGTTTCTTGCCATCTTTGTGTACAATCGGCGGCGTATAAAACACTCGGAAATAGTCGAACTACACGATCGAAATTACGAACTAGACCTAAGTTCAGAATCCGATTCAGACGAAGAGTCTAACGGAAGAACTTTTGGCTTTCGTATGCTGCACTATCAAAACGAAATCGATATGGAAAAGCGCGTATACGAAGAAGAGAAAAAGTCACGATGAATTTATTCTGGCACATCGGAATTCCCCGATAAACGGTACACCGATTATTACTCCCGTTCAAATCGAAACCAATTTAATGGAGTCCTGAGTATGGTCAATGATCAAATTTATCCGGTAGGATGTAACGATAATCAACAACCAATTGATCCCGCAGAGAAACTCGCTGTATTTTTAAGGCAAGACATTTTTTTTATTTAATCGTGACCTGCTTGTAAAAACATTATTGTAATAGTTGAAAAATCAGGACTTATTTATATAATAATTGTACGTATTAATTTTGCTCATGTTCTAATTACAAGTACGTACTCTGTATTATTATTTTACATTATATTGCGTAATTGAATAAAATTCAATAATAACTACCATTTTTTAATTCAATATCATCAGCTATTTCGTGCCATAAATCATTAATCAAATTAGATTTCATATAATCGGCTAGTGTCGTATAGAATTGTATGTGGACGGACGGCTTCAATTAATTTTTCTTCCATTGAAAGCTACATTGAAATTTGAAATGAAATTATACGAAAATTATTTTAAATTTATTATTTTAATATATTTCAAGTACAACTGCTCGACACGTGTGCAGTAAACTGTGTCGCGGACACTGCGTGACGCAGGTCGACAAAGGCAAAGTTCTGCTCTATCCTGACCTGCCTACCAATATGCGCTAGGACATTCTAACAAAAACAGATTACGGACAACTAATCTGCTCAATCAGTGATGTTAGATAAGAGGGAATTTCCCTCCGCACGGGGAAATTTTAACAAGAATTTTAGGAAAGGGAAAAAAGGGAAACTTTTACATACGGTGGGAAATTTTGCAATCACTTGAGGGAATGCTGTTAACTTGTTAACTCCTGTCTAGCATCACTGGTATCAATGTGCGCCCGGCCTTAAGCTCGAAAACACGTGAGTGCGACGCGTGAATCACAGGTGGCCGGGAAAAGTAAACTCGCGTTCTCAAAACGAGAATGCTCACGTTATGGAATTTGCAATCTAATTTGTAATGACGTCGATTTTTTTTTTGTCTCGTGAGACATATCGTATTAAAAGCTCTGCTTTTATTTTCAAGTTAAAACCATTATTATTATTATTAGGTTTGTCACAATTTATGTATTTCACCGTTTAATTTAACCCAAAACAATTTATTGTATTGTGCCTATATATTATTATTTTTTCTTTATCTTTTTGTTTGTCTGGACTATTGTTATATCTTATCTGTTAAAGGACTTGTCCCGTAAAAAACGATTATAAATAAATACAAAATAAAAACATAAATAAATAATACAAATACACTGTTAGTAAAAATGACAAATGGTGGATACGACTTGATGACTCTCCCGTGGCCGAAGTACGTAGTTGGCGGAGCGAACGAAAACTCCGACCGTAGGACGCTTGCGACTGCACACAATTGAACCGGACACCAACTCGACGACGACGGGTGAACGAGGGCAAATGAGATCGCCGACGCTGCACTGGACGGGAGCGAAACAACAACAGGGCGAGATCATTCGAGTTCGGACGCACAGAAAAGGCGGAGAAACGGTCGGACGCCGCGTTCCACAACTAGTGGTGAGGACGACTGACGAAAAACATTTACGAAACTAAAGGCGCAGGGCGACCGAATTTTTCGGTCGAGCGAAGAAAACCGGTCTGACAGCCTCGTCGTCGCCATTAGCGTCGGTAGGACCCGACGAGAACGTGATCGCGGCGCCACTCGTATCCTCAATAATTATTACCCAACAATAACCTAGGTATAGCAGCGGTTCTCAACCTGGGGGTAATCACCCCTCAAAGGGTAAAACAGGACTTTTTGAGGGGTAAAAACTAGACTATTTTTTTTTTGAACTTTATACTTATTATTATTAGATGTGCATCGATCACGTGTACAAATCTTACAATGATATATTTTATTAATTATAGTAATATAATTGTTTTTCATAGTTTTGAAAATTACCTTATGCCCTGATCCTAATGATTCTGATAATATCATATCTTATCTATAATCTTTTTACTCAAAACATTTTATTTTTTTTTTTTTATGTGGGGGGTAAATGTAAATATTCAACCTTATTTATGGGCCAAAGTGTCTCAAAGGTTGGAAACCCTGACCTATAGGTTAATTTGGGCGGTAGGCAATCGGGCCACGTTTAATCTACATGCTTCGTAAAAAAAAAATATTTCGATATTCGGTTATTGGGCCACGTAAATTTGTGGCCCGACTCCCGGACGCCCTCTAACCCAAGAAGAAATTTGTCAGAACTGAGTAAATCAATGCCTGGCATTTTTTATTTGCACATCACAAACGAACTTTACCGCTTTCCATTTCGTGGGCAAAAGAACCACCTAAACTAGATTTTTTTAGATGTTATAAATTTCATCGTGCCGACGACCATATCGTTGTTTATCATCGACTAAATCATATTTTACTGGTTTCAAATTTTAAGGAATACTACACTATGTCAAAAATTTTCGTGTATATATTTGCTGAAATTTTCACAAATAACGACGCCGACAAAGTTATCTGTACACTATCGTTTGATAACCGATCTGTAACAAATAATTTATTAGGCTATTTTCGATTAAGTCTACACGATGTGAATTCAAATATATTGTAAACATTTCAAGTTTCTAATAACATTACTTCTAGACTCGTTCGCACTCGGAATCTAAAATATAAAAGTAGTAAGCCTGGTGTAATTTGTACAACTTAAAAATTTTAGTGGCCCATTTATCGTATGTCGTTGAAAAAAAAAAGGTAGATTGGGCCCGATTCCCGGACGCTCGTTAATTTTACTTCCTCTGGGGGGAGGGGGGAGAAAAAGCTTAGATAATATTTACCTATATGTGAAATCGGCAGATTAAGTGAGGTTAAATTATCCTAGGTTATTTTTATTTCCCGGAAAAATCATTCGTTAGCGGGTAAAAATATCCTAGTTTATTTACACTCCGACCTCGGTAAATATTTACTAGGAAATTTTCGCCAGGAGATAAGTAAATTATATGGGGAATGATAATCGTCCTACGAGACCGGTGGCGTAAGGGTTTTTGAACAAATACGATAAAACGCGTTTACTCTTTACTAACGCTCTCCTCGACCACAACAGACGGGGTGGTCACGGTCACGGGTCCGCGTACGTATTCGAACCACGCGTTTTTATGGAAGGGGCGGGCCCGGAGTCGTTTTTCAGAGGGGTTGGGCTTGTGAACGACAATATCGATATTACTGTTTGCGACCACCGCAAATAATGACGATATTATGTACGGGGACTCCTTGCGGCCAAAACGAGGGGGCGATATTATTTTTCAAGTGCCGTGGTTCTTACGCAGTGGAGACTGTGCGGGTCAAGTCTCCCTCTCGGCGCCGCCTCCGTTTTTATGCGAACGAAAACAATCGAAATCTCGAGTGCTTGTTGCGCTACGGAAAACGCGTGGTTCTCATATTATACTCTCGTGATTTACACGGCTCGGCGAAGTCGGCGTCTTTGTGCGTGACGAAAGACGAACACGTGGAAATACGTATAATATTCTTTTGCGAATAATTTACGATAAATATTCTCAACGAATACCAGAAACGAACATGACTTAAGAGTACCGAAGAGCCGATTTCGCGTGCGCGACTCGTCGGCGGTTTCTGTCACGCAGAGACGATTTCATCGATAGTCTGCGAGAAAATCGCGAAAATCGGCAAAAAAAACCCTGAGAACGAACTTTAATGTTTTTTTTTTTTTTTTTTTTTTTTTTTTTAACATACGACTTATCGCGTTTGATTTGACAGTTTCCCGGCAATTCGCGGGCAATGGTACGTATAAAATTTCACGATTATTGGCCCAATCGATTTCAAATTTAATAATAATACGACTTCGCCGTCTCGAGCGAAACGATAGACGCTACGGCTCGTTATATGATATCACGAGATCCGCTGACCTTCGTTTTACGATCGGCTTTTGGAACAATTAAATATCGTTGACGTTTTCAATAATTACCCCGCGATAACTTCGAGTGCGATGCCGCGAAAAGAACAGTGGGTCTCGTGTTTTCGACTATAATCGAAAGTCGGGGGTCTTTTTTTCCCCCTTTCTTTCCACCCACTGGCACTCCAACTGGCTAGTCAAAATAAATGAAAACAAATCTATACATACTACCTCTGCCTTCCCGCCACTGTCAATCTCCTCCAGTATATAATATAAACAACAAATCTATCTCCAACTCCGACACGACCAAATACCTTTGCCTAACCTTCGGACAAACGTCTAACGCGGGCTATACACATTCATTCAACAAAACTAAAACGAAATCAACGTCTCTGCTCTCTCAGACCCATTATCGGAAAATTTTCAAAGTTATCCCTCAAAATCATAATTCACATCTATAACCTTCTTCTTAGACCCATCTGGCTGTATGGTATACAGACTTGGGGCGCTGCCAAAATATCAAATACAAGAAAAATACAAGTATTCCAATCAAAAATCCTCCGACTCATAACTAATGCCCCTCCATAGATCTCCAGTCAGACTCTCCACACAGATCTTCGCATTCCTAAAGTCACTGAAACAGCAAAACTGTACTTATCAAAATTTAGAAATCGCCTTCAAAATCACGCTTACCCCAATGTCAAAAATTTACTATCAATCTGCATTCCCGGAAACCCTCACAGAAGATCCAAGCAAAAATGGCACAGTGATCTTAACTAAATAAATAAACAAACATGGATCTCAATATCTAAATTATTGTTAATACACGCTGAAGTAACTTCACTGGTCGGTTCTTCCAACAAGTCACTCAAGCCACTGCACTTAAAGATAACATTCATTATACTCATTGTACGATCTTTTTTTTTTTTATAGATTGTATAAATTCTAGTTAAAAAAAAAATAATAATAATAATAAAAATCTTCTTTCTACCGCCGAGTGTTTTGTAGAATAACGAGACTATCTCGCTCTACGTGCGTTTAGTGATCAATACTCCGAGTATAATTTGACGCCAAGTACAAACATATTGTACCTAATATCACTTTCAAAACCCGGTTCAACAATCTCCAATTACCTAGATCAACCATCGTACAATTCAATCGCCTACGCTCAGGCCACACGCTCTTACCTGCACACGCATACAAACTAGACAAAAAATGACTCACCGCTATGTACCTCACACCCATCAGAAAATCCCTGTGACTTATCCCACATTCTTTTTGACTCTCCTTCACTGCACAAAAAACTCATCATCATATTTAAACTCCTAAAAACCTTTAATATATTCACACCAAACCCTTGTTCTATACTTATAACTCTAACTCTGAAATAAGCATCACTCAAATCATTGCCTTTGTATTGGAAGCTGACTTGAGCGTTTAAGTTTTCTATAAATTTGTATTGTCTTATTTAATTTGATTATAATTGTTGAGTTATAATTGTTTTTACAAGAAGCTAATAAGAAAAAATAAATAAATACAAATATCTCGATGTTTTCATGCCGATCGCCGATCGTAACGCACTTACCGATAACTAATTAATGCGTTTTAATTGGTAAAAAGTTAAAACTCAACTTTGTACGAGTTTCCAAGTACTGCGAAAGTCTAAATCACTTAAAAGTAATTACCATTAAATACGTGGAAGATTTTTGCCACGGGGGTACGAAAGTTTCGTGTAAAATTATGTTCATGACTACAAAATACAAAAATAAATAAAGGTGAAGAGCAATATACAATATAACTATCTGTAAAACTTTTCGCCGGATGTATTTTTCATTTTTATTTAATATCGTAAAAAACGACTTTGTAAAGTTTTTATTTTTCTGTTTATATTTATAAAAAATAAAGCTTAAATAAAATAACAATATAATATATAATTTAGAATACGCTAAGAGAGAAAATAAAAACTATGAAGATTTATTGTGTTCAGTGAATTTTTAATAATCGGTTAACACATTTGGTATTCCATTAAAACGAAATTCGTAAAACGGAGAGACATTTATTCCATTTATACATTATATTTTGCACGCGCGTCCGCAATATGTCGAATAATTTTCGAACTCCTGGAAATATTTATTTCAGAATTAAATTATCATACATCCATATTGTAATACGCCGCGTCACTGTGAAACATGTACCCCACCCAACTGTCGCTCAACCCGTTTCGCCTCGCGCGACCGTCGACGCGCCCCGGCTACACGACCGCGACGGACAATAATAATAATCGCTCGTTCGAAATTGAATCCGGTAATTCCGAAAACGCGTCGGTGAGGTTGGAAAACTTAAAAACAAACCATAAACGTTCACACGACTTTTATTACAAAAACCGACCCACTAGGTCGTGTCATAAGAAACGCCGCGACTGAAGAAAAATGCCGTATATTTTGCTCTCACGGCGTCCGTATGATAACCATAATAGTAATAATAATAATAAGAATCATAAAATAAAAATAAAAAAAATATCATATCCGTCGTTTCGATTCCGACACGCGTCTCGCGGGGTTCGCGTGACTTATTCGTATATAGTGATCTAGCCGCAGATCGTGCCGTAGATTCACGCGGACGCGAGACAAATAGACGACGATATAACAGCGTGAAACAGTACACAATGTTGTCGGAGTAATGTACGGCACTAGACGGCTAAAAATTGCTATTGCTATCATTCCCCGAGAGATTCGAAACGAGTGAATCACTTAACGACCGAGTGTATGTAGAGACGCGAAGAAGTGTACGCGCGACAATTCGAATTTCGTTTTTATCCGATGCACAGCGATCGTACGAGGTCCCGGATAACGGATGACGGCCGACGATTTCGAACCCCCCCCCACGACATTTTGAACAGGGTGCACGGTTAGCACGGTGTCCCGCGGTCCCCTGTTTGAATAAAATAACAACGTGTAGTAGGATCGAAATTAAATCACGTTTTTTATTTTTATTCGTTTTGTAAATGTCACCTGAGAAATCACGAATAAACCTTTATTTTTTCTCGTTGTTATCTACTGTCAAATCAGAATTGTTTTGTTTAAACGCCTCTCGTTAATTTTGAGCTCAGAGTCTAAAATAACCAATTCGCTCTTAGATAATCGTGTCCGACGGTCGCAATATCGTTTTGACGTGGAAACAATTACAAATTTAATTCGCTGAACGCTTTGGATTTCGTTTTATTCGGTGTTTTTGTCAAATCGAGTAGCTAAGTTAGACGCGTTTTACTAGATTTACGTACAAGATTACTCAGTCTGAGAATTCAGCGAAAAAAAAATATGAAAATAACCCAATTACTATGAATTCGTTCCCGTATTTTAGTTACGGTTAAAAATTTTAATTAACTCTCTCCCTCGTCTAATATTGACGAGGACAACATCGATCTCGGCCAAATTGCTTTTTGTGAGACCGCCTTTGAGAACAAATCTATCGATTCCAACCTACATGTTTTGGACTTACGTATCCGGATCCCATTTAGCGGCCTATAGATGTACGATAATATTGTACAATATTGGGAGTTGTGTGATAATATTGAACGTGTGGTTCTGGTATTGAAAGATGGTGCAATATATTGAACGAAATCAAAAAAAAATTTGATATTTACTGTGCAATGTGGAAAAATATTGCATCGTCTATGAGTGACGGTGTGCAATGTGGCTTCAGTCGATGTCAAACACGCAGTGGCGTATTTTCTGTGAATTTTCGGGGGGTGTCCAATATGTATTAAACCTCAGAAACAACATTTTTAGAGTTGTTTACTGATATAAAAAAAAAACATTGCACTTACTTTTTAACATTTCACTATTTTAGGAATTTACAAAAAGTATTACATTTGAAACTAATGTAAATGATATAATAAAAACGTTGCCGGTTATGATGAAACACCAATGTCCAATATATTAGGACTTTGAAAGTCGGGGGTTGTTTAGACACTGAAGACTACCCCCTCTAAAAAAAAAAAAAAAAAAAAAATTAAAAAAATACGCCACTGCAAACACGTGTTCCGAACGCGTCACGATGGCTTCTAAAAATGCAGATAGGCAATTCATGTTCGAATTCAACCAAAATCCACCCAAAAGGATTCACAAACGGTCTGGCAAAATATTGAATGTCTGTAACCAACCTTGCACAATACTTTAAACAACCTTCAATATCGTCTTCACACGATTCAATGTCATTGCACAAGTTCCGAAATTTTGCAATTTTATTGTACGTCTATGGCGGCCACCTTCAATTTTTTTTTTTTTTTTGCAATCTATTTGCATTGATATTATCAGCCTACGCTGATGATGTTGCCATTCTAGGGAACAATGTAGACGAAGTTAAATCATCATGCCGGAAACTCATGAAAACTGCGGGAAAAGTTGGTTTACAAATCAATGATGGAAAAACAGAATATATGATAGTGAATAGAAATGAGGTCAATTATCGACAAGGTGAAATAATGGAAGTAGGAAACCACAGCTTTAAAAGAGTGTCACAGTTTAATTATCTAGATTCAGTATTAACTAATGACAATGATATAAAATTAGAAATTGATACTAGACTGAAAAAAGGGAATAACTGCTATTATGGATTAGGAAAAATACTGAGCGCTAAAGCTGTTTCAAACAACCTTAAAATACAAATATATATGACGTTGATACGCCCAGTTGTATTATACGGATCGGAGACTTGGCCTCTCAGGAAAGCAGAACAAATGAGGTTGGAGGTTTTCGAAAGGAAAATTCTGAGAAGGATTTTTGGACCATGCAAGGATAACCAAACCGGAGAATGGAGGAAACGACATAACCAAGAACTCCAGAACCTTTTTCAACGGCCTCACATCACAAAAGAAATTTCAGACAGAAGAATGAGATGGGCTGCTGGACATGCATGGAGAAAACAGGGATCAATAATAAGATCCGTAATCGAAAACGACCCTTAGGTAGACCACGCTTAAGATGGGAGGACTGTGTTATTAAAGATGTAAGAAGAATAGAATATAGTTTGCAATGGAGAGAAAAAGCGGAAGACAGAAATAGATGGAGAAGTATATACTTGGAGGGCTGGTCTTAAAGGCCGTTATTCCTTGAAAAAAAAATTTGCATTGATATTATCACGTACGTCTATAGGCCGATTTACGTTCGTACCGACTGCCCGGGGGCACTACCTCGGTCCGAGTAAAACGTTATCGGGGGTTTTCCGGTCTTAGAACTGCGCGGACTAATCTAATGTTTTTCCGGAAAACAAAGGTGACGACGGAACGTCGTCCGGGCGACGAGCGACTGACGCGTCGAACGTAATAATAATAATAATAATAATAATAATAATTATTTCGGCGCCGCCGCGCGCGATAACGTCGTGCCGGCAAAAGAAGAGCGTCACGCGACGAATTCAACGGCCGATCGTAAAATAAAAATCGCATCAAAAGCATAATAATATAGCGTTAGGCCCATACGCGGACACGCTAATGTCCACGCAGGTACGTTCGGGCGCATTTCATTATCATTTCGCCGACCGTGCTCGGCCGTTCGGTCGTTTATGAATAAAACGTTTTGTCGTTTTTAACTGTTATTACGTTATTTTTGTTTTCATGAAATTCGTATTATGATTCGACGATATCATTATACGTTTATTGCACCGTATCCTACGGCGGAATCTACTAACTAGGTCGTTATTATTTATGAATTAATTAAACCGACACGGCGGCGCGGCGCGGCGTGGCGGACGAGCTGCTCGGTAATGAGCTCACGAAATATAATATTAAAAATTTGAATTGGGATTCGCGCACAATGAATAATGTAAAACGAGACACACGCAGAAAACGAATAATTTTCAATCTTCTAATGATAATTATTATATTATAGTCAAAATACATTATAATTAACGTAACGTTGACACTTTGTAGGAATAATGTTCGACATAAAAATACAAACGTCTCTATAGATTTATTTTGATATTCAAAATCATTTTTTTTTTTATCTCTATTAACGGGATTTCGCCGCTAAATACAGTATTTATTTTTTTAAGTACTATTTTTTTCAAACGTATACCAACACGGAACTAACTGAGTCGTACAACAGTGACATACTACAGTCGCTAATCGATTAATTAGTATTTTTTTTTTGAAAATTATTTGTTTTCAAAATTGACTTTTTTGTATTTTTGTCTATAACGTTGACGATAACAAACAAATCACAACTCGCTCAATACCATTGACTCTTATCGGCTGTTTGAAAAATCGGTTTTTAATTTAATATTTTTATTGTTATGTTCGTATGCGGATTAACGTCGGATCGGGTGAAAAACAGTAAAAGTCACACAGTTTTACTTTTTACATAATCCGTGCCACGTGTGTATAATATCATAGGACGTTATACCAGCTGTCGCTGCTCGACGAAGCTTTGCTGCAGTGTTAATTATTGCACAATATGCTATTGCGTAGGAATCGTCGTCATCAATCACCGGTCATTATTACTCCGTATTATGCGATAAAATCGCTCACAATGATCGATAATAATAACGATATTAACTGACGGATCGGGAAATTCACTCAGTGGAAGTATTGTTGCGACGTGGACCGAGTTATTATTATTTTTTTAAATTTCTAACTATAATATATTACTCACGTCTACATACCTTGAGAAACTTATTACGTTCCAAATTACGAGACAAAAAACTAAAATTTTAACATACAAACAAATATTACAAGTCCAGCCATGACTTATACGTCATCCAAATATTGGGAGCAGCCAAAAGGTCGAATATTAATAAACTTCAAACGTTCCAATTCATATATAAACCTACGAATTATTACAGGCGCTCCATGGTTCGTCAGCAATCAGTCTCTAAACAAAGACCTAAAAATACAAACGATCCCTGAAGTAGCCTCTCAGTACTACCAAAAATTACATACAACCACAATTAATCACCCAAATCCTCTGATCTCCAACCTCCGATTCTTATCAAACCCAATCAACCTAATTCGCCGCTTAAAACGTCACTGGCCAAGAGAACAATTAAATAATTAACTGCAAAATAATGAGACATGAGTTCTGAGGTGGTGTCACAGGTCACTGGACACTCCCTTCTTTCAAGCTTTCGTGTCGACACCACCTTCGTAAAATTTACTTATTGTATTACCAATGTATACAGATTGTAAATATTCTTTTAAATAAAAAAAAAAATATAATAATAATAAAAACTATAATTTATATTGCTTGACGTGCAAAAACGCAACGTCAATGATAATTATAAAACTATGGTATCATTTTTATTTCGGTCATAAAGTTTCGCGTGGAATTAAGAAGAAGGAAAAAAAAAGATAAATTAAATTTCTGAAAAATTTTCTCGTTCAACAGCGATCATAATATTATACATATTTGTACTACCGCCGTTCAAACGATTCGGAAATAATAATTCTAAATCAGTGGTTCCCAAACTTTTTTTTTCCTCGGTGCCCTTTTAGGGGCCCCAAGTTAGCCACGGTGCCCTGCTGTATATAACACGAAAGACAAAACAAAAAAATGTACTCATTGATAACCAATTTTATTCATTTTATTAAAGCTAATACAATCCAAGAATATTCTAAGCTACACAGCTACTTTAATTATAAATTAATGCATTTTAAACTTAAAAAAAGATAAATAAATAAAAAGTATTGTCATATGAATATAATTATTACATAAAAATATCAAAAATGAAAAATATTCACACAATATGATTTTATCTGAAATAACATTTACGAATTCACTTATAAGGTTAAAATTAGAATGTCCGAATATACAATAGAAAATATTACACTATTTGCTATTAAGTTTTTACGAAAACAATAACGAAAAAAATCTATACATTTTAAACTATTTGTTATGAACCCTAGACCGCGGTGCACAGTTTGGGAACCGCTGTTCTAAATTAATAAATGCACCGAGGTGATGTCCACCCGAAAATCAACACGCGAATCGTTCTCGCAGAGTTGTCGACAAAAACCGATCGTATCGATCCGCCGCCGGCGAAAGAGGTAGTATTATTGTATTTTATAGGTACGGCGAGATTATATAGCGACGGACGCGATCGGACGATCGGATGAGTGTTATTTAAACTTATGGCCGTTGTGTTGTAATTCGAAGGATTCGATGTGAAATCAATGTCTCCTATCCCTGTTCCGAGGTATACATTTTGGAAAGAAAAAAAAATATATCGCAAAGAATGTTTTTCGGTAGAATTCGCCGATGAAATAATTTAACGATGGAAACGGAAAATGTATTAGTTTTTTTTTTTTTTTTATCATAAATATAACTTTACGATTTAGACTATTTGTTTGTTGTTTTTTATTATTTTTTTATTTATTTTATATACTCATAGTGGTGTTCATCAAAAGTGTTCTATTGTTACCATGTTTAATATCGTATACTTTATCTAAACTCATTAGATTTTAATCGATAAAAATTAAAATCGAATGATGATGGCCTTAATACGGTCGAATTAACTATACTCGTACAACTACTATATATTAAAGTGCTGATTGTTGATGACGCTCATTAAAACGATAAATTACTTATTTTCACGTTTTATTACTCGCGTAAAATGTTTCAAACGCTAGCGTAATCTGCAGGATTATATAAGCCCATTGATCAACCCATAAAAAGATTTAAACTACTTTGAATTTACTCGCCAGATCCTCGAACCGAGTGAAAAGGGGGAAGAATAATTGCCTCCGTTGCATCCAGCGTATTAAAGCTTTCTAATCATATTTTTAGACCATTACGAAAAATATCCGACTCGACCCAATTTCCTATGGACGTTTTCTTATAATATAAAGACAGGTAGTTACGTAAGTATTTTTTTCATCTCTTTTTTATTGTATTTGATCTCCGTTTATACGTTTATCACACACACACACACACACACACACACACACACACACACACACACACACACACACACACACACACACACACACACACACACACACACACACACACACACACACACACACACACACACACACACACACACACACACACACACACACACACACACACACACACACACACACACACACACACACACACACGCTCACTCGCTCACTCACTCACCCCCACACCCCATTCCTTCAAAAACACACACACACACATACAAAAGTCGTCCAAGGGTTTTATTTTCGAAAACGCAATTTTTTGTAGCGTTTATATACGTTTTTCCATTGCCCATTATACGATCCGCTCCTGTATAGATTAATATCTGCTGTTAAACCCCTTACAAGCTATTGCAACGCGTTTCGAGTTTCGGAATATTAATTAAAACATCGAGACGTTTGTAAGAGAAGAAAAAAAAACTGCTTCCGTTACCGTTTATATTCCTATTCCGTAATTTATTCCTTTATTTTGTTGTGTTTATAATATTGAAACCGTCGATTTTTTTTTTTTTTTAAATAATTCACGTATTTCGCGATTTTTACCATTTTAGCGCAACGAAATTACCGTGCCGTGGCTCCGGCGCTGCATTTATAATTTCTATTTCGGAATTAAACTTTTATTAATTTCCTTCTGCCGAACCCGTCTTGCAGGATTACATTAATAATATCACTATAGACTTGCGTTCCGCCAAATAATGTATTTTCGTACTGCTTTACATAATACGCATTAAAATGCGAAAAACTGCGCATTGAATACAATCGCGTTTGTTATAATATTTTCAACGATTGCCGATCGTGATTTGTGTTTCGTCCACAGAACTTCTACTCGTCGCGTTGTCTTTGACCGCCGACTGTGAAAACCATAAACTCGGTCTCACCGGCCGAAAAACCGTTAAGTATAACGTATGAGTGTGTGTGTGTTAAAATACTCTGAACGTCGAGCACTCAGCGTTAGAAAAACGAATATATGTTATACTATATCATGTTACTATGTTAGTCGTTAATTTTATATTTAAATACGGTTATTCAGAGGCCGTAGGCAAGATAACATTTTTTTTTTTTGGGGGGAGGGGTTAATGTTATGAATATTTACGTATGTGTTGACTAAAATAATTAAAATGTAAAAATATTCAACAAAGGCTATTTGACACGAAAACGTTTAATGGTTTTGCGATTTTATGAAGTTTTATTAACTTTTCGAATAACACTCATCTACGTGTTAATTCAAACGTAAAAAATTGTAATTTTTAAGTACTTTTCGGTGGGAGTTGAACCCGAAAACCCTCCGCTGAATACGGTCTTGACCAGTTATGTTCCTATCATTTTTTATGAGAGTATACTACGAGTATGATGAACAACACCAAAATAAGGATATTAACTTTTTGTCCACACACAACGAAAATCGCAATATTCTTAATTGTTATTCGATTAGGACGTCGTAGAAGACGTCGGCATATTTTATGTGACATATTAATCAGTCCCGAACCGTAAAACGTGTCCATAACATCATCAATAATTGAACGTTTCAACGCGATTAAGTCGATATTTTATAGGGTTTAATTTATAGTGTAATAATATTTTCCACTCGGTCAAACTAACACTGTAAAAGCATTTATACACATATACAGACGCGGAGACGTTTAATGGCGTTTATGCGTAAAGGGCGAAAATAATAAAAACGTTGTGTTTCGTATTCTCGAAGATAAATCCCTCTAAAAATGGCAAGGACTGTTCGTACGGAAATCCGTGAAAAATAATGGTTTCCTTTATTTTGCTTATTGACAATTTACGATAAAAGTTATAACCGTGGTGCCTACGTTGTTATTTATAAAAAAAATCCGTTTTATTTTACGAATAAACTCATCGGGTAGGCAGTATAGGTAAATATCGATAAACACAAATAAGAGCGTACAAAACTATTTCCTTTACGTTTTTTTTTTTTTTTTTTAAATAATTTTCATCAAGCGAAAATGCTTTGTTTTACTGCGATATTTGATTGTAATCGTTTCCAAAATTTTAATTCACTTTCGAGAAACGTAATGTTTAATTATTTCGCGTTTTAACACGTTGCAGCGTATGATTCGATAAATTGATATTCGATTTGACTAATGACGTTTTCGATACACTTTTCGGCGAACCACATTTATCTAGAATCCGGAGTGTTATGAATCGTAAACAAGGTTTGCCGAAAAGGTGACGAATGTATTTGCGACACCCTGTGCACGATGTGGCTTTATAGTAATATATTAAAACAAATAGCGTTATGCTAAACGATATCACGACGCCCAAAACGAAATAATCTACGTTAAACAGCGAAGTCGACACACGCGCACACGAGCACCGAGCGAAATAGGTTTACGAGCGAAAACATATTATAATAAACAAAATTAGTCCGGCTACACAGATAAAACGCATTCTATATGTGTCGCGACGACAATCGGCCAATGACGTCGATTCGATAGCATAGAAATGATTTCGTTTACAGTATATATAATTAATATCGAATCATTGTTCGGGGATTTATACAAATCGCATTCGTACGAGAGAGCGTTTGATCAACATATCGTAATGAAATTAATTAAAAATGAATCGATGTTATTCGACACAATATAAAAATTTCAATGGAATAATAATAATAATAATAATAATAATAATAATAATAATAATAATAATAATATTTTAAAAGTTTACAGCATTAATCAGTCGTTCATTACATGTTTCGGAGGTATAATAAAAACGGAATGGTGTTATGTACATATAACTTTTAGATTGTATTGGTCTACGATACTTTGATATTGAGAGTATTTGGGTACTCTACGCGTACAAGTTTAAATAATATTTAATAAAAATTCAAATAAAAATAGTCATGCGTTTATTGAAATATTCGTTTTTTTTTTTTTTTTTTTTTAATTTCGTTTCCGTATACATTTTGAAATACGTAGGTCTTGTCCGCAAGAAAACCATGCGTTATAGAAATGTTATGTTTAGTCGAAATCGAATCAATTGCCAGTTTAATGCTGTTCGAACCCATCATAAATCGAAACTTCAACAAGACCCACTCGGTTACTTCAACCTCATCCCAGTTAAAATATATTCTTATATGACGTGTATATACGTATATAGGGTTGTAAATTTGAAATATTTCAAGTACAATGTTTTATTATTGAAAATTTCCCGCTCTATGAAATATTTTCAATTTTTTTACGTTTGAAATAGTGACTGTTAAATGTCATTTAATCAGTTGATATTGTATAATATCGTTTTGGTACAATGTTTGGAGTTTCCTATTTAACGCGGTATAGTCCATCAGATGCCTATAAATAGGTAATTTTATGATAATATTCGTCTAATAAGTAATAGTTCTAATCGTCTGTTATTTATTTACATTTTACTTGTCTTCGACTAATATATTTAAATGATATGAATTCAGTCATTTTAATTTGAAGCATTTAACATTTCCAGATGCTGGTATAATATTGCGTGTTTCACAATATTTACAATAAATTCTATAAAAATTTACTTTACTTTTAAACTCACTATGTACCAATATATTTTTTTGATGAGAAACTTCTGCAATAATTTGATAGCTGTTAGTAATGGAACTACTGGCCACTTATTTATACATTCATTTATATTTTGTAAAATTTCTTCAGGTATTTCATTGACTATTGGTCTGTTACCTCTTAAATCAATTGTTTATAAATTATAATAACTATAGACTATTATGGTGTTAATTGTTAATTTATATAAATTAGTTTTTATTTCTATTTAGTACAATTAATAATACAAAAAGTATTCCATAATAAATAAAACATAAAGTATTATATTTTTTACTGAAATGAAACAAACATTTTTTGTTTTTTTTATCAAAATGAAACAAAATTTTTATGTTTCACTCAAATTATAAATTTCATGAAAATAAATTTCATGAAATTGTACAACCCTATGCGTATATATACAATATCGATAAATTGATTTTGATGTTCGAAAGTTTTACCGACGTCAAAAGTTCACAGGCGATATTTCGCTCGCCCCTGTCAGCCGACGAAAATGACGGGACTCGAATGAGTCAAAATTTGCTACGTGAAAACCCACGTACGAAAAATCGCGTACGCGCAAGACGGCGGTACTTGAGATCAGCAACCGTCGACGACGTGCCTACGGGGTGGGGGGGGGAGTAAAATAATTTCAAAACGAAACTGTGATATCGATCTCGGAGCAGTGATTTTTATCGTTTTGCTACATAGCATATACTATACCTACATAATATAGTAGATAGTAGATACCTATGGAAATTTCGGAAGGGAAACGGACACACTTGTCACCCGGAGGCGATTTATAGCGGCTCACGTGGACGTGTCTGTACAGTCGCGATCGTTGCAAATGATGTACTGCTGCGTCGCGGCTATCGATCAAACGACATAATATTAAACGACTATCGCGTGGAATCGAGTGTATTTATCATAGCACGATATACATATATATGCCTGTGTGTGTGTGTGTGTGTATATGTAAGTATGTACATATGTATATGTATCTCAAATACCAGTGTAAAACACACACTCGTGTGCGTGTACTTATGCGAATGCCCGGTACATTAGTGTGAGCGCTCATTAGAATACGCCATAAACACACATGCGCGCGCGCGCACACACACACACACACACACACACACACACACACACACACACACACACACACACACACACACACTCACACTCATTACTAGGTACGTAACGTCATAAATTATTATAATCGCATTCAGCACACACGTCTGCGTGTTCCGGAGGACAACCGCGCCGTACAGTCGTCGTCGGACACATAACATATAATATAATATATTATTACCTACGATTATTGGTATACCTACTGCGGATCTGTCGCGTCCTCTTCGCGCCGGACCCGACCGGACGGACCGTGACGGAGTCAGGCGTAGTGTACGTCACGGCCGGTGTGATCAGATGATCACGCGGAGGGGTTGTTCGGGGAGGGCGAACGTGGTGAAAGGAAGGGTGGATGGAAGACGGAAAGCGTACCCTCGCCGCCGCCACCGCCGCGGTCACGTGTCCATACGGATATACGCGTGTATAATACTTGTACCGTCGACCGGCCGTGTACGACGACAGGCCGCTCACGTGTCTCCGGGACGGCCGCCGCGCATAATCGTCACGACCGTTAATGTGATAATAACAATAACGATAATAATAATAACAATAATAATAATAACAATAATAATAACAATAATAATAATAATAATAATAATAACGACGGTAGTAATGATAACTAGATCTAGTAACTCGAGTTAGGATGTTGATGATTTTTGCATTTTTTTCCCTTTGATTCTATACAATGTTATCGTTGCTAAAAATTTGATTCATGCTCTCTTGATGCAGAATATTCTATATTTATTTTGAATTTTTTTTTGCATTTTTCGGCATCTTTAGCTATAAACGCATTTTTTTTTTGTTTCAATGTCATTTGTCCCCATTTTCAAGTCATTTTATTCGTCTTTTAGATCATTTTTTATGGTTTTTTCTACAATGTGGGGCAATTTTAGATTTTATTTTACTTTTAAATTTATTTTTAATAATTTTATATAATGGTTAAAATGTAAATGTATACTATTGTATATTATTTTATTAATATTATAATCTATAATTCATATTTTAAATTATTATTACACCCATTATCACGGCAATATCTCTAATAAAAATTATTATTTATAAATACATTTTTTTCACTTACTTAATTCGTTTTTGGATAATTTTGAACGTAAGTTTTTGAAGTTTTTTGGGCGTGTTTGCACTTTTTTTAGGGAAATTTCGCATTTATTTTAGGGAATTTTTGTGTGTTTTTTAGGTCATCAACATCCTAACTCCAATGATAATGATGACGACGATGATTATAATAGGTACAACGACTGTCGCAGTAGGGGACGTAACGATCTCGCCGAAAATTGGAGCTTCCAAAAGAATATTAGGTCGACTCCACCGGTTACCGTTCGTACAAATCATCTATCGACTTCACCGGCTATACAAATACAAATTGTATCCATAAAAACCAGCGGATTTCAACCGGTGTTCCGCTAGCGCCCTTTAAGTGTGCCGTGATAAATCTATTAATAGTTTTATAATTTTGTTGTGATAAACGATAATCTATTAGATTATCGTAAAAATTATTCTGTAAACACGGACCATTTAGTTTTTAATTACAATATAAACACGAATGTACGAGCGACGTATTTAAATCTGATCGATTTGTGTTTTACGCGTACAGACATCGAATCGAACGATAACTGGCGGAACCACTTGACGGCGGAGTAGATTGACGATTATTACGAACAGTATCCGGCGAAATCGATACACGCCCGTGCACCGTTCGCATTGCATCACGACGTAATTTCGCCGTCGAATTATTTCGTCGATTAACGTAATAAAAGTGATATGATTTTGGACCCGCGATCAATGGTCAGAAGGATCAAATGATTCGTCATCCTCATCGGCGCGTCGGCGGTGGTTGAATCGGGCCGTTCCAAATTTTGTTTACCTTTCAGGATTCGAGGTGGTCGGTCGTAAACACACTATTGTTTAAATAATAGCGTCGAACCGAGTGTAACGAATGCACACACACACACACACACACACACACACACACACACACACACACACACACACACACACACACACACACACACACACACTTAAACTCGCACGCACGTAGGTACATGTAGAAATATATTATGTATGTGTATTGTGTATATACCTACAGAAATTACCAGCGCTAGACATAAGCCCACTCCGCACGTATGTATTGTGTTTCGCATCCGTCTGTTAAACACATATATTATTTATTTGTTTATTATTGTATCGTGTGTGTACTATAAATTATTATACGTATTGATACGAGTGAACCATATGTGTGTGTGTGTGTGTGTGTGTGTGTGTGTGTGTGCGTGTGTGTGTGTGTTTTTACGTTTGCGAGTGGACGTATAGAACTATTATAGTATTATTATAATATTAGGATTATTTGTATAATGTTGTAATACTTGTAAATACGAATATTACACGTTATATTATGGTAAATCCGGACAAGAAAAAGGCACGTAAATTCCGCGGTAATTATTACGGGGGTTATGGCGTAGCAAAAAAAAATTAATATTTTCGATAATATGAGAACATTGAATTTATAACAATTACGTTATTGTATCGGCGTAATAGGTGCATTTTTTTTTATCAAACACGAATAACGTGCTTTTTTCGATCGCGTTGTACTGCTGTTGCTATCAAAATACGTAATAATGAAATGCGTCTGAAGTGGAGTTATGATTTTTTGTTTTTTGTTTTTTAATATTTAAAGCCAGAGAAACTGTATTAATAATGTTTCTGTCGTAATTAACCCATAAGCAGAGGCGTGGGGTCTAGTTGATTCCCATGAAAAATAAAACTTCAATATTACAAATAAATAGAATCTGTGTGCATTCGTATATTTAGAAGATGGTTTGTATAGTAACGTTTAATCGATTCTCATAAATCGAAAAGTTAAAAATTTATATGTATTTTATAACTATTAGAAACACTACTGAAAACAGCAGTGGGTTGTAATTGTATACCCCCACGCGGGTTTTAACGTCATGCGGTTTTTTCTTTTCGAACTAGCAATTTTCTTGATTTAAGTTATCAGCGTATTCGTAAATTCTACGTAAAAAAAGTAATTTCATAAAAAAAAAAGAAAACGTCGCATGCATAGCTTATTCCCGTTTTTATTTTTATCGCATTCAATTAGTTTTATAATGTAAATATTGTAAATACCCGTTCTGTAACGTATATGCAGATAACCCTGTGCCTCCACGCGAATTTATCTCAATGAGGCCCAGTAATCGCATAGAAGATTTGAATTAACAATGATAATAATCATAATGATAATAATACTAGTGATCACGACCGCTTGAGCAATCATTTTCAAAGTAAAAGACCTATTTTACAGTTGAATAACATTATTTATTGACAGGTGTCCGAACGATAACTGATTTTATGATAACAGACTGTGTGCCTATATAACTATTTTTGAACAGTTTATCATCATTTGTGCACTGTCCATTTCATATGATGGTAAAATAGTAACAAAGTTAGTTTTCTCTGAATGTTGTAGTACCTACCAGCTCCTTAAGACATAACGTTGATTTCAAAAATTAATTTCTAAATGTTTTAATACTGAGAATAATATTTTTGTTGTATTCAATATTTTATACATATTTTGAGAAAAATTATACCACAGCACTGCGCTGCAATAAAAACGTATACAAATATTTTTTATTTTCAAAGCCCGAATTCGTAATTTTAAAATTGTGTAGGGAAGTTTTACTAGATTTTTAGATAAATATTGGTGGCGAAACGTCTTATTGAATCAAAGTATGTAATTTAAATTATTTTGGTTTTTCAAACTTTTTGAAAATATCTATTGATTGAAACGGTAGTGTAACAGTCGTTACATCGTCACTATAGTTGACGCTCGTAATGCACACAAACTGACAAGACCCTAAGTCTCCTCTCTCTCCAGTCCACATCGGCATTGTTAGGCCTAAGACTAGGTCTCCTGTGTAAAACACTACAGTTTGCCTCGATACCAATCTGATGACCAGAACTCCGTTTTACGACGTTACGGTAATTTATTTATAACTGTAATAGTGATTTATTTAATCACATTTACTTATCAGTTATCACATAGTAACACGTTACGCATATGAACGTAAAAAAAAAATGAACTTTAAAAAAAAAAAAAAAATGCATATGTTTTTAGAACCGGCCGGGTGTGAAAGACCCTCATTTGGCTGTGAACATTTAGTTAAAGCGAGTTTACTGTGTGACAAGCGGCACACGCACGCACACACAAACATACATACATATTATATTATTATACCATGCCTAATGACTTTTTTTGAGGACAGAGTTAGCCATCTTCTAATTACATAACGTTTTGTAAAGATAAAAATGACACGGGAAAATAAATGCGCCGTTGGTGCTTTGTATTTATGCAAACTTCGAGCGTGAAATATGTTTTAGATAAAGTCGTCTTATCCCGCATATTACAGTGTACATTTTTTTGAAATGAAATGTGTAAACACTTCATGCTACAACATATAGGTCATTTTGATCGTACACACAACTTTCCGAAATTGAAGTATTTATTGAAACGAAATCGTATTCGTGAAGGAATACCGTTGATACGTGTATACATTTTTAATTTTCAAAGCTTTTCGTTTAATAAGTATAAAAAAAAATGTTTGTACACGAATGTTTGTTTTATTCGGGTGTTTTTTTTTTAACGTTTCGATTGTTTTGTATAGGTTTTTGTTTCAAAATATAACCACCAACTCATGTATCCGCGTTTTAATTATGAAAAAATCAACGATAGTAAAATATCGTATACAAAATAAAATAAGACAGAAGAACAACAACGAAATGACGGACTCGATCGCAAAAACGTATTATGTAAGAAAGAATAAATCGTCTTAAATAATAATAATAATAATAATAATAATAATAATAATAAAAGTGTAACATTTAGAGTAAAATTCACTTATTCGAAATACGTCTTATAAAGTGCTAACTCTGCAGAGTGCCGTCACAAAAACATTTAAGTTTATTTACATTATAAACGACTAGCTACTCCGTTATGAGCTTCTTCTGGGAAAACGATTGCGTCAATAAGATTAAAACGGTACCTACGGTTTAATCTAATTTTCTTCAGACGGAAACAAGCCATGTATGAATTGATCAAAAAGTCTGACGACAGCGAGCCTGTACGCATCTATCGTAGCCCGGTATAATCGTGAAAAAAAAAAAGAAGAAAATATCATAATAATAATATACGATGGGGATGTTCTTGCAACGCTATGCGTGTACGCCGAAGACTCGGTCGACGTCATTACAAGATGCGTATTTTAAGTGAACCCATGCATTAAAGAAATGAAATCCTATATTTTTAATTTTTAATTTTTTTTGTTTTATCGGCTAGGTGTTAGTGAAAACTGGTGCAGCTCAACAATTATTATGTAAAAATAACATTAAGTCATCGACTTTAAGATAAACTATAGCCGTAACGAAACAAATATAACAGTAAGTCAAATAGAATTACATACAGTTAGAATATGAAACATGAAATGATAAGACGGTCCATAATATATAAATATGTAATATACATAAATACATAATATTATAAAGTGTAACATAATAGATATTTTACAATGAGGTATAGCGATGGTTAGCACGATTTAATCGATTATAATACGAATTTATTCGATAGTGAAGTGAGGAGGGAACGAAGGGGTTTTATGATGTTCGAGAATTCGTTGATAAAATAGGATAACAGAGCCCCGACATTTGGAGACGGTAGAGAATGATTTTTAAAAACCAATAATAAAACGTTGTGCAGAGAAATAATGAAAAAAATACAATCGAAAAAATATAACAGTGTATAATATTATACACCGTGCACAAGCACAATGATCAATGAAATATCATGATTACGTTTGTTGTTTAAGAACGAAGTAAACCGAAATTTTACTTATTTTACGACTAATTACTATTTTATGATATCAAGAAATTTAAGAGTAATAATAGTAAAAAAAAACCAACAAATAAATAAATAAAAACTAAAAAAAAAAAAAAATCACGTACTATAAGTATTATTATACATCATAGTACAATTGTTATATCCGTATATAGCTGATTATTCGTCTTCAAAACGTTTTACAAACGTTGACACTTATTTTCCATTCATGAAAAATTAAAATCAGTCATAATTCACGTGGTCGGAGAACTTTCAGTTTTATGACACTGTACGGATGGGTTTGATAATCATATTTTATATTCAGTGATAAAAAAGACATATTATTTCGCACCGTGGCAATTTGTTCGCTCATTGTACAAGGTAATTGTTACGGGCGTATTTGATTTTAAACAAACGTTAAGTCTTTTCTTCAACTAAACGATTCGGACCGAATAGCTTCGGTGTGAAAATACGCAGTTTATGTGTTTTACCGTTAAAAACCTGGTTGTGAATACATTTATTTTTTATTTTTATTTTTTGAATTAAGGAGAACTTTACTTCTTTTACTTAAAGAGACAAAACAATATTGTCTTATCTGTACCTAATGTTTTATTATGTTTGGCAGATCAATAATTTGTCATACCCATTCGGTGTTTTTAAAATTCATGTGAAAACAAATCATTGTATTGTTATAATATGATATTAAATCATGATGTTGTGATTCCGCATTTCGATTTTTGATCGACCTCGTAAAAAAGATCAAAGCGTATTCGGTGCACGGCTAGGTCATGATATGTCGAGTTCGGTCTCGACCGTGCGTTCTCGTCTAGTAGCACACTTAGACTATATATATTTTACAAAATCATTTTCACTACCTATTCAAAAACGTTGCGACTTCGTGGTGATATTTCCATTGGGCGTCATCGCTGGACCATTTCAAATTAAGATAAATGGAGTGAGGGGATTGGTTAGGGCCATAGGGCTATGGGGTTTCGACCATATATATACGTATAACATATAATATATATCGTGACCCCGATAAGTGAACTTCAGAGAGCGAATGCGCAAGTGTTTACAGTCCGTTTATGATTCAACGAACCGCTAAATTTTTTATTGAACACGTGAAACCTTTCGCGAATCGTATACAACGCGATTTTCATATGTTCCGACGTTATTTATATTTCCAAGTCGTTCAATAACAGTATTTTATCTTTCTCTCTCTCTCTCTCTCTCTCTCTCTCTCTCTCTCTCTCTCTCTCTCTCTCTCTCTCTCTCTCTCTCTCTCTCTCTCTCTCTGTCCTTCGCTGGGTGATTTTTTTCAAAAGTATTATCTTCGCATCATTTTAAAATCCTTTACTTAATCAATCACGGAAATAAAAAAAACCATTTTTTTCATTTCCATTCGTTAGTTTTGTAAATTATACAATTATACGTAACGAAAAAAAAAAAAATAAAACCAAGCAATTACTCATACGTTACGGTAAGAATCAAAAACAGGCTCAATATATCACCCTATAGATGTATACACACAAATATAATAATATTATCATATTGTGCGTACACGCTGTGCTATAGATTTTATTTTTTCGCCGCACGACGCGTAGTAATAATTCACATTGCTCGTCACAACGCATTGCACTCACGTCTAGCAATATTACATATTATGTATCGATTTCCCTAACGATTCCGATGTGAAATAATATCAACGGTTTAGCGTTGTAAATAACATTTTTTTTTAACGGTCAGCTTCAAGGGGTGCCAGTTCTACCAAACTGTTCTAAATCGCCACAAAATAAAGTCTTCAAAGTCAAAAAAAAATATATCACGCATACAAAAAACTTATTCTCCGAATCTCTCCCCATTGACCCCTCTCAATCCATCCCGTCACATGGGGCTGATACTTCTGGTTCAAAACCGAACGTTAATCCGAAAAACTCAAATTTAAAATTAGCTCTTTCAAAATTCCTATCCGATTTAACGTCCATAATTAATTATTTTCTTTCCACTATATTATAATAACCAATTAATTATGAAATTTACTCTTAATATTATTTTTGTTATAACATACACTAATATTCCATTCTGTTTATTCTTATCTGACATCATTAAATTATTTTATTATTATATCATATTATATGCTCATTATTATTATTTACCAATCACTACTCACTGTATAACTGTATCTATCAATATTGTAATCGTTGAACTGTAATAGTTATACTGAAAGATCTTAATAAAAAAAAAAAAAAAAATTATAACAATATTAATGGTTCATAAATTTTACGAAAAAACATCAAGTACCGCGAAGCAGTATAATAATATTGTTACGACGTCTTATTACAAACATTTCTTGATAAGACTACTAAATTTTAATTTTAGGCAGTCAACATAAACTTTTAGCAACCTCTAAATATGTTTTATCGGTGTTTTCGACATTATTCTTTTTTCAGACAATGACCCTAACCACTGGTGTATGGATGTAAAAAAAAGTGTTTATTTTACGCACTAAAAACAAAATAAATCGCAATAGTGCTGGTTGTATCATACTATAATGTACCCGAAATAGCTGGCACTCGCGAATCGTCCTGGCTGGAAAAGCTTAGTTTTTCTGTGACGGTCAACTTTTAAATTCAAAGATTTCAACTCAAGCCGTAATTAAAATATTCGAAATATACGTACGATTTCAGCGTTTTGCAGACGTGACATATTTATCAACACTACAAAATATCGCTGCACCGTGTGTCGGAAAACTCCTTGTTCCGTTTACACGCAGTTTGTTGTACTCGTCGGTGTCCTTTCTTCTCTTGCCGTCCTCTCGATCTGATGACAGTTTAGGTTTATAATAAATAAATAATAAAAAAAAAAAAAATTGATTTAGATGTATACATTTACACATGTGCGCCCATAGGTAATATTTTAAAGGGGGGAACAAAGTTGACTGCTCCAAATAGTGTGTCACCGGAATAAAAAAAATGGACACCATTGTGAAACCAACTGATCCTCTGCTTTACTCTGAATCCAAAAAAAAAAAAAAAAAAAAAAAATGTAGAGTAACTTGTAATTAACTTTTTAATTAGATAAAAAAGAATTCTTAATTTTTTCGTTTTATTCCAAACGTATTAAATTTAACGATAATCTTAATGAAACTAACCAATTAGATAATAATACAGTTACATTTATTAAACCAAAATTTCGTATTTTTTCCAGGAGGGGATACGTCTTGCCGCTCTCCCCGACGGGCGCTCATGCATGTGTATATTATATAACAGAGGGTTGCGGTATCGAAATAATAATAATAAAAATAACAATAATCGTAATAATAACAATAATAATTACGATTTAGTGGTATCCAAAAAAACAGCAGTCGACGTCCGGTTCGAATTCGCGCGTCGCGCGACACACCGTCGGAATATTATTATTATCGTGGTGAGTCAATAAATAATTGTACGCTACGACCACAGATAATATATAAAACAACTAGATAGCCACTCAACGAATAAAATTGAAGTCTAGAATCCATATGCGAACAGGGCAAAATATGATTGATTAATCCATGACATTTTATATTATTCCATGAAATATACTTTTTCTGTGATTGAAACCACAGATAATATATAAAAATGTTGTTTTATATAATATCTGTTATCTTTCTATATGGATTCGGATCGAAACAAAATTTTTCGATTATAATTTATAAACTATAAACTATAAAGTGCAATTCAAGTAATTCAACATCATGGTGGTTTCTTGTTCTGTGTCTGGTTGTGTCAATAGGAGACTGAAAGGAAGCAAAGTTCATTTTTTTTGGTAAGTCATACATTGTTATATCTTATGTAAACTTATTATTAGTCAGGTTATTAAATTGTTTTTAAAAAAATCACGGAGTAATTAAATGTGTTCGAATATGGCTGTCAGACTTCATAGGTCTTATGAGACTTTATCACTGAGTCGGCTATCTAGTTTTTTTATATATCTGTGGTCTTATGAGACTTTATCACTGAGTCGGCTATCTAGTTGTTTTATCAAGTTTATCTAGTTGTTCTATCAGGCTATCTAGTTGTTATATATCTGTGGCTACGACACGCTTACGACGGACAGGCCGGCACGTCCGCACGTCTCGTTCGCTCGTCGCGTCGTCGTCCGGCTTTGGTCACTATTATGTTGTGCTTCCGCGATATAATATAGGTCAAGCCGCGCACACACTAGACCCGAACCGAAATCGAATCGTAATGCCGATTTTACGCGCGAGTGCACGTACAAGTGTAACCGGAACTCGGGTCGGTTCGGTTTGGATTTTTCGGCCGAAAATCAGCGGCGCTATTCTGTGTACAGGTAGACGCCCGCCCTCGGTTTTAGACGCCGCCGATCGATAAATGAAAATATATTGTGATTGATTTTCAATATTATGGTATTCTTATCTACAGCAGAGGTGTTCAAACCGTGCGTCGTGGCTCCCGAGGGTGTCGCGGAAGTCAGAGGGAGGAGCCGCGAGAGATGTAATATAGGCATGACGTATAGATTACGGTCTATTTATGTACGATATCAAAAAACACTTGATTTCGAATTTTTCTACATTTACCTGTTTGTTTATACATTTCTCTGTACTTGCCGTACGTTAAATACATACATTTACATATGCGTAGAAGTTTAAAACCGCAATTTTTTTCGCCATCAACAATTTGGGAGCCGTCAAAGTATGGTGAAAACGAAAGTGCGATGAAAAAGTTTGAATATATCTGATCTACAGCCGTTATCGATCATAATATCACGTTTGGTTTTTTTTTTTTTTTAAAACGTCGTCACATGTGCTGTTAGTGAACTATTATATTCCATATATATATATTTTTTTTTTTTATAAAATATCAGTAGTAAGTACAACTGCACACCATTGCAACTGCATCCGTCGACTGTCGAAAAACGATTGTAGAAAATACCACACGTGGTTTACTGTAGTTATTGTCACGAGTCACGACATAATATACGATGATTCAATCGTCTATTTAGCTATTGCAACTTATTTTTGTTCGGAACGAAAATTCGTGGACACTCAATGCAGCTATACCCGAAAAAATTCGGACCGAATGTTTTTCGGTTCGGTCAGTCCGGTCGGTTTGGGTCTAGTGTAGGGTGACCATATTTAAAAAAATAAAAGACAGGGCTAAAATAATTTTCCTAGTTTTTTTAAATAATTTTATCAAATTTTTTTTTGACAATCTTTAATGGTAATGAATACATAATTAAATATACCTAAAATAGAATCTAATACGTATTTGATATTGTTTCTATCCTTTTAAAGCAGTTACAAAACTAATACATCATTTTTAATAAATACAAAAAAAAAAAAATTAAATAGATTGTTACTTAATAAATTAAAACTTTTTATGATTTTCTAAATTCTTTATTACTTTACTCAATATTCTGAAAACTTTTTTATTCATGTTGATGATAATTTTTCGGATCGCATATCCACACATTTTAATTTGTCGTCTTTTTCCGAAAAACATCTGAAATCTAATAATTCGGGGTATTTTGTTTATATTGTACCTATTAGATATAAACATATTTATTGTTTTATAATATTGAAGAAAAAACCAGGAAAAAAGGCGTCCTGAGACACGTTCGTGAGGACAAAAGGACAATCCTGTAAAAAACAGGACGTATGGTCACCCTAGTGTCTCACTCTAGTGTATGCGCGGCTTTAGACGACGCGACGGTAGGCCGGCCGCCGGACTTTGGTGGAATATTTTTTACAAGCACTTCGGATACGTATTCCGAAAATACTCGGACAAATAAGTATTCGAAATACACATTCCGATACTTTATGCTAATAGCATTTCCCGAGTATTTGGAATATTCCGTACAACGTATACCGAACATTTTTAGAGTTTTTTTTTCTTCAGTACATTTTTGACGGCCAAAATAGTAATTCAAATTTCATTATTTAATAACTTTTTTTCAATATTCGATATTCGCGAAAGGACATAATATATTTGATTTATGATAAACACCGCTATATTACAATATTAGTTATAAATTATATCGTAAATAGTGTGTGATACGAGTTATAAACTTAATTAGTGCGTAAAATCTTAATACTGAAGGATTAGACATACAATTACTAATTATTTATTACTAATAAAATCCATTTTTGCAATAATTAGTATAATACATTATATTCACCACGAACCACTGTGATAATTAAATAATGTATTACGTATAAAAAAATATATGTCAATCGAAAATCAATAAAATACTTTTATTTTATTTCATCAATACAAATCATAATGATTTAAAATAAAATTTTCTAATCTTGAAAAAAAAAAAATAATAATAAAACGCACATTATATTTATTATTAAACTTTAAGCCAATGGCCAAATCATCACCGCTTAAACTGAAATACAACTAACGAAAAAAAAAAAATATATTTTGACAACAGAAACGATAGTATCTAATGTATTTCACGCACCTATGTCCTATACGTTATTTGATATACCTATATATGTTGTGTGATAAATTGTAATTGACAACATATAATTGTATCGTCGTCGGCCGGTTCGTCGCTAGGAAATCGGAAATAACACTGCCATCTAAGTGTATAAAAATAGTATAGAACAAAATAATTCGATATTACTATAAAATATTAGATAATATATTAGATTTGACTACAAACGCGATATAAAAGACGGGGAAATAATGACGGTATTTAGAAAATGTGATCGAACGTCAGACGATTCCAGAACACTTAATTTAAACTCTTCGGAAAAATTGTGTTTTTCAAAGCGTTTTAAATACTGTGTTGCGAACACTACCAAAGTCTGCCCGCCGCCGTGCGTACGTGCGCCCGGACCGATCCGACGACCCCGTCGCGTCGAGCCCCCCCCCCGTGAATCGCGTACGTCTGAGATTGACGGCGGTGGCCATAAATCCTGAACATTACGAAAACGGCGCAGGCGGCGTTTTGTTTTATTTTTGTTTCTCTCTCCCGTTGTCGCGGCACGCCGGAAAAACGAACGCAGCGATTGAAAAAAAAAAAAAAACAAAAAACAAAAACAAAAAAAAAGCACTCGCGCGTCGACGAAATCGGAAACGTTATATATATTATATTTTGAGCCTCGACGTGACGGGGGAAAAATCTAACCGTTACTACTATACAATATGGTCGTACGACCCGCGTTTAGTTAAAAGAAAAAAGAAAAAAATTTAATTTTTTGAATTCTGTTTTGGACTGTTAAGGAGGATTTTATGTTTCACCTGGTCCGGCCGTGTGTTTTGTAAAATCGATTTTGTGATAAAACGTGTAGATATAGCCCATCTTAAATATTTTTTTAATGATATCGTTTTCATATTTTGACATACTTTTTTGTTATTGATAACATTGAATTAATTTGGGATTTGAGTTTTCATTTTCATGTTCATGTTCACACATGCCTATTTATTAGCTGTTAAGCTATAGTAGATTATTTAAGGGAACTGCATAATGATGATACAATTAATGGATTCATAAAGAGTCAAAGAATAAAATGGCTGGGACATGTAACGCGACGTAATACAGATGAAGTAATCAAGATAGCATTAAGTTGGCAGCCGGAAGGAAAAAGGCCAGGGGGGCGTCCTCGAAAGAGATGGTTGGATGTCGTGGAAAAAGATTTGGAAGACTTAGGAGCGTAGAATTGGAGGGAGATAGTACAGGATCGAGACAAGTGGAGCGATTTAGTGATGGCGGCAAAAACTCTTGGAGAGTTATGAAGGCTGGAAGAAGAAGAAGAAGAAGCATAATGATGATGTGGATTAAAAATAAAACAGTCGAGAAAAATAGACATAGTGACTATGCTTTTACAGTGGGTAATTTAAATATTATATTAATTTAAAAATACCTCGAGGGAAGGAAACGTTGGGCAGTTTCTCAACTAGGCGTTTTTATTCCGTTCGACCATACACGTTATCTAACCGTATTAACATGCGAGTTTTAAAACGATTTCTTTCCACAGCAGCAAAATTATATATGTTCGGTATACGTATTAACACAATGAGTACTATGCGATAGACGTAGAATGCGCGGTCGATTCTGATTTGCATAGAGTACCTGCGTGAAATTAAAAGAATTGACATTTTTGCGAGCGAAGGCATTTATCGGCGATATTCACAATAATTGCATTAATAATTTTCACAATTTTCACACATACCAACACACACACTCACACACACGTCCGTCCACGCCTATGCGAACTTCAACTCATAAATGGAAATACCGGATATTACACGTATAATAATATGTTACTCGGGCAATGTGTTCATCGCCCGTTTTCGCACTGAACACATAAAGTGTACCGAGTGACCCGAGTTAAAAGTCATTCGATAAATTCTCTCAGCAGCTACATGCGGCGGTGGTGGTAGCGGTGGCGGCGGCGGCGGCGACGATGACGTGAATGCTCGCGAAGAATTAATTTAAAATGAATGACAGTCGCCACCGATGTGCCCGACGTTTCCTCTGCCTCTCGTCGCGGCCAACGTCGTATAAATAATGGGAGTTCGTTAAATAATAATAATAATAATAATAATAGTATACAATATCATTTTCCACGTCACGACGATTCATTTCGTCTCGCCCGTCTCGGCGAGGTCTGTGGTGGCGGTGGTTTGAATTATTAAAATAGGTTTTTCGCGCGCCACGTCCGTTTGCCGCGGCACTTCCGACGGCGCGGCGTAGCGCCGCCATGCCGTGTGCCACCTCCGGATCCCGCGAAAACGTGCGCGCGCTCTCGACGTGTCACCGTGCCGGGTAAATCTCCGCCGTCCATCGGAAAAATATCATACGAGTAGGAACACATACACACGCTGTGGCCCACACACGGGCCAGCGAGTTTGGGAAAATATCTCCACGATTCGTCTATTTTTTGTTTCATAGAAAACTTTTTTTTACAGTTGCCGGATGATACAGGATCACAACTTTTTATGAGTCATACATTTCCATGAAGGTTCATCGGGCAGATCACAGAGTAGACACAAAGTGAACACACATTTATACGCGTTGATATAATATTACAATAAATCTATGTTATATATGAGGCGCGTAGAACCAGAACAGCCTAACCCACAAAAGCATAATAATTGTGCAGGACGAGCATTAAAAGTTTTTTCATATAATTTAATTAAAATTATAAGAATTATTAATTTAATTTCTTACAAATTTAAATTAATAACTGAATTCATTTAATATGATTTTACTGCAATAGCGTAATCGGAACCTATTCCAATCATAACAATCAATGAACAAAGATAAAATACAAATGTTTATTTTTTGATTTATAGTATATTTGTGACGGTGATTGAATTTATATTAATAATACAGTGTTTGAGTACTCTTTGTCATGTTTCAGTGCATATAATTAAGTGCTAAAAATTCATTTTTAAGCAATATAATTTTTGAGCACAGCGTTTATAAGCCTCTGTCATTGAAGATCTTTGGGTGGGCACACACACACACATAGAGACGTTCGCTTAGTTTTGTCTGTCGTTCAGTATGGCGACGGTCGTGTGGTTATCGTCAACGTTAGTAGTAGATTTTCGTTACCTACGCTCGTTTTTTCAACACACAAAACGTAATCGCATTAAACATTATCCGTACACTGTTGCCGCTGTGTGAAAACCGTATTGAAATACGCGATGAAAAAAAAAAAATGTACCGGCGTGCGCGGCCGAGAGAGAATATATACCTAGCACGGCTATAATACGCAGGAGCGAGCGTGCCGTGCGAGTGAAACTGTATACACGGAGAACGCGGGCCGCAGTCTCTCCTCTCGTCACGGGGTCGGATTGAAAATTGTAATTTTTCCGCAGCACGTGTGTGAGCACCCGGAGCCCGGGCCGTTAAACCGAAAGGAAATTGATGGTAAAATAAAATACGACCTTTTCGAGTCTCGACCGGGCGTAGCTGTTTCTGATTTAAAGAGGAGCTCGCCGAGAGACTGTAATAATGTGTTGGGCGACTCTTTCCGTCTCCGTCTCCGAGAACAGGGTCGCGCGCGTGAAAACGAACACGTCGTCGTAAAATCAATAAGCGGGTTTTGCCGCGCCGCCCGGGAACGTCTCGATTTTAAAAACTAATCTATACGAATCTGAAAAACAAATGGCCGGACCAAAAATGTTGCTCGTGGTCTCGTGCTGCTATTAATTTGAGAAAACGCGGAAAAACCAGAACGATATTATTTACACGGACTTACCTGCACCGGCCTTTTTTTTCTATTAAATTTATTTCAATAATCGGGTATTTTTGAAAAAATAAAAATAAATCGTAGATAAATATCATTTAAAACACGATCTTTTTAGAATTGTCAAACTACCGGACTCGATTTATTTTAAAGAGACTAAAACGAAAAAATCTAAAACGCGTGGCGACGGCGTGGTATTTTTTTCATCCGGCGCTCGATGACCACCGTCGACGGAAAGTTTCAGTCCTCTCGACGTGTCTACGAGGGTATTATTTTAAGATAATGATCTCGGGCCACTACCTGTATATCGAACACCGCGCAGACGGACCGCGAGTCTTGGGATTTCAAATATAGGATCGGGTACACGATGCGTCTTAATTAAATCCGAAATATTCAGCCCGGTCCGCCGAACGGAATCCTGGGTCTCGTCGATTATACGACGGGAAATCGTGGGTTTCGTACCGACGAGTGCGTTGTACAAAGGGTTATTAATTTTCGTGAAATTCATTTTTTTTTTTTTTATCATTATATAGGTATTAATATTAATTTTAAAATTAATACATTTGTATAAAATAAATAGGTTATGTGAGAAATGTAATGGTTTTGTTTTTAATCGTTATTTTTCTGGAGATATAAAAATATATCCGGGTATTAGCATTATCGTGAAAATTATCAACTCAATGATCAACGTATTCAATGTTATTAGATATTATAAAAACGGTTTTTGGAAATAGGAAATGGAAATGGTGTGATAAATTGAGTAATTGAAATATAATATCGTAACGCGAAACTTTACGACCGAAATAAAAATGATACCATAGTTTTATAATTATCATTGCCGTTGCTTTTTTGCACCTCTGACAATATATATTACGGTTTTTATTTTTTTTTTATTTAAAAGAATATTTACAATCTGTATACATTGGTTATACAATAAGTAAATTTTACGATGGTGGTATCGACACGAAAGCTTGAAAGAAGGGAGTGTCCAGAGACACCACCTCAGAACTCATGTCTCATTATTTTGCAGTTGATTATTTAATAGGTCTCGTGACCAGTGACGTTTTAAGCGGCGTATCGGGTTGATTGGGTTTGATGAGGATTGGAGGCTGGAGATCAGAAGATTTGCGTGATTGTGGCTGTATGTAATTTTTTGTAGTACTGAGAGGCCATTTCAGGGATCGTTTGTGTATTTAGGTATTTGTGTCGAGACTGACTGCTGACGGACCATGGAGCGCCTGTGATAATTCAAATTGTAAATTATAAATTATTATTCAAAACTCAGTTATTAATACTCTACTGAAGAAAAATTAAAAATCAATCGGAAACCGCAGTGCACGTGGTAATTACTGGTTTCGAACACGACCGCGTCAGAAACGACGGCCGAATACGTATCGTTCGAATAACCAAACGAGTATATTCTTTGACCGTACCGCCATTCGAACGAACGTCTCCCCGGACTCGAGCGGATGCGCGGCGAACGATTCGCTCGCGTTCGGCAAACTGTTTACGCTACTGCGTTCGGTGAAATTCGCTCGCGTCCTGACCGGCGACTGCAATGTAAACGCACCTTTTTTTTACACACGTTCGGCTGCTAATCGGCGTCGATTAATAAATTATCTCGGCCGCGGCACTTTGCGTTCGACATTGCGTCGCGGCGACGTCGGTATTTATTATAATATTAACAACGCCAGACAATGGAATGAGCACGACGGACAATGAGCACGGCGGTGGCGCTCGGTCGCATCCTCTTCTTCCTCACGCCGCCGAGCGGACGACGTCGTCGTCCCGGCGGAACGTTCGAAAGGTGTTCGTCGTTTGCATCCGATTTAGGAGTTCGGTGAGAGGGTCGTTAAACGCTTGTCGCCGGGCGCCGCATGAATAAAATACTAATTTACCGACACGACAATAATGCCGGCACGGATGCGGGCTGTCCGTGAAGTGATAAAACACAGGCGATGAATGAAAATCCGAGACGTATCGTCGCAATGGTGGTTGCCCGAAAAGGAACGAGAAAAAAAAAACAAAAAAAAAAAAAAAACTGAAAAACAAAAAAGAAAATAAAAAACAACAACGACGGACGAATTTTTTTTCGGTTTTTTTTTACCCGGATTAACTTACGGACTGTCTATACAAGTGTGTCGATGAACGTTCAAGTTAAGTCAAATTCGCTTATTACATTTTATAATCCGCATATAGCGAAGTTTAGATTTAACGATCTGATTGTCTAGGTCTCTTAAAGATCGTTATTGGCGAATTCGACTGTACTTTCGTTTCGTGCGGTTGCAAAATATGTTTGATGAACGATATTAGTCGGAAACGCGTGAATATACAATACACGTACGTTTCCCGTCACGATTGCGTTCAGTTAGTCCAGGAGGTCGAATCGTCGAGTAAGAAAAGAAAATTTAGTCAATAAAAATAATATTATAAATGTATTTGATGCGATATCATACGTAAAACGATATCACAGAGAATATATTTTTACGACGAGTTGAAGTCGAGTAAAAACGATAAATTCGCCGCAAACGACACATTCACTAAATAGATTTCAGTTAATTTTTCAGTCATACCTCGAGAAGTAATATTGCTAGACGCCTGAAATGTTCACCATATATTATATTAATATCGTATGGCTATAATGTGCTTTACGAAAGTTTCAAAAAAAATTTGACGTTTTTGGGTTAAAAATAAAACTTTAAAAATATCCTTTTTTTTATTAATGTTTATTTCTCATAAAGTTTTTAATATTTGATAAAAAGTTTTGAATATTTAATACGATCTTACCCATATACCTAATAAACTAACGACGTTGAAAAAATTTCAAAAATCGTGACACACAATGATTTTTATACCAATTTTTATCTGCCAAATGTGTATACAAATTACTATCTGATTATTACGAACCTTCGGATAAAAATAGAACGATATCTTTTGTGACTTTTGGTGAAAATAAAACGCCTTATTCGCCAAACGAGCAAACTTAAAACAGGTTCGATAAAAATAAAACCTACCGACAATTAGATTAAAAACTATAAAATACATAAACGGTATAATATTTCCATACTGAAGCTTTGCTTAGAATCTTTTCGGAAGAGCGAAGAATATCTCTCATGGCGCGTTGTTAATATAATACACCAGTTCATATACGATTATCCTAAAGAATGTGCCGATGAAAATTCAATTACTTTCGTTTCGTGTGATTTGAAATGGTTGACGGGCGACATTAATCGAAAACGCGTGAATATAACACGACCGTTCGCCGCCGAAATCGCGTTCGGTTAGTCCGGCAGTTCGAAACGTCGCGCGAGGAAAGAAAAATGAGTCGATAATAATAACGAGAACGTATGATGCGATCCCTCACGTAAAACAATTATACAGAATACAGACGACGAGTTGAAGTCGAGTAAAAACGATAAAATATGCTGTTATCGACAAATTCACTAAACCTAATTTTAGTTATTTAGTCATACCTTGGAAAACAATGTTGCTGCTAGAAAACTGACATTTTCTCCATGTGTATTTATGACATATTGTTAAACACTCAACGAAAGTTTCCGAAAATTTGGCATTTTTTCGACTAAAATAGAACTTAAAAAAATACTTTGTTTACATCCCATTGTAAAAAAAAATTGATTTCAATTTAATATTTATAATAACGGTTTTTCCACCTTATGAGTGCCAAGACTGCTAAATAAATTACGTAAAATATACCCCCTTAATATTAAATAACGATCCACATCATATATCACTAGGAACTAAATTGTACATTAGAATTATCAGTTAAATATTTAAAGATTAAATAATGTATTATCTAGTAAGGAGCTGGGGGGACATGCCGTGTACACTTGACTGATGATACTGAAAAACTTTCAAAAATCATTTATCAGTATATTTTATTCGTTCAAGCGTAACCAAATCAATAGTGTTTGACGGACGACATTAATCGGAAACCCGTGAATAATGAATATAACACGTACGTTCGCCGTCATAATCGCGTTCAATTAGTCCGGAAGTTGGAATCGTCGCGCGGAGAAAGAAAAATGAGTCGATAATGATAATAAGAACGTATATATGATGCGATCCCGTAGGTACGTGAAACAATTATAGAGTATAGACGACGAGTTGAAGTCGAGTTGAAAAGACTAACCTCGTTAGCGTCAGATAGAAATTTAAATTTTCAATTACCGATGATTTCAACTACACAACATAATATATTTGTCTTTAAACCGTCGTCACGTTGTTTGATATGTTTTCGATCAGTATCACCGGTAGTATATCGTGCGTGTCCCCTCCCAGCCCCTCGATGTGATTACACGGGGGCCAAATTAGTTTTTTTCTCGAAACAATAAACACCGACGAGGTTTCGTATACATTATGTACGTTTGAAAAGAAAAAAAAATCAACATGGACGCCAGACGTCAGCAGTCTCTAGTGGTCCTTCAGTTTCTGTTGAAATGCCGCGCGCAAAAAGATGAAATCCGTAACATACGAAAATACGGAAAAAACCAAATTACCACTCGTAGTTTTTTTTTTTTGTTTTGGTTTGTTTTTTTTTCCACTGCACAGAAAACATCGTACTCTGTAACTCGAAACGATTCATTTCGTATAAAGCCCTATGCTTTCTTATCGTGTTCCCGGGGTTTTTTCGTCCTGCGGTTCGAAAACTTAAGATTTGTGCTGTATATACACGCCGCCGTGGCTAATTGCGCGTTCAATTGACCGAACGCGAGTGGTATCGGTTATTAAATTAATTCCATTCGTGATGTTGTGTAATTAGACAGCCGTCCGTATGTGAAAAGAACTTTAACGATTGTAATACTTCAACCATGCGTATCACGAACTGACAATACGACTCTCTAAAAAAAATCATAACTTAGACCAGTCGTTTTTTACCTGTGTTATAACTGTATGTATATAACTGTGATGCACAAAATCTTTATGAATTAAAACTAGAAATGTTTAATTAGTGTATTAAACACACACTTTTCAAGCGAGATCATTAATAAAACATCAAATAATTGAGATGCGGCTCTATTTTTTTTTTTTTTACGTCTGTTACTAAATTTTCTGTACGGTAAAAGAAGTCGAAAATTCCGTTCAACCTTTCTTTTACCAGAAATATTTTCTATAACTAGGTACTTAGGACGAATCAAGTAAAATTAGGTGAATTAATAATAATTGTAAAATAGCATTTTTTTTTTTTATGTATATAAGTATTCTAAAATGGAATATTTTATTGGAAAGCTCAATGAGAAATTATCTAGTATTGGTAACGGTATTTTAACCTTGGTTAATTATTACTTATTGAATAATATGTTCTCGACCTAGTTCTGCGCTCCATCTATCGTACCCTCGTGTGCAGAGGCGTCGCATCCAGTGTTTATTTCAGATCTTTTATCCCGGGGGGAGGGGTATCGTAAATATTTAAGGGGGTTTGCTATATATATAATAAATATATAATTGAATAATTAAGGGAAGTAAAAAATGTTTACTGAAAATATCGTTTTAAGCTCAATTTATTGGTATAAAATATATAAATAACTTTGGTTAATTAATAAATTATTGTGTTATAAATTATTTATATTGACGTACAATTGAATAAGATATAGATTACGATTATTACCATTGCACTACAAATTATTATAAAAGTTAAATACATTTTTATTTTTTCATAAACCGTTCAAAATAACTCAAAATCGGCCGATAACACGTTTCACATATTATTGCATCAGAATAATACGTAGTTTACATTACAATAGCGTGAATTTTTTCGGGGACCATCATAGGACATTTGTATTCCATTTTTGGGTCCGTTATCGCTACAGAAAAATTGCTTGGTACCTAGAACTACACCAGCGTTACTCAACCCGTGGGCCGCGGCCCACATGTGAGCCTCGGGCAACGTGACTCTGGGCCGCGGACGCTGACCGAGTGTCTGAGTTGAGGGACAGAAAATTTGCATTTAAGCTTATTGGCGTCAACATAGAGATTTAATATTATAATATAAACGTCTCTTAATGTTCAGATAATGGGTTAATTAGATTGGGGACAATTAGGTAATATTTAGTGGGTAATGAGTATTAATGGCCACGATTTACATTATCCAACAATATTCTTGAATGTTATCTTATAGCCTAGTTTCTTTTGTTGTTTTTCCATCGTTACCATCTCCCTGCAACTATGGTAATGAGTTATTCAATTTGCCATTTTTATCGTATCAATTTATCATGCTCGGCGTGGAGCATGGATCCGTTGCTGTGTAAATTCGTTGTAAGTTACTTGATCAGTTTGCCTCTCGTGGAAGACGTAGTACAATGTCAAAATTCGCACTGAGTTTTTTTAGTGATATTTTTCAGCTGAATACACTACACTTCTTTTCTAATCGTTTTCACATTTTTTTTTTTTTTTTTTTTTTATAGTGTGTTTTCATAATAGCTGGCATATTATGTGCATTTACTACATTTATATATTTATACGTATATAGACGTCTCCTTGTGTTTGTGTGTTTATATTTTTTACTCCTATATTAAGTTAGAGGGCCTCAAAGTTTTTTTTTACAAAATTGGTGGTCCACACAACTAAAAAGGCTGATCTACACGGTTTTCGGTTCTCGAAGTGTACGGGCATATAAATTAATCGCGTACGAAAGGTCACGCTCGAACGTAATAATTTTACACTATAGAACATTATTACTATTGTATAGTTCGAGTCCAGTGATATTTTGTCGTGTACCTACACTGTACAACTACGCCTTGTTTCGTTTTTGTTTTTGTTTTTTTAATAACTATGACAATAGGCATTTGGTGAACACGTATTACACTTAAATATAGTATTTGTTTGTTTAGTTTCCTTTTTTTTTTTTATCGCAGTAGAATTATTTTTTATGAAAATGTAAATGTAATTTTAACTCTTGTACATATTGCATAACAATAGCAAATCAACCAGACTCCCGGATAGCGGGTTTCGGGTTGCATTATTCAAATTGTTTGTTTTTAATATGTATAATGTTGCGTGTAATATTCATGTAGTAATAATAATAATAATAATAATAATAATAATAATAATAATAATAATAATAATAATAATAAGTTATACCATACGCATTAAGTTGAACGTATACTCGTTTCACGTCGATCGAAAATAAGTGGATGACGTAGAAACATGACGGTTTGCGGACATAACACACGAGCATAACGTGTTGATCACGGAAACGATATAACGTAACTCGAGTGTTGAAAGTTTTTCGTTTTTCACTTGACAAACTGCTCGTTGAAAGTGTCAAGCTCGAAGATCGTGATCCTCGTGATACTCTAATAAGCTATAATAACCCGAGCACTTTTTGAAAAACCTCCGTTTCGATCGGAGTACACTCTACTGTGCACGTGTTTACAACATCGTGAACTCGATAAAAAATTCGAAAATGTTTACACTCCACACACGTCACGCCGTATGAACCGATTCTAGTACGACGGCGAATGAACCCTCTGCAGGTCGTGGGAACGTACGTCACGAACCGTCCCGTGTATCGTTTGACGGGATTCCACGTGCACAATGCACATGTTACAATTAAAACCCGAAATCCGTCGAAACTAGTTAGTTCTAGTCAAAAGTAGTTTCCACAAATCCCTTTAGTCACTTCTGGGTTTAACTAGTTCCAGCTAGAATTTACTATGAACATCACCGTCGAAACTAGTTTTGACCTATTAGTATTTAGTTAGAATTAGTTGTGTCTAAAATATGTTAGTGAAAACTAGAATCGTCTACTGAAAATACGTGTTGTTTATACTAATAGGTAAAACTGTATTATTTACTGTATTTTATAACTAGGGAAAAGTAGAAATATATGCACATATTAGGATAATTATTAAACTTAAACATTTTTTTTAATATTATTTATTTTGACTAGATAAACTATCATGGCATTTGGAGTTATATAGAATTTTTTATTTTTTTTTTAAAAATGACCTTAAATGCAATGTCTCTTTAATTCAAATTTCGATATTTTTATTGAAGTTGTTCATACGAATATAATGATGTTCTCGTGAAGTTTCGAGTGAAAATCTGTAAAATGATACAATAACTAGACATTTAAAAACATGCGATTTTTAATCGTTTTTGGTCAGAAAAACTTAAAAATGACCTTAAATGCAATGTCTGTTTAAATCAAATTTCGATATTTTTATTGAAGTTGTTCATACGAATATAATGATGTTCTCACGAAGTCTCGAGTGAAAATCTGTGAAATGATACAATAACTAGACATTATAAAACATGCGATTTTTAATCATTTTACGTCAGAAAAACATAAAAATGACCTTAAATGCAACGTCTGTTCAATTCAAATTTCGATATTCGAAGTGAAATTTTTCAAACTATTCTAATGATGTTCTCATGAAGTTTCGAGTGAATATCTGTAAAAAGATACAATAACTAGACATTAAAAAACATACGATTTTTAATCGTTTTTCGTTAGAAAAACTTTAAAATAACCTTAAATTCAATGTCTGTTTAATTCAAATTTCGATATTTTTATTGAAGTTGTTCATACGAATATAATGATGTTCTCTTGAAGTTTCGAGTGAAAATCTGTAAAATGATACAATAACTAGACATTAAAAAACATACGATTTTTAATCGTTTTTCGTTAGAAAAACATTAAAATGACCTTAAATGCAATGTCTGTTTAATTCAAATTTCGATATTTTTATTGAAGTTGTTCATACGAATATAATGATGTTCTCGTGAAGTTTCGAGTAAAAATCTGTAAAATGATACAATAACTAGACATTAAAAAACATACGATTTTTAATCGTTTTTCGTTAGAAAAACTTTAAAATGACCTTAAATGCAATGTCTGTTTAATTCAAATTTCGATATTTTTATTGAAGTGGTTCATACGAATATAATGATGTTCTCGTGAAGTTTCGAGTGAAAATCTGTAATATGATACAATAACTAGACATTAAAAAACATACGATTTTTAATCGTTTTTCGTTAGAAAAACTTTAAAATGACCTTAAATGCAATGTCTGTTTAATTCAAATTTCGATATTTTTATTGAAGTTGTTCATACGAATATAATGATGTTCTCACGAAGTCTCGAGTGAAAATCTGTGAAATGATACAATAACTAGACATTATAAAACATGCGATTTTTAATCATTTTACGTCAGAAAAACATAAAAATGACCTTAAATGCAACGTCTGTTTAATTCAAATTTCGATATTTTTATTGAAGTTGTTCATACGAATATAATGATGTTCTCGTGAAGTTTCGAGTGAAAATCTGTAAAATGATACAATAACTAGACATTAAAAAACATACGATTTTTAATCGTTTTTCGTTAGAAAAACATTAAAATGACCTTAAATGCAATGTCTGTTTAATTCAAATTTCGATATTTTTATTGAAGTTGTTCATACGAATATAATGATGTTCTCGTGAAGTTTCGAGTAAAAATCTGTAAAATGATACAATAACTAGACATTAAAAAACATACGATTTTTAATCGTTTTTCGTTAGAAAAACTTTAAAATGACCTTAAATGCAATGTCTGTTTAATTCAAATTTCGATATTTTTATTGAAGTTGTTCATAAGAATAAAATGATGTTCTCGTGAAGTTTCGAGTAAAAATCTGTAAAATGATACAATAACTAGACATTAAAAAACATACGATTTTTAATCGTTTTTCGTTAGAAAAACTTTAAAATGACCTTAAATGCAATGTCTATTTAATTCAAATTTCGATATTTTTATTGAAGTTGTTCATACGAATATAATGATGTTCTCTTGAAGTTTTGAGTGAAAATCTGTAAAATGATACAATATCTAGACATTAAAAACATACGATTTTTAATCGTGTCTCATTAGAAAAACTTTAAAATGACCTTAAATTCAATGTCTGTTTAATTCAAATTTCGATATTTTTATTGAAGTTGTTCATACGAATATAATGATGTTCTCTTGAAGTTTCGAGTGAAAATCTGTAAAATGATACAATAACTAGACATTAAAAAACATACGATTTTTAATCGTTTTTCGTTAGAAAAACTTTAAAATGACCTTAAATGCAATGTCTGTTTAATTCAAATTTCGATATTTCTATTGAAGTGGTTCATACGAATATAATGATGTTCTCGTGAAGTTTGAGTGAAAATCTGTAAAATGATACAATAACTAGACATTAAAAAACATACGATTTTTAATCGTTTTTCATTAGAAAAACATTAAAATGACCTTAAATTCAATGTCTGTTTAATTCAAATTTCGATATTTTTATTGAAGTTGTTCATACGAATATAATGATGTTCTCGTGAAGTTTCGAGTGAAAATCTGTAAAATGATACAATAACTAGACATTAAAAAACATACGATTTTTAATCGTTTTTCGTTAGAAAAACTTTAAATTGACCTTAAATGCAATGTCTGTTTAATTCAAATTTCGATATTTTTATTGAAGTTGTTCATACGAAGATAATGATGTTCTCGTGAAGTTTCGAGTGAAAATCTGTAAAATGATACATTAACTAGACATTAAAAAACATACGATTTTTAATCGTTTTTCGTTAGAAAAACTTAAAAATGACCTTAAATGCAATGTCTGTTTGATTCAAACTTCGATATTATTATTAGTGTTATTCAAACGAATATAATGATGTTCTCGTGAAGTTTCGAGTGAAAATCTGTAAAATGATACAATAACTAGACATTAAAAAACATACGATTTTTAATCGTTTTTCGTTAGAAAAACTTTAAAATGACCTTAAATGCAATGTCTGTTTAATTCAAATTTCGATATTTTTATTGAAGTTGTTCATACGAATATAATGATGTTCTCGTGAAGTTACGAGTGAAAATCTGTAAAATGATACAATAACTAGACATTAAAAAACATACGATTTTTAATCGTTTTTCGTTAGAAAAACTTTAAAATGACCTTAAATTCAATGTCTGTATAATTCAAATTTCGATATTTTTATTGAAGTTGTTCATACGAATATAATGATGTTCTCGTGAAGTTTCGAGTGAAAATTTGTAAAATGATACAATAACTAGACATTATAAAACATACGATTTTTAATCGTTTTTCGTTAGAAAAACTTTAAAATGACCTTAAACGCAATGTCTGTTGAATTCAAATTTCGATATTTTTATTGAAGTTGTTCATACGAATATAATGATGTTCTCGTGAAGTTACGAGTGAAAATCTGTAAAATGATACCATAACTAGACATTAAAACACATACGATTTTTAATCGTTTTTCGTTAGAAAAACTTTAAAATGACCTTAAATTCAATGACTGTTTAATTAAAATTTCGATATTTTTATTGAAGTTGTTCATACGAATATAATGATGTTCTCGTGAAGTTTCGAGTGAAAATCTGTAAAATGATACAATAACTAGACATTATAAAACATGCGATTTTTAATCATTTTACGTCAGAAAAACTTTAAAATGACCTTAAATGCAATGTCTATTTAATTCAAATTTCGATATTTTTATTGAAGTTGTTCATACGAATATAATGATGTTCTCGTGAAGTTTCGAGTGAAAATCTGTAAAATGATACAATAACTAGACATTAAAAAACATACGATTTTTAATCGTTTTTCATTAGAAAAACTTTAAAATGACCTTAAATGCAATGTCTGTTTAATTCAAATTTCGATATTTCTATTGAAGTGGTTCATACGAATATAATGATGTTCTCGTGAAGTTTCGAGTGAAAATCTGTAATATGATACAATAACTAGACATTGAAAAACATACGATTTTTAATCGTTTTTCGTTAGAAAAACTTTAAAATGACCTTAAATGCAATGTCTGTTTAATTCAAATTTCGATACTTTTATTGAAGTTGTGCATACGAATATAATGATGTTCTCACGAAGTCTCGAGTGAAAATCTGTGAAATGATACAATAACTAGACATTATAAAACATGCGATTTTTAATCATTTTACGTCAGAAAAACATAAAAATGACCTTAAATGCAACGTCTGTTTAATTCAAATTTCGATATTTTTATTGAAGTTGTTCATACGAATATAATGATGTTCTCGTGAAGTTTCAAGTGAAAATCTGTAAAATGATACAATAACTAGACATTAAAAAACATACGATTTTTATTTGTTTTTCGTTAGAAAAACTTTAAAATGACCTTAAATGCAATGTCTGTTTAATTCAAATTTCGATATTTTTATTGAAGTTGTTCATAAGAATATAATGATGTTCTCGTTAAGTTTCGAGTGAAAATCTGTAAAATGATACAATAACTAGACATTATAAAACATGCGATTTTTAATCATTTTACGTCAGAAAAACTTTAAAATGACCTTAAATGCAATGTCTAATTCAAATTTCGATATTTTTATTGAAGTTGTTCATACGAATATAATGATGTTCTCGTTAAGTTTCGAGTGAAAATCTGTAAAATGATACAATAACTAGACATTATAAAACATGCGATTTTTAATCATTTTACGTCAGAAAAACATAAAAATGACCTTAAATGCAACGTCTGTTTAATTCAAATTTCGATATTTTTATTGAAGTTGTTCATACGAATATAATGATGTTCTCGTGAAGTTTCAAGTGAAAATCTGTAAAATGATACAATAACTAGACATTAAAAAACATACGATTTTTATTTGTTTTTCGTTAGAAAAACTTTAAAATGACCTTAAATGCAATGTCTGTTTAATTCAAATTTCGATATTTTTATTGAAGTTGTTCATAAGAATATAATGATGTTCTCGTTAAGTTTCGAGTGAAAATCTGTAAAATGATACAATAACTAGACATTATAAAACATGCGATTTTTAATCATTTTACGTCAGAAAAACTTTAAAATGACCTTAAATGCAATGTCTGTTTAATTCAAATTTCGATAATTTTATTGAAGTTGTTCATACGAATATAATGATGTTCTCGTGATGTTACGAGTGAAAATCTGTAAAATGATACAATAACCAGAAATTAAAAAACATACGATTTTTAATCGTTTTTCGTCAGAAAAACTTAAAAATGACCTTAAATGCAATGTCTGTTTAATTCAAATTTCGATATTATTATTGAAGTTGTTCATACGAATATAATGATGTTCTCGTGAAGTTTCGAGTGAAAATCTGTAAAATGATACAATATCTAGACATTAAAAACATACGATTTTTAATCGTGTCTCATTAGAAAAACTTTAAAATGACCTTAAATGCAATGTCTGTTTAATTCAAATTTCGATATTTTTATTGAAGTGGTTCATACGAATATAATGATGTTCTCGTGAAGTTTCGAGTGAAAATCTGTAATATGATACAATAACTAGACATTAAAAAACATACGATTATTAATCGTTTTTCGTTAGAAAAACTTTAAAATGACGTTAAATGCAATGTCTGTTTAATTCAAATTTCGATATTTTTATTGAAGTTGTGCATACGAATATAATGATGTTCTCGTGAAGTTTCGAGTAAAAATCTGTAAAATGATACAATAACTAGACATTAAAAAACATACGATTTTTAATCGTTTTTCATTAGAAAAACATTAAAATGACCTTAAATTCAATGTCTGTTTAATTCAAATTTCGATATTTTTATTGAAGTTGTTCATACGAATATAATGATGTTCTCGTGAAGTTTCGAGTGAAAATCTGTAAAATGATACAATAACTAGACATTAAAAAACATACGATTTTTAATCGTTTTTCGTTAGAAAAACTTTAAATTGACCTTAAATGCAATGTCTGTTTAATTCAAATTTCGATATTTTTATTGAAGTTGTTCATACGAATATAATGATGTTCTCGTGAAGTTTCGAGTGAAAATCTGTAAAATGATACAATAACTAGACATTAAAAAACATACGATTTTTAATCGTTTTTCGTTAGAAAAACTTTAAAATGACCTTAAATGCAATGTCTGTTTAATTCAAATTTCGATATTATTATTGAAGTTGTTCATACGAATATAATGATGTTCTCGTGAAGTTTCGAGTGAAAATCTGTAAAATGATACAATAACTAGACATTAAAAAACATACGATTTTTAATCGTTTTTCGTTAGAAAAACTTTAAAATGACCTTAAATGCAATGTCTGTTTAATTCAAATTTCGATATTTTTATTGAAGTTGTTCATACGAATATAATGATGTTCTCGTGAAGTTTCGAGTGAAAATCTGTAAAATGATACAATAACTAGACATTAAAAAACATACGATTTTTAATCGTTTTTCGTTAGAAAAACTTTAAAATGACCTTAAATTCAATGTCTGTTTAATTCAAATTTCGATATTTTTATTGAAGTTGTTCATACGAATATAATGATGTTCTCTTGAAGTTTCGAGTGAAAATCTGTAAAATGATACAATAACTAGACATTAAAAAACATACGATTTTTAATCGTTTTTCGTTAGAAAAACTTTAAAATAACCTTAAATGCAATGTCTGTTTAATTCAAATTTCGATAATTTTATTGAAGTTGTTCATACGAATATAATGATGTTCTCGTGATGTTACGAGTGAAAATCTGTAAAATGATACAATAACCAGAAATTAAAAAACATACGATTT